>CM042163.1:87426534-87431534 GCA_023376005.1 Doryteuthis pealeii | reverse complement strand
AGGAAGTGCGTCCCGGTCTCCTGCCTCAAAAATTGCTACCCGGTGACTATTAAAATAACGACCCAGCTCAGTATATTCAAAACTATCCATCTTCATATCTATCAATTTGTTCATATTTATCTATATTACTTTAAATACTAAGATTTTTTTATTCATGTTTGTTTAATGTCTTGTTTTTAGTTTAAATAAACAAGAATTACGACAAAAAAGATGCGACCTCCCCCCCAAATACATTTACTTGTCGAAAATATCTATCTTCATTTGTTCGTATCTATCTATATTATTTTGTTTGTTTATTTATCTATCTATCTCTTCTTCTTCTTCTTCTTCTTCTTCTTCTTCTTCTTCTTCTTCTTCTTCTATTCAAAACTCTATATCCATCTTCATATCTAAACAAGAATTATGACAACTTACAATAAATAAACATGAATTACGATGAGCTCGGTCGTTATTTTGATAGTCACCGGGTAGCAATTTTTGAGACAGGAGACCGGGACGCACTTTCTCCTAAATTACTAAAAATACTAACCCTTAACAACAGAAGTCCACTAGATGGAAGATAATGGTGGCCGACGTTGAACCAATAAGTAGAAATGTAACAAGAAGAAGGAGCATCATCTACCCTATCTACTTACCTGTGACCTTTGACTTGACCCTTTGAAAGTGCGCGATTGGACGCGTAGGAATAGGTTTTAGTTTAGTTAGTCAGATGTGAGCCGGCACTCTATGAGAGAGGATGCCTCCTGGGGTTCGCAACTCACCCGCGGCGGAATCATGGGCAGGGTTGCGTAATAAAACTATATTATCATGAATAATGTTAATTTATTAAAAGCAATGTCCAGCCCTGCATAGAAGAAGAATCAACAGAAAGAAGAAAATCAACACCCTAGCAGAAGCCCACTAGATGGAAGAAAATGGCGGCCGAGGTTGAACAAACAAATAGAAGTGCAACAATTAAGAAAGAACATCGTATCAGTTTATCTATCTGTCTCTCCAATTATATACCCGATGTTAAATACGAGTATATAACATCATGATCCCCTTTATTTAGTAATTCATAAAGTATATCTATCTATCTATCTATCAATATTCAATTCATTCTTTTTTGTTTGTTCTTTCTTTATTTTAGTCAATCCATCTTTCTTTCTTTCTTTCTTTCTTTCTTTCTTTACCGTATTTGACGGCATATAGGACGCACTTTTTTTCCAAAAGTTTGGCTAAAAAATTGCCCTGCGTCTTATACATCGTAGGTGAAGTTTTTTATTAATTTTATCATCCTTCTTCTTCTTCTTCTTCTTCTTCTTCTTCTTCTTATTATTATTATTATTATTATTATTATTATTATTATTATTATTATTCACTCTTTTTGAGTTTTCACATCAGCATTAGCTGATGGTCTTTCACTGGAGTCTGAGTGACAGCAAGTCTCCTCAGGTCTCCAGGACTCTTCTGAGTATTTTGGCAGATTACAGCAGTGCAGTGTTCTGAATGGTTTCAATCCTTCCTCTGATTTCCAAACTTTCCAAACCTTTTTCTAATCCTTTTGGGACTGTTCCAAGTTCACCAACTACAATTGGTATCACCTTCACTTTCATATTCCATAACTTTTTCAGTTCTCTGGCAAGGTCTAGATATTTGTCCATTTTTTCATTTTCCTTTAGCTTTACCCTGTGATCTGCTGGTACTGAAAAATCCACCAGTTGACAAGTTCTTTCTTTTTTGTTTATCAATACTAGGTCTGGTCTTCTTGCTGGGATAAGGTGATCCGTTTTTATTTCAAAGTCCCAGAGAATTTTATGCGTTTCGTTCTCAAGAACAGATTCTGGTTTATGCATATACCATTTTGTTGCATGGTCAAAATTTAATTTTTTGCATAATTCCCAGTGGATCACCTTCCCAACGCAGTCATGTCTAGTTTTGTATTCTCGTTGTGCTAGTTTGCTACATTCGCAGAGTATATGGTTTACAGTTTCATCTCTATTACCGCAAAGTCTACATTTACTATTTTGTTGGGTCTTATCGATTTTCGCTTTGATATAATTTGTCCTTATGGCATTATTTTGTGCAGCAATTATAAGTGATTCAGTTGCTCTTTTGAGGTTTCCCTTTCTTAACCATGTCCAAGTCTTTTTATGTGTAACTTCTTCTATTTGTCGTTTGAAGCGTCCATATAGTTGTTTTTCTTCCCATTTTTGTTTTTTAGTCTTTGTTGTTTTTCTGTTTGTCCATCTGTCGCTCCTACTATTGTTGGCCGCAATAAGTAGTTTGTCTTTGCTCTTTCTTGTATAATCTTCAAGTTGTTGGATTGTGGTTTCTACGCATTCCTCTATGTTGGCAAGACCTCTTCCCCCTTCCTTTCTTGACACATATAATCTATCTCTATCATCCCTAGGGTGGAGAGCCTTGTGCATTCTCATTAATTTTCTCGTCCTTTGGTCAATCTGTTCTTCTTTTGTCCATTTTAAGAATTATTATTATTATTATTATTATTATTATTATTATTATTATTATTATTATTTCCTGCTATTGAGATGTCTTGTGTGTGCTTGTTGCTTAACTATACTGCAAAATTGATTTTATACAGCTATGTTTCTGCCTGTGTAATGCACAGCTAGACTATTTTCAACAATATATGCTTAAATACACTGAAAACTTTTTTTTCCTGAATCTGACCTTCTGAAATAGGGGGGGGGGTGGCTTCTTATATGCGCGGGCGTCATTTACGCCGTCAAATCCGGTACTTCATCTTATTTCTTTCGGTCTATTTATCTATCTTTAAAACCCTTCATTTATTTGTTTGTTGATTATTTTTTCTTACTTTAGTCAATCTTATTTCTTTCTTTCTTATATATATTTACCCACCCCTCCGCACGAGCAGGATGCGACCAAGGTCAATTTCTTAAGCGGAGTTTGACAGGTTTGAATTTAGAGTTTTCCTTCTCCTAGACTGGTTACCTAGCCATGGTTAAAGAACCCAGTCTGCCCTGCTATTTACCCATAGCTGGAGGGAGAGTAGGATTCATACCTTTCCCAAGGCTATTAGCGCTAAGTGAAATCTTATTACCATGTCCAGGATTTGAACTCGGGGCGACGAGTCCATTTCCCATGACTTTAACCATTATACCACGCGCTTCCTTTCTTTATTTCTTATAGGCAAATTTGGATAGCGTAGAGATAGAACATGATTACTGATTGTTTCGCACCTATGTGATTTTTAAATCAAATATTTTGTTTGAAAACTGCATTGGCGTAAAAAACAGGGGTTGAGATGCTGGAAAAACCAACCAACCAACCAACCAACCAACCAAGTGGTAGTACCTGTTAGGGTCCAATCTATTCGTCAAATAGATTTGTTCTGTTTAAAAAAATATTGGTATTTCATATGATTGTGAGCAAAAAAATCTCTTAAGAAACAGTATAAGAATTGGCGGTGTGTTTACTCCTAGCTAACAGTCGTACTCTTATAATACATTAGGTTATCCAAAAGATGGTAACCTAACACAGAATATTCAGTAGGGAAAAAGACAAATCAATTAATAAATATAACATTTAATTATACAACATAAAAACAGGGAACATAGTTTCCGTCCCAAACCATAAAAAGGATACTAGGTGTTCCAAGGAACACGAACGAAGATTAAATAATAGAAGGGTGGAAACCATCTACTATTTTTCAAGAGGTATGGGGACAAAAACAGGAGCCATCTGTGTACCTGCTGAGGAAGCGAAAAGACAACATTTGTCGCTTCGAATGTCATGTTTGTAAAAGAGGGAGATTTTAGGACTCATCCTGTCATGTGATCAAAACGGACGCATCACGTGGCAAAACTTCTCATTCAATGTAAAAAACGGGAGACAATTCTAGTTTTTCTCCCAATAAGGGAAAGACAAAAATGTAAAAATGAACGTTCAATGAAGATGATTCCCTAACCTCTTGGCATAAAATAACCCTAGACGGGTTTAGATGCTATTGATATAAATCACTCATTTACAATGACAAAATCTGTTTTCGTCACCCACCGCTATAGACCCTCTCATCATTAAACTCCGGAATAGATTAGACTTGATGTCTAACTCTAAGGAGATTATAATATGCTGGATCCCAAGCCATAAAGAAGTGAGGGTAATGAAAGAGCTGACTGTGCAGATAAATCGGCTCTAGATTTGATCCCCGACAAGTTCAAGATACGATATACCGATTTGAAACCTAAAATTAATCGATTCCTTCATACAAAATGGCAAAAACACTGGAATAACAACATCCACAATACAGTCTTCTTAATCAAGCACTCTTTGAGAGGCTGGAGACCAACTTTAATGAAGTTTGGAAAGGAACAAGTCATTGTGTCCCGACTAACGCACTCCAATATACTCAAACAAGAACAACAACCACAATGTGGAACATGTCAAACACCTTTGACTTAAACACTTATTCATGGAATGCAGGTTTCTTGCTCACATCAGAAACCGTTATTTTTAAAGCAACAATATGAAAAGATCTGTTTGAAAATGTCAACATGGAGGATATTCTCTCTTTTTGAGGGAAATAAAATTATACCATAGAATATAGACATGAAACAAATCAATACCATACAACATAATCCCCAATAATGCTAACACATTGTTAAAACCTATTAATAAAAAGTATAAATATAAATACACGATATGTATTACATCCTAACCGTTAGGCATGACATAACCCCAGACGGGTTGATATGCCGTTAAAATCAATAAACAAACAAACAAACAAAAGCTATAGAGCTTCTGTCATTCTCAACCGAACGACATCACTGTAGACGTGCAAAACGGCGTCTTAGTAGAGGCACTTTGGTGCAGCTATTAAAAGGTAGCCAACGGTTTGTGTTGTTATCCTTGGGGGTCACATAGCAAATGATGCTGGAGGTGCGTGGTGTTGTTGGAGGTGCGTGGTTAGAGTCGTAAGAAAATGGACTCTTCGACCCGAGTTCAAATCTTGGACAAGCTAATCTCTCTCTTTTTTT
>CM042163.1:87421752-87426434 GCA_023376005.1 Doryteuthis pealeii | reverse complement strand
TATTAGCCTAAGGTGAAATCTCCCATTACTATGTCCAGGATTTGAACTCGGCGGCGACAGTCCATTTCCCATGACTTTAACCATATACACCACCCACTTCCTTTCTTTCTTATAGGCAAATTTGGATAGCGTAGAGATAGAGCATGGTTACTGATTGTTTCACACTTTTGTGATTTTCAAATCAAACATTTTGTTTGAAAACTGCATTGGTGTAAAAAACAGAGGTTGAGATGCTAGAAAAACCAACCAACCAACCAACCAACCAAAAAAGTGGTATTACCTGTTTGGGTCCAATCTATTCGTCAAATAGATTTGTTCTCTTTAAAAAAAATATTGGTATTTCATAGGATTGTGAGCAAAAAAATCACTTAAGAAACAGTCTAAGAATTGGCGGTGTGTTTACTCCTAGCTAACAGTCGTACTCTTATAATACATTAGGTTATCCAAAAGATGGTAACCTAACACAGAATATTCAGTAGGGAAAAAGACAAATCAATTAATAAAATATAACATTTAATTATATAACATAAAAAAAGGGAACATAGTTTCCGTCCCAAACGATAAAAAAGACACTAGGTGTTCCAAGGAACACGAACGAAGATTAAGTAATAGAAGGGTGGAAACCATTTACTATTTTTCAAGAGGTATGGGGACAAAAACAGGAGCCATCTGTGTAGCTGCTGAGGAGCGAAAAGACAACATTTGTCGCTTTCGAATGTCATGTTGTAAAAGAGGGATATTTTAGGGCTCATCCTTTCATGTGATCAAAAACGGACGCATCACGTGGCAAAACTTCTCATTCAATGTAAAAAAGGGAGACAATTCTAGTTTTTCTCCCAATAACGGAATGACAAAAATGTAAAAATGAACGTTCAATGAAGACGATTCCCTAACCTCTTGGCATAAAATAACCCTAGACGGGTTTAGATGCTATTGATATAAATCACTCATTTACAATGACAAAATCTGTTTTCGTCACCCACCGCTATAGACCCTCTCATCATTAAGCTCCGGAATAAATTAGACTTGATGTCTAACTCTAAAGAGATTATAATATGCTGGATCCTAAGCCATAAAGTAGTGAGGGGAATGAAAGAACTGACTGTGCAGATAAATCGGCTCTAGATTTGATCCCCGACAAGTTCAAGATACCATATACTGATTTGAAACCTAAAATTAATCGATTCCTTCATACAAAATGGCAACAACACTGGAATAACAACATCCACAATAAACTCTTCTTAATCAAACCCACTTTGGGAGGCTGGAGACCAACTTTAATGAAGTCTGGAAAGGAACAAGTCATTGTGTCCCGACTAACGCACTTCTATATACTCAAACAAGAACAACAACCACAATGTGGAACATGTCAAACACCTTTGACAGTTAAACACTTATTCATGGAATGCAGGTTTTTTGCTCACATCAGAAACCGTTATTTTAAAGATAACAATATGAAAGATCTGTTTAAAAATGTCAACATGGAGGATATTCTCTCTTTTTTGAGGGAAATAAAATTATACCATAGAATATAGACATGAAACAAATCAATACCATACAACATAATCCCCAATAATGCTAACACGTTGTTAAAACCAATTACTAAAAAGTATAAATATAAATACACGATATGTATTACTTCCTAACCGTTAGGCATGACATAACTCTAGACGGGTTGATATGCCGTTAAAAATCAATAAACAAACAAACAAACAAAAGCATAGAGCTTCTGTCATTCTCAACCGAACGACATCACTGTAGACGTGCAAAACGGCGTCTTAGTAGAGGCACTTTCGGTGCAGCTATTAAAAGGTAGCCAACGGTTTGTGTTGTTATCCTTGGGGGTCACATAGCAAATGATGCTGGAGGTGCGTGGTGTTGTTGGAGGTGCGTGGTTAGAGTCGTAAGAAAATGGACTCTTCGACCCGAGTTCAAATCTTGGACGAAGCTACAGTTCACATAGCGCTAATACCCTTGGGAAAGGTATGAATCCAACTACTCTCCATCCAACTATGGATAAATAGTAGGGTAGACTAAGCTCATTAAACTTGGTTAGGAAACCAGTCTAGGAGAAGGAAAACTCTGAATTCAAACCTGTTAAATCTCCGCTTGGGGTGGACTCTACACAAATAGACTCAGCCCTACTTAGTGATCTATTTCACTGGGCTCTTTAACCTTGGTTAGGCAACCAGTCTAGGAGAAGGAAACTCTGAATACAAACCTGTTAAATCCGCTTGGTGTGGTCGCTACAAGAATAAGCCAAGTCCTAATAATTTCAATTAAAAAAAACTTTTTCATGAATTTTAAAACAGTCAGTGTCGACGCTGTACAATCTCCCCCCCACCAAGAGCTGACTGTAGTAGAGTTGGTAAATATTTATCAAATATCTTGTCAATGTAAAATTGGCTGCTTGATCTTTACTTAACTTTTTAGCTTTTCAAGAAAATCGATACGAACTAAATCAATAAAAAAAGCGGAGGTTGGGGAGGTGGCGTTGGGGAAAAAAGGACAGCGAATGATTACTCTGTTAATAGATTTTCAGCCGAAACTGTTAATGTCATTGGATAATAATTGACACACAACAAAGAAAACCGAGAAGAACGCTATGAATTGCTTATGAGAAACGCCAAAAATGGTTTCCTTCTCAAAAAAAAAAAAAAAAAAATGAATAAATAAAAAAGTAAAAATAAGAATAAGAAAATAAATAGAAAAATGTAAAAATAGATAAATAAATAAAAGAAGAATAGAAATAAGAATAAAACGTAATATACGGTGGGTCGAAATGTAACAAAAGCCCGCATTACCACTTCCCCCCCACCGCCAATACACCCCACCCCCCAGCATAGCCCAAAAACAATATAGTCTGTTGCAATTAGCATTTCTAAATTGGTCTAGCCCGGGGAAAAATAATTTCAATAATTTCAGGGAAATCGTTATACGAGAAGACGAAAAAAAAATTGCTGTTCCTCAAATCTCATTGGGGATTGCTGCTTGTAAGCAGAACCGACGATAGGCTGAAAACTTCATAGTCTGAAAAATTCGTATGATGACGTCATATCTTCTATTGATGTCTTTTTTGAACGAGATGTTCCAAGTACTGCAACACCGTCGGAAGAAGTGTGTAAACTGCAAGGAGGACTATGTTGCAAAATAAACCGCATTTAGTTTGGGAAATATGGGTGTACTTTCCTTTAATCAGGATCGGAAGTAAAGGACCGGAAGGGTGGAGGGCGACCCTAGAATTTCAGAACAAGTCAAGCACGCGACAGGGTCGGACGTGCCAAGAACAGCATTGCTACTGGACAAGTCAGGTGTCCAGAGTAGAAACAGAGCATAATCTTTCGAGATAAAAATCTCTTCTACAGAAGATTTCCGAAACTGAAGTTGTTGCTAGAGGCTGTCCATTTGGTTTTGTCTCATGTTTCAAAAGTGTAGTTTTGTATGTGTGTGTGTGCTTTGGTTGTTTGTTTATGTGTGTGTGTGTGTGTGTGTGTGTGTGTGTGCTTGCTTATGTGTGTGTGCCTGTTAAAAGTGTCTGATTATCATTCCAGGTCTGGCTGAACCTCTAAGCATAAACATTTTTGTTTATTAACAGGACCATCTGATTTTCTTTTTTATGTGTGTGTGTGTGTGTGTGTGTGTGTGTGTGTCTTATTATCATTCCAGATTTGGCCTACCCTTTTTCTTTTTTTTTTGTTATTGGTGGTCTGTTTGTTTATTTATGGGTGTGTGTGTGTGTGTAATTTCCATGCCTCTCAAAATCACCCGTTGTTCTGTGTTAAGAATTATTTAAAAAAAATGACAGGTTAACAAACAACACCATAGTTACCTTACTTTTCTTTACACTTGCCTTCAAAATCAACCACCAAATGTATAAAGTAGTTTTGTTTACTGAACAGATGGACTCGCTACTTCTAATACACTTCTCTGCCCGGATTATAGTGGTATGTCAAACACTTTTAAAATTCTTTTTTCTAAACTATCTAAAAACAATTTCTTTAACAATAAATTTTCTCCTGACGTTGACCTAAGGTCGAAACTAGTTGACAAAAATAAACAAAATAAAAAAGATATTCCTGTTTGTCTTATCATTTTTGTCCATCTTATAAGCCCATTAAATATCACCGGTTTTTGTGCAAAAATTACAAATATTTGATTTATATTCATGAAGATATCTAAAAATGAAGATTTACATTATGGACCCGGGAGACTAACTTGGTAACCATTACAGCACGGTTTTGGTCCCTTTCTTCTACCCAGTTGATGCTGGGTAGCCGCTTCTAGTAAGAAAATGAGGAGAAAAAATGGTTACATGACCGCGTGTTACTTTCTGGAATAAGCTCAGTCGGTAGTGCACCCGTCTTGGAATCGCAAGATGTCCTGGTTCGATACCGGTCTCCGTCAACTCAGTGTATGAGTAGCACGGATTGGATAATCTAATCTGTGCGGTAAAGTGAACAGCTGATGGTAGGTGTAGCGCTCCACCACAAACCCCTCCCCAAATATCTCTGATCTAGCGCTTGGGAAAAGGTGATAGACTCCCTTGATGTCCGGCTGATACCGACACTAGGTCACTCTACCTACTTTACTTCTTAAAACTTTGCTACGTCATTTCAGCTGCTATTTCTCTATCTTTTTACGTATTTGTAGAATTGTCACTCAGTTCAGATTTATAAAGTCGT
>CM042163.1:87414252-87419252 GCA_023376005.1 Doryteuthis pealeii | reverse complement strand
GAAGAATGATAGAAAGAAAAATAGAAGCTATTTGATGACAGAAAAAAGCAAAAAAGCAATAAACTAAATGAAAAAAAAGAAATAAATAAAGAAAGGATATTTGAAAAAAAAAACAGAGTAAAGAGTAAAAAACGAAAGAAAAATTCAAATAAAAAGTAAGAAAGAAATGCCATTAGAAGTGAACTGTGCATGTGCACATCTGTTTCTCTCTCACCTGACTCGATCCCTTAAAGAGGGGGTAAAACTTTGCATTAGATAACTCATACAGGTTGATATGCCATTAAATCAAATAACTATCAATCTTTCTTCCCCCTCCCCAACCTTTCTCTGTTATCATTATTTATTTCTGTTGCAGAATGTACGGGTACTTTGATAATTATGGATGCTTAGTGTAGAAAATATCATTTGATTCCAGACCTGGCCGTTGGAGCAGGGATATTGATTGACGGGCCGTAACCTTAGCTCTGACCTCCACATCCTGTTGCGAGGCGAAGTGTGGGTATAGATACTCAGTTTACTGCTAGTCGTCAGCTGGTCACGTCAAGCCCTAACACTTATATAATTGTCCAGATCCTATTGCCCTTATGGCAATCCCCAAACCTTTTTATCATATCAGAAGGTCTTATTATCCCTGGGTATGAGGGTAAACTGGGCCGAGTGTTGAAGTTCCAATTCTGGAGCTGTGGCGAGTATGAAAAATTGAGTTTGAAAACATCAAATACCTAACAAGAATGCATATGTCTTCGGCATAAAATAACCCCAAAGTGTTGACATGCCGTAACCAACCAACCAACCAACCAACCAGCCTGAATTCTTTTTTTTCTTCTCTTTAATCTTATTTATGAGTCTGGGGTTTATACTTCATCAGTATACTTATTTTTTTCATACACTTTTCATAATCTTTCTCATGTGTTTTCTGTAAGACATATTCAATGTTCTTAATTGTTTGTTTTTTTATTTATTTGTATGTATCTCCCCATATATATATATATATATATATATATATATATGTGTGTGTGTGTGTGTGTGTGTAGTTAATTTTTTGTTATTATTATTGGAGAAATGATTATAAAGTGCTCAATTACTTCTGTAAGAGCTGTATTTATTTATTTATTTATTTATAGTCACCAATACAATTAAAAGTCCGTCTTACCAATGGTTTCGGAACATCACTTTTAGGTGATTATCCGTCATCAGAAACGTTCAGTTTTATATATATATATATATATATAATATATATATATATATATATATATATATATATATATGCGTGCGTGTGCGTGCCTGTGTACAAAGTTAAAATTTGACCATTGAAGTAAGTTTTGCAAACCTGGGTCTGTAGTTAAATTACGAAAAATAAACATCAGTCTAATTTCTGCCAGTCTGTCTGTCTGTCTGTCTGTTGAATTGAACTTCGAGTGTCCGAATTCTTTAGTTCGGAATTTGGCCAAAAAACAACGTAGAAAGAAAAGAAAAAGAAATACCTTGGATTATTTTACGGCATATCACCCTCCGTGGGTCATTTAATGCCGACAAAGTTTTAAAATGAATTCATCCAACAAAATTAATTGATTTGGCATGAAATAACCCAAAAAGGTTTGATATGCCGTAAAAAGGGTTGATATGCAAGTCCGGCAAAGGAAGTCTTTACATGGACGTGCTTAGCCGGACTCACCACGCGTGGTTATTGGTACCAAGTCTTAAGAAATAAAAATGTGATTCATAGAAGAAATGTTTTGTGTTGTTAATCAAAAGCAAACTGCCAACGCAAAGCCATCTTAAGATGGAGAAAAAGCAGAACAAGATAAACAGTCAAGAATGAAGAAGACGGAATCAACCTACATGCATAGACATAAGAAGAAAGACCAAACCATGAAGCTATACAGAACCAACCATAGATGAATAAATACTAGCCAAGCTCAGCCCTTTTGCCTGGGGCGTTAGAATACACCGGCTGCATCTCTGCAGAGGGTTAAGACATCCTCATTGGGCCACCCGTGATGCTTAAGGATGGACCCAGGTGGCTGAGCAGTCCATGACTTGCAACACTTCACTTTGGCCCTTACTTAGGCTTGACGGGTTATCAGAGAGACCCCTCCGATCAATCGGCGGGTCGCGTCAAGCTCTGGCACCTATATGATTGTCCCAACCCTATTGGCAAACCCCAACCCCTTTTTATCATATCGGTGCTAGAAGGCGGTGACTGAGGGTCTTCATATCCTAGGAATGACGCTAAACTCTATCTGATGGTGAGGTTCCAGTTTTGGAGGTTTGGGGAATGTGGAGCACCCCTTCATCACCATTGCTCCTGGTCCAATCTGACTCGGAGTGGTAGTAACTATTAGGGTCCCATCTATAGGTTAAATAGAAAAATGTGTTAATAAAAAAAATTGAGTATCTATTAAGAATGAATTCATTTCAAAACTTTGTCGACATTAAATGACCCACGGAGGTTGATATGGCTTAAAATAAATCAAGCTAATCCAGCCAAGCTACAGATGAAGTATAAACCCCAGACTCATAAATAAGATTAAAGAGAAATATAAGATTAAATATTAGAGACAATTCTATTCAGTTTCACGCAATCTTTTTTATGAATGGAAATCATTTTTATGAATGGAAATCATTGCCAATGTGTAAATCTATAAACCTCTCCTTCACGTTGTCTCTCATTCAATTAGCACAATATTTGTTATTGCATTCACACACAAGCATCGTTTATTTCTTTTTAGATGAAGCAGGATTAATTATTATAACTAATATTTACTAGTATTTTGTTTCATCTGTTATTTCTTGACCAGTATTATCATTATTAATATTAACCAGTATTTTATTTTAACTCTTAGTTACTTTTTTTGCAGCTCACTCAATTGTCAATCTCAAAAGAAGTATATAACCCTATTGATTCATGCATTTTCTTTAAATGAAACACCATCACACATCACAATGTTCTATTAACTTTGACACTATTTCTTTTTTATGAATGGAAATCATTATCAATGTGCAAAAGTTAAAGACCCGTTTCATTTGTTGGGTAGATAACGGGTGAGAGAAGAGAATATAAGTTTCAGCGGTTGGCCATCTTCTTTTGGTTTGCTTTCCCCCTCTGGTCGATACGGCTTCTTTTCTTCTGGGCTTGATCGTCTGTTCTCCTCCTCTTTGTTTTTATTAATGAAACAAGACAGTTTATTTTTCAGGCGTCTTTTTTTAAAATCGAAGTCCAAAAGCGTTTAATCGTGCCGTGAGAAGATGGCACACCTGGGAACAGACGACCATTACGTCTGCTCCCTTCGACTGACAGCCAAAATCTAACTGAATCTAAGGCAGTTTCCTTTTCATGCCTGCCTTCAGCCTGTGAGAAATCGGTGGCTAGGTTAGTGAAAGGTTAACTGCGTATCAATCACTCTATAACGGTTATAATGGTAACTTTCCATTTACAATACCGTCATTTAAATTTAACTTCAGAAGAGTCATAATTTGTAGGCAACCCACAAATTATGTAACATATATATGCGTCGATATGGCTATTCTCAGAAGTATGGCTACGCAACATTTCTCTCTTATCCTTAACGGCCCATTTTTCTTTCTTTTATTTCTGTTTGAGGCACGTAGTGTAATGGTTAGAATTGTAGGATATAATATATATATATATATATATATATATATATAATATATAAGTAAAAAGTAAAGTCGTCGGGGTGGCCTAATGTCGGTATCAGCCAATCAGCGAGGGAGTCTATCCCCTTTTCACTAGCGCTAGACCAAGGAGATTGTTTTTGCATCTGAGGTGGAGCGCCACACCTACCATCAGCTCCTTACTTTACCGCACAGATCCCTGTGCTACTCATAACGCTGAGTTGGCAAGAACCGGTATCGAACTAGGAACCTTGTGGTTTCTAGCCGAACGCTCTACCGATATATATATAATATATATATATATATATATATATATATATATATATATATATATATATATATATATAGTCTTTTAAAAAATCTATCAAGCTATATTCCTCTCTCTTTCTCTCTCTTTTTTACCCATGTACACCGACAATTCGTCAAAAATACTTCCGATTCTTTGTTCTACTCCAGGGGAGATCCGCGTGTATTGGCTAACGTACTAGACTGCGATATCACCGTTAGCGAGTTCGAACATCAATCGAACTCATTTTTATTCATTTTCGGACTAATAACCTTGGGAAAGGTATGCACCACTTTATTGCGTGTGCGTGGTGGTGTAATGGTTACTGTCATTGGAAATGGACATGACGAGACGAGTGTGAATCCTGGAGGAAGCTGATTGCATTTTACATTGGGCTAATACCCTTGGGAAAGGTAGAAAGGTATGAATCCAACTATTCTCCCTCTAGCTATTGGTAAATAGTAGGGCGGCTTAGGCTCTTTAACCTTGGTAAGGCAACCAGTCTAAGAGAAAGAAAACTTAGAATTCAAACTTGTTAAACTCCGCTTAAGAAATTTACCTTGTGTCGCATCCTGTTCGTGTGGAGGGGTTTGGTAAATATACATAAGCCACTTTATCCCCCCCCCCCATTTACCATGAGGTAAATACTAACACTTCTGTCCTTCAACAAAGATGGCTTTGGCAGTGAATAACCCATATTGGTTGATATTCCATTAAACAAATAAATCTTCTCCTTCTCCCTGCCCTGTCTGCTACGGTTTGTAGACTACATCGACTGCACCTCTGTAGATGACGGCAATCCCCACAAAGCTTTATGAGGTGATCCGTGATGCTTAAGGATGGAATCCTTGTGACTGAGTTGTCCATGACACGCAACACTCCACTTTGTCCCTTACTTAGGCTACACGGGCTCAAACAGAGGCCCCTCCAATCAATCGGCCGCTCATGTCAAGCCTTAGCATCTTTATGATTGTCCTAACCCTATTGCCATTATTGCAATCCCATACCCCTTTTGCGCTAGAAGGCAGTGATGGGGGTCTTATTGTTCTGGGTATGACGTTAAACTCTATCTGATGGT
>CM042163.1:87399252-87409252 GCA_023376005.1 Doryteuthis pealeii | reverse complement strand
GGCGTTAAATGCTGTAAGGAGAATCCGGTAAAAATCTTGTTAAGTAATGAATAAAACGAAGAAGAAAAGAAAAAGAAAAAGAAAAAAAGAAGAAAAAAACGCTGATTTCTTTCGATTTGGGAAATGAGCTTGTTGTTTTTTAGTCGCTACCACTTGTCATTTGTTTGTTTTTTAGTAAAATTATCATTTTTTTTTGATTATTAGCATAACTGGTAAAATCCTGTGATATATTGCTGATGGAGAAAAGGAGAACAAAGGAAGAGAGAGAGAGGAGAGAGATGAGGAGAGAGAGAGAGAGAGATGAGATGAGAGAGGAGGGAAGCAAGCAGAAAAGAATGAGAAATAAAAGAGAGAGAGAGGAGAGAGAGCAAACTGGGACAGTGATAAAAAGAAAGAGAGAGAGACAAAAGAATGAGGATAAAAAGAATGAGAGATAAGAGAGAGAGACGAGAGAGAGAGTGAAATGGTGAAGAGAAAGAGCGATGAAAGGGAGGCGAAAAGAGAGAAGAAGAGAGAGAGAGAGAAATGACGTGAAAGAAAGAGAGAGAGAGAAAGATTGAAATAAATGAGAAAGTGAGAGAGACAAAAGAATAGAGATAAAAGAGAGAGAGAGAGAAGAGAGAGAGAGAGGAGAAGAAGAAAATTTGGACGGTGATAACAAAGAGAAAGAGAGAGGGCAAAAAGAATTGAGAGAGAGAGAGAGAGAGAAAATGAGTGAAAGAGAAAGAGCGAGAAAGGAGGGAAAGAGAGAAGAGAGAGAGAGAGAGAAAGAAGAGAGAGAGAGAGAGAGAGGAGAGAGAGAGAATATATTTGTTTTAATTTCTTTTGAAATAACCAACCACGTTTAATTAAATAATTAGATATGTTCAAACATTTTTTTAAAAAGGAATAATGGAAAATCGCATTTGTCATTTTAAAGACGCCAAATACCTGAATCAATGAAAGATAATCAATAGATTTTACAAGTATTTTTCGTAAATACATCTAAGGTTTTTATGAGGAAATAAATAGAAGAAGGCCTGATAATTCAATAATTATAATATATGTTTTTTACGACTTTGTCCTTATTATTAGCTATCAAATATATGCACCCTCCGTAGGGTGGGCAAAGTAATTTTAAGTTTTTTAATGTTAAAATAAAAATATTTAATTATTAAATTTAGAAAAGGCTAAAATGAAAAAACTAAAATAAGAAATGCCAGATAAAAAAGATTGAATCAGAGGAGGGATAATAAATTTGGAAATAATAGAACAAATCTGAAAACTTACTTTTCATTCACTCCCACCTTTCCATTGCTAATTTTTTCTAATTCCCACCATTTAGTAGAATAGGAAGTAAAGAATAAAAATTACAAAGTTTTTTTCTCTTTGTTAATTAATTTCTTTTAAAGCTTTAATGTTATCATCAATCATGTCCCCGCTCGCAGGGCACGGATATCTCATGACAATCTGCTGCGCCACCTTCCTATCATTCATATGCTCCTGGGAGATCCTCTGTGCAGCAATCCAGTGTCCACTCGCGGCTCGAACAAATGGTATGTCTTTGCAGGTTAAACCCACGCTAGCCGTGCCCGCATGTGATGCTCCCACAGAGAACGTCACTTATGAAGTTCGTCCTTAGCTTCTCCAGAGTGCCCGGCGTGTTCTCATTCGCCTTACACGGAATGGTTTGTGATATGGGGCAGGTGACGCGTACAAGCTGTTTTCTCGTGGTGTGCTGGTTTCCTCCGTCTTTGTTTAAGACTGACACAGCATGTCTTGTGCCAGCTACCGTCTAGTTTATTCTCCAGTCACTTCGTTAGGGTCCAGGTGGTGCAGTCGTACAGTAGCGATGATTAGAGTTTTAATGTAATAAAGGATTATATTAAATTAGAAAGGCAAATGAAACTAAATAAGAATGCAGATAAAAAGAATTTGAAACAGAGGGAAATATAATTGAAATATAGAACAACAGAAACTTATTCTTCCTTCACTCTCACCTTTCATTGCTAATTTTTTCTAATTCAACCATTTAGTTAAATTAGGAAGTAAAGAATAAAAGTACAGTTATTTCTTCCGTTTATACTGTAAACCTTTATTTTTCCATCTTATTAGTATGTAGATCCGGTCCTAGGGCGGGGTTGGTTGTAATTAACAGCGTTGATCCCAGGGTGCGATTCCCCCAGGCAATACCTGCCGCCTCGATTTAAATGGGCAGGGTGGGTTTATTGCCCAGTCTCTGAGGCGCCCCCTTGAGGGGGAATGCCGAGTGGGTCAAAGCAATTTTTACACTCGCAACTCATGAGCTTCGTTTCGTGGGTGGTCCCACATTAATAGGACCTTGTGCCTAACCCATTCACGTGGGGTACGTGGTAAATATATAGTATGTAGATATGGTCAACAGTATTAATAATGTAAAACAATTTTATTAATAATTGAGGTTTAGATAAAAAATAAAATTAGGGAGAATGTGACGTAAATAACTAAGGAAATTGTGACTTGAGTAGTGATATAGTTTCGGTTACAGACCGACAAACGCACAATCTCCTTTATAATAAGAAGATATATATATATTTTTTACCAACCCCTCCGCACGAGCTGGATATGACACAGGGTTAATTTCTTAAGGGGAGTTCAACAGGTTTGAATTCAGAGGTTTCTTTCTCCTAGACCGGTTGCCTAACCAAGGTTAAAGAGCCCAGTATGCCCTACTATTTACCCATAGATGGAGGGAGAGTAGGATTCATACCTTTCCCAAGGGTATTAGCGTTAAGTGAAATGCAACGTCCAGGATTTGAACTCGAAGCGACGAGTCCATTACCCATGACTTTAACCATTACACCACGCGCTTCCTTTACACCACACGCTTTAATAAGAACATATATACAACGCTTCGGGTTTACAGTCAGGTCAGACTGAATGCACCGGTTCCCACTAGATCACCGAAGTTAAGTAGTGATGAGCTTGTTTAATACTTAATTGGGTGACCAGTTAAGCAACAGGGGGTACTGTAATTAATTCGAGTCCCTTTTTATAAAAGAAAACTTACATCACCATTAAAAGACCCGGAAAGGACACATGGGGTAATGGATAAAGGAGTTATGTTAAGACAGTTCTAGGTGACAGTTATCTCTAAACAGCAGGTTCAATACTGCTCAGGGGCAGCAGTAACATTTTATTCTCCTTAACCCATAGATGAGACCCTAACAGCTACTACCACTTCAGGTCAGGGTGGACCTGGGAGTAATGATAATGAAGGAGTACTCCACATTCCCCGGAGCTCCAGAATTGGTTTTCACCATCAGATAGAATTTAATGTCATACCCAGAACACTAAGACCCTCAGCCACCGCCTTTTAGTACATATACGATAAAAAGGGGTCAGGTTTGCCATAAGAGCAATAGGGTCGGGACAATCATATAGGTGCTAGGGCTTGATATGACCAGCCAATTGATCAGAATGGGTCTTTCCGACCAACCGTCTAGCCTAAGTAAGAGCGAAAGGGGTGTTGCATATGATGGACTGCTCATCCACTAGTTTTCTGTCATTTAGCGACCCACATCCAACAGGTGGCCCCATTGGGGGGAGATTTTACCCCTCTGTAAATGTACAGTCGTTGTATTCTAAAACCCAAGCTCTATGGAAATGACTTTAACTGACTTTCACCGTTAACGGGCAAAGCAAGGCTCTCTGTTATTTACGGATTTTAGCTCTCTAAGCGACCGTGAAATATACATACCGATGTATGTATTTATCAGTTAAAACTCCGCCACCCTTGTGTCTTCGTTTTCTAACTAACGCATGCTAATTAATCAATAACGCTTGTAGCTTTTCAAAGCTTCATTTTCCTTTTGTAACTAACTCAGCGTGCGGAGATGACAGCCGGCTGAAACACGTCTGTTTCACCCAGTATCTAGCAATCAGCTGAGGAGCTAACTAGTTCTCACATGATCTGCGGGTTTCCCGCCTCTGAAGTCAAAGTTTCCCAACGGTCTGTAATTTTCCATTTAGGCACTTTGTATTCTCGCTACACAGTGTTTTCAATAATCTATGCTACCACATAGATTATGTAACACTTGTATTCTGAAAAAAAAAGTTTCATTCATTCTTCAATTCTATCTTGGTAAATACAGCTTCAGTCTCAGTACTTTTTTGATACACCTTGTATATACTTCACCCTGTCTTTTCTGCGCTGCTCTTCGTGGCCAAAGGATGCAGTTTCCGCTATAAGTTCACCTTACCAGATTTTTTTTAATATAAAAACTTTAATTTCCTTCTTAAACCCAAGATACAACGATTATATAATCGAAACGGATACTCACTGTTATCAATAATTTTTGTCTAGTTTTATCCGTCATCTTTTTAATTGCTTTTTATTGCAATTCTCTCAGGTCATTTGGGTTGTGATAAAAAAACGCGACTAGAATTATAAAGATGTAGGATAATACAACACAAAAATGATTAATATCGCTTACATATATATATATATATATATATAATATATATATAAAGATAAATCTAATGAGTCAGACGAACCTACTAAAAGTTTCGCTTAATGATCAGCCCTGAAGAGCATTAAGCGAAACTTTTAGTAGGTTCGTCTGACGCATTAGATTTATCTTTATTATTTGCTCTACTTAGGTATTGAGCACTTTTTACTTATTAGCTTTAGTCTCCTGGCGGTTTTGTATGACTATATATATATATATATATATATATATGGAAGAATTGCCATACTGTACTGCTTCAGTTCAATTCTTTTGATAAAGAGGTATTACCTCGAAAATTTCAAGAAATAATAAAAAAAATACAGGTCAACACACAACCACCATTGTTACCGTATTATTATTTTTTATTTTATTCAAACTGATTGTGATGGCCTTCTAATCTACCTCCTAACCAATACATACACAATGCTTCAAGCAAATTATGAAACTCTCTTATATATATATATATATATATATATGCATATAAATTGTTTTTTCTTTTGGCCAAAATATTGTACTAATAGATTATTTTTTGTTGGTACGATTATCTTGGTCTTTTCTTTTTTCAAAAAATTTTTTTCTTCCCGGTTGATGTTTGGTGGTATATTTTTACAATCAAACTATTTGCTGTGTTTTTTCTCACCGCGAGGATTTACCAATAAATTTGGCATATATATATATATATATATATATATATATATATATATATATATATATATATATTTAAGAAGCGGCTAGCCAGCGTCGCCTGGGTAGAGGGGGATTTTTTAAAAGTTCGTCTCGCGGTTCCTTGGGGCATCCTGCGGTGATCCAACTCACAATTCAGTAATAATTTATAACTGAATCGTAAGTTGGACCCTCGCATGATGCTCCATTCAAATCCCCACGTAAAAAAATCTTGCGTTGATCAAGCCACTCTAAAAAGAGAAATTAATGTCTACTATTCACAATATGAAATGCAAAAAAAAAATCTTCATTATTTTTGCTCAAAACGAAGCCCTGGTGATACTTAATGTGTATATATATTTATTTTGTCGTTAATTGTTTTATTTTGGAAGTTTCCTCCGGACATACATATATATACAACTGCCCTTTAAATATGTATAGATGGTGGACTCTCCAATCGTGAACGATAGATGAGGGTCAGCAGTGAGGTATTTGTTTCCTCCCATGCTATTGAGCATGCTATCAAGAAGACATTTTCTGTTTCCTTGAGTGTGATAGCAGCCCAGCCTTGCTGCAAGCTATGAAGCCACACTGACAGATGAAATTTCCTTAAGCGAGACTCAGATGTTTTTGTTTTAAAGTTAGACGGAGCTGATCTCGATGTTTCAGTCTATTTTCTTCAAAGCTCTTTAATCCAGCGAAGCATATCTTACGCCATTCTTTCCAATTTGATGCTAGGTTTTCCCAAGCACTCAGGTTAATATTGAGGCATTTCAAATTGTCCTTCAATTTGTCTTTATAGCGTAAGAGTGGACGTTCAATAGCATTTGGTAATTGTCCGTATAATATCTTCTTTGATAGCCTGTCTTTCATTCATTCTGATAACGTGACCAGTCCACCTAAGCTGAACCTTTGCTAGTATGGTTTCAATGCCAGCAATGTTACATTTGATACCCATAGTTTTATATATATATATATATATTATATTAGAAACCACAAGGTTCCTAGATCGATACCGGTCCGCGCAAACTCAGCATGTGAGTAGCACGGATCTGTGCGGTAAAGTAAGGAGCTGATGGTAGGTGTGGCGCTCCACCTCAGACGCCAAAAACAATCTCCTTGGTCTAGCGCTATTGAAAATGGGATAGACTCCCTCGCTGACTGGCTGATACCGACTTTAGGCCGCTCCGACGACTTTACTTTACTTACTTTTTTATATATATATAAATGTGTGTGCGTGTAATGCGTGTATGGTGTGTGTGTGTGTGTGTGTGTGTGTGTGCGTTGAAAGGATAGATGAATAAAGGAAAGTAAATGTTGAATGGATAGAAATGGTTTAATAAAATGCCAACAAGTGTTTCGGTCGAGAGTTGCCCATGCCCACATTGTATTCTATTTATTACTATCTTAAATATAGAATAAAATAAAATAATGAAAATAGAAATATAATTTTAAGCATACAAAGAAAACGACACGTATATATATATATATATATATATAATATATATATATATGTGTGTGTGTGTGTGTGTGTGTGTGTGTGTGTGTGTAAAAATGGAAAAGGAATTGAATCCGACAATATGAGGAAAAATGAGTAAAGAAAAGAAATGTAAATGGATAACATCTCAATAAATTAAACAACTTATACAAAATTATCTATATATATATGGTCCTTTTTTTAATCGGCAACTTTTTAACATTTCACCGATTTTTTCAAAACATAAACTAAGCTCCGAGAAAAATGTTCAACATGTTATTGATAAATAATAACACTTTATTTTTATTTTTTATTTATTTTTGTAACAAAAAAAAAAACTATTTTGTACCATAACCCCTAGAAAAAAACAAATATCAAATCATAACGGTCTATCTTAACTCTATTCTCAGCGTTCAAATTAAAAAAAAATTCGATTTTCGAATATTTCCAAAAATCTCTGTTGTTTTTCCCAACGAATTTTTTCATTCAAAATAAATGTTCACTCTGATGAAGGTCGATTCTTCTATGTGTGCGAAATATTTTCACACACATAAATTGACCGAAACACATGTGTAAGTGATATCGATTAATGTGATATCGATTAAATTTCATTTTATCCATTTACATTTCTTTTCTTTACTCATTTTTCCTTATATATATATATATATATATATATATATATTCTCACCTCTTCGTCTTTCCCACTTCACCATGTGACACTTCTCGACTTGTAGAAAAAATTTCGTGTGGCATTATGATGATTAATCCTTAAAAACTTTCCATGCTAACCTACTGACTCTTTCCACTCTCCCCTCCCCTCTCTCTCTATCACGTTACAGCATCAGCAGATGAAGTACTAGCAGCGATAGCAACAGCATTAGAATTAGTACAGGTAATAGTAGTGGTAGTAGTATTATTATCGTCATGGTTATCATAATCAACTTTTATATATGCATGTAATAAAAATGGAAAGCAAAAAGAAAAGGAGAGCTAATTTAATTAAGCAAAAACCAGAGGAATTAATTAGGATATTGTTAATGAGAAAATCCAATTTAAAGGCAAATTAATTTAGCCAGGCATTTCTCATATGACAATATTCGTCTCCTGCCCAGGTTCCCAAAATAGAAGCCCATAAAATTCCAGACGAACATTGAATTTTCGGTTTTCTTTACAAGAACAACTGATACATTACTTGGTTCTTTTTTGGGGGTGGGGTACTTAGGTCATATGGATGGTCAGAGAGGCCCCCTCCAATCAATGAGCTCGTCACGCCAAGTAGTAGCACGTATATATATTTACCAACCCCTCCGCACGAGCAGGGTGTGACACATGGTCAATTTTTAAGCGGAGTTTAACAGGTTTGAATTCAGAGTTTTCCTTCTCCTAGACTGGTTACCTCTCCAAGATTAAAGAGCCCAATGAAATAGATCACTAATTAGAACAGAGCCTATTCTAGTAGTGACCACACCAAGCAGAGTTTAACAGCTTTGAATTCAGAGTTTTCCTTTCTCTAGACTGGTTACTTAGTCATGGTTAAAGAGCCCAATCTACCCTGATATTTACCCGTAGCTGGAGGGAGAATTGTATTCATACCTTTCCCAAGGGTATGAGTGCCATGTCAAATAGTAGAAGCACCTATATGATTGTTCTGAGCCTAGTGCCATTATTCTTAGGTTCACTCTAAACCTGTTAGGGTTCCATCTATTCGTAGCCCTGTCGGCAGGGGCAATAGAATACGCCGACTGTACCTCTGCAGAGAGGAAAATCCCCCTAATGGGGTCACCTGTTGGCCGTTGATGTTGACCAGTCATGGTTAAGGACGAAATTATTGTGGCTGAGCTATCTATGACATGCAACACCCCATTTTGGAACTTATTTTGACTAGACGGTCGGTCGGAGAGGCCCTTCCCAATCAATCGGCTAGTCACGTCACCTATATCTATTTACCAACCCCTCCGCATGAGCAGGATATGACAAGATCAATTTCTCAAGCGGAGTTCAACAGGTTTGAATTCAGAGGTTTCCTTCTCTTAGACCGGTTGCCTAACCAAGGTTAAAGAGTCCAGTCTGCCCTACTATTATCCATAGCTGGAGGGAGAGTAGGATTCATACCTTTTCCAGGGGTATTAGCGCTAAGTGAAATGCAATTATCATATCCAGGATTTGAACTCGGGTCGACGAGTCCATTTCCCATGACATTAACCATTACACCACGCGCTTCCATAGCCACGTCACCTATATGATTGTCTTGACCCTATTGCCCTTATGGCAAAACCTCAACCCTTTTTATCATGTGCTAGAAGGCGTAGACTGATGTTCTTAGTGTTTTCGGTGTGACGTTGAACTTCATCTAGTGGTGATATTCCAATTCTGAAGCTCTGGGGAGTGTGGAGTAACCTTTCATCACCATTACTCCTAAGTCTATTCTGACGTGGTTTTGTTTTTGTTGTTGTTGTTTTACGACATATCAACCCTTTTTGGGTTATTTAATGCCAAATCAATTAATTTCGTTAAACAGGATTCAGGTTGGTTGGTTGGATATTACGACATGTCAAACCTTGTTGGGTTATTTTATGCCGAAGACATATGCATTCTTGTTGGTATTAGCTTTTTACAAATTCAGTTATCTATACTCACGACACAGCTCCAGAATTGGAACTTCAACACTCGGCCCAGTTTACCCTCATACCCAGGGATAATAAGACCTTCTTATATGGTAAAAAGGGTTGGGGATTGCCATAAGGGCAATAGATCTGGACAATTATAGAAGTGTTAGGGCTTGACGTGACCAGCTGACGACTAGCTGCAAACTGAGTATCTATTCCCACACTTCGCCTCGTAACAGGATGTGGAGGTCAGAGCTAAGGTTACGGCCGTCAATCAATCTCCCTGCTCCAACGGCCAGGTCTGGATTCAAATGATATTTTCTACACTAAGCATCCATAATTAACAAAGTACCCGTACATTCTGCAACAGAAATAAAGAATGATAACTGAGAAAAGTTGGGGGGGGGGAGAAAGAATGATGATTATTTGATTTAATGGCATATCAACATGTATGAGTTATGCAAATGCAAAGTTTTACCCCCTCTTTATGGGATCGGGTCAGGTGAGAGAGAAACAGATGTGCACAATTCACTTCTAATGGCATTTCTTTCTTACTTTTTGTTTGAATTTTTCTTTCGTTCTTTTTTCTTTACTCTTTTTTCAACACTCGGCCCAGTTGACCATACCCAGGATAGTAAGACCATATATGATAAAAAGGGTTGGGGTTTACCATTGGATGTAATCAGCTGATTGATCGGAAGGGGTTTCTCCGATCGCCTGTCTAGCTCTAGTAAGGATCAAAGTTGAGTGTTACAAAATGATGAGTGTGGACGGCAGTGTAAGAC
>CM042163.1:87376752-87389252 GCA_023376005.1 Doryteuthis pealeii | reverse complement strand
TACACGCTGTCACTTCTCCACTATGAATGTTTGAATATTATATATATATATTATATATATATATATATATATAATGCCCTTCTTCTGTGAAGGAGTGGTAATCACCAATGTCTCTCTCTCCCGCCTCTCTCTCTCTCTCTCTCTCTCTCTCTCTCTCTCTCTCTATATATATATATATATATATATATATATAATGACTGACAACTCGTGTTCGAGTAAGACCATTTCCTGCCAGGAGCATTTGACACTATATCCTTGTATTTTCTCAGATGACTCACCAGGCCAGTCTTGGAGAGACATACACTTCCACATAAACTACATGTTGGAACTTCTCCACTTTGAATGTTGCTGGGCTGAAAATTACCCTTTTTAATAGCCCGCTTTAATTTTTGGTGTTTAATTCGGTTGGACTCAAATTCTTCCACACACATGTAGATGGTGGCTCTCCAGCCAGGTCTATTATAAGCTAGCTTCTCCCAGTCCTCCATAGCAATAGCAGTGTTCTTCAGTGTGTCCTTGAGTCAGTCCTTCCACCTCAATTTGTACTTCTCAATGAAATCTCACTTTTTTATAATAATATATATATATATAATATATATATATATATATACTAGCAAATATATGCACCCTCCGGGTGCATGTATTTAAGTTTTGATGTAATAAAATATTGTATTAAATTAGAAAGGCTAATGAAACTAAATAAGAATACAGATAAAAAGATTTGAAACAGAGGGAGTATAATAAAAGATCACTCTCGTCTTTCATTGTTATTTTTTCTAATTTAAGTATTTAGTTAAAAGAGGAAGTAAAGAATAAAATGACAGTTATTTTATCTTGTTAATGGATTTCATTTAAGATTCATTGAAGAGATTTTTGCTTATATTCATTAAAATAAAACCAAACAGTTAGAAATCAATAATACTAAGCACATATTTATTAAATTCGACTTTTTAATATCAATATGCAAATTAGCCTTCCCGTTTATACTGTAAACCGCTATTTTGAGAGAGAATTGTGACTTGAGTAGGAATATAGTTTCGGTTACAGACAGAAAAACACACAATCTCCATTATAATAAGATATATATATATATATATAAAAGAGCTTCATTATTTGCTTGAAGCATTGTTTATATTGGTTTGGTGGTTGGTTTTGAAGGCGATCACAATGCAAGTGTAAAACAAAACTGGGGTAACAATGATGTTGTTAGTTTACCTTTGATTTATTCTTAATATTTCGAAATAAAGATCCCTTCACCAGAAGATTTCTGAAATCGAAGTCTGGAGCTGTTAGCTTGTTGCTAGGATCTGTCCAACATTCTAACAGCTCCAGATTTAGGACTCAGCAAATCACATTGGAATTCTGAATAAGTCTGGCTTTGGATTTCACTACTGTTATTCTACAAGGAATGTAGATCAAGTATGAACATTCGACCTCTACACGAATATACACGATTTTTAGTCATAATACAAAAGGAATCTTGTACTTTCGAGGATCCATTTTATGCTTGAATTTGTTTTGCATATGTTCTGTAATTTTTTGCTCCAGAAACAATGTTGACTTGTAAAACTTTAAAAAAAATCGTCTTGAAAACAAACGATTTTTTCGCACTCGATTCCTTGTTTTCTCAAAAATAATTTCCGATATAAATATATTTAATTCTTTTATGGCATTTTTTTTTTCCACCAAGATTTTTTTTTGTTTTATCATTTTATTCAGATTATCTTTTCTATCTTATTTTTATTTATTCAATTTTTAATTCTTTTTTTTTAATCTTTATTTTTTTTACTGTAGAACAATTGATATTGTATATACATTCCAAATCGAAGAACAATACAGTAAAAAAAAATCAGAGATATGGTGAAGACGTTTAACATTCACACCAAGTTATGCTGTTTATTATAAGAAAGAACCAGTCAAAATTTAATTAGAAAAGACCCCCTCCTCCAAAAACAACAACACAAAAGCAAAAACATAAACAATACATACAAAGGGACTTCTGTAGCTAAGTTAGTTGCTAAATTGGATTTTACGGCGTTTCAACCCTCGTTGGGTAATTATGTGAGTCAATATTTTTAGGCTTCATTGCTTTATTTTAAACGATTTATATTTTTCTAAGTGTGAAATCAAAACTGGCATTGTGAATTTTGGTTGTAAATTAATATTCCTTTATTTTTTCCTTTATTGGCCAGGCCATCCACATTGCTGTTTACAATGCACAATCTTACCTGATACTCTCAGAGTGCTACTCACAGGATTTGCCTCTATGGCTTAGAACACCTATTCGGAATCTATTTAAACCAACCTGATCTTACCTTACCATTTAGGTTCTTCTTTCTTTAATGTTTTAAATGTTTTTGGTTGCTTCCACAGAAAGACGTTTAGTTTTATTCATTCTTGATGGTCACTTACATTTTTTTGTAACCTCATTTTTTAAACACATTTCTAGAATTCATTTGGTTCTTTTTAATCCATAAATGGGACCCAAGCAGGTAATATCACTCTGGGACAGACTAGGAATGTGAGTAATAATAATGAAGGGGTACTCCACATTTCTCAGAGCTCAAGAATTGGAACCACACCATCAGATAGAGTTTAACGTCACAACTATGACCTTCAGTCGCCGCCTATCATATATATGGAAGGTCAATAGTGTTGCGACAATCATATAGGTGCTAGGGCCTTACGTGACCAGCCGATTGATCAGAATGGACCTATCCGACCGACCGTCTAGCCTAAGTAAGGGCCAAAGTGGAGTGCTGCATGTCATGGTATACTCAGCCACCAGGATTCCGTCCTTAAGCATCACGGGTCGCCACCCACAGCACTACGCATACTGTGAGTTTGTGAGGGTCGGTACAGAACCTGGAATATTTAGCTTACTAGGTGGATGTTCTCCTGACTGTGCTGAATCGTAAGCCACGAGTAAGAATATGAAAAATGAAAGTGAGGAGTAAGAGTGTATTTATAGTACGTTGTTTAATTTGAGTCAGTTTTAAATGCGTATATATATATATATATATATATATATATTCAAAAGTCCAGAAAGAAATAATAAAAGACTTAGAGATTTAGCATTATAGTCTATTTCAGACTATAATGCTAAATCTCTAAGCCTTTTGTTATTTCTTTATCTATCTATCTATCTATCTATCTATCTATCTATCTATATATATATGTGTGTGTGTGTGTGTGTGTATATATATATATATGTATGTATAGATATATAGATCGATATATATATATATATATATATATATATATATATATATATATATATAGTGTCGGAATTCATATATATATATATATGTGTGTGTGTGTGTGTGTGTATTTTTGCAGTATTCTTTCATTTATACATGTAAAATGAAACAAAATGCACGTTTCCTGTTTAACAATTTTTTTAACAATCTTTTCGAGTTTTCTGGCCAATTTGTTTACATTTAAATGGAATCCGTGGATTAGTCCACCGGAGTTTTTATCCCAAGTACTTTCGGCACCTCGAAGTGCCATCATCAGGGGTGATGTGTTTGTTTTCCAGTTTTTTCAAGTTAGTAGTAGTAAGAGTAAGTAGGAGTGGAACTCGTAGAAATTATATCAAGGGTTGTGGGGGCTGGAAGGAGGAGAATTGGTAGGAAATGTGTTATAGGCATTATATATATATATATATATATATATATATATATATATATATATAGAGATAGATAGATAGATAGATAGATATGAGAATAGGAGGATTGGGGTAAATCTGACAGAATGTAGTAAAGATTAGAGGGAGGAATGTGGACAAAGGAACAAAACTCAGACAAGTGTATGTAGGAGATATATTTCGCCGTGCATTGAGCTCGGCTTCATCAGTCGTTTATTTGACCATTAAAGCATAATACATGTGGTTTTATAGAAAAGAAAGTGGGCGGGAGAGGTGGATTTGGGGATGAAGTCAGGTGGATGGGATAGCATTTATGAGGATTTGATAGGTCAGAAAGAATCTACACCTTCCCCTCTATTTCTATGAATTAAAATCTCTCCATGCCAAGCTTTGAATGTTAACCTAATTCCCCACTACCATGCTTCTCTTCCCTTGCACTTAACCACTTTCCCTGCCTCCTACACTTACCAAATGTCTCTTACCCACCCACTTTTCTTGTCCTGTTCCTTTTTACTCATACCTAGTGGAGCAAAATCGCCACCCCCCTTGCTCACTAATGAATGACTACCCTTCCAGCCCTTCCACCCCACCGCTCACCTTTAACTTCTTCCGCTCTACTCCAGTGGATCAAATTCCTCTCTAAGCCAACCAAAGAATGTTGACCTAATTTCTCTCCTATCATACTTCTCTCCCTTACTCTGCATATCTCTTCCAACTCACTCCTTACTTTTGATCTATCTCCCTCCCCATCCAGCAAAGATTCCTTCTGACCAATCAAATCCTCACAAACGCTATCCCATCCACTTGATGAAGCCCGAGCTCAATGCACAGCGAGATATATCTCCTACATATACTTGTCTGAGTTTTGTTCCTTTGTCCACATTTCTCCCTTTTTCTTTACTGCATATATATATATATATATATATATATATATATATATATATATATATATATATGTATTAATTAAGAACGAAACTTCATAAGGTTAAAGGGAGATAACATTGTGAGCATTTTAAAAAAAAAATTCGAAAACTGAAAAATTCAAAACAAAATCTAAACCATAAAGAGCGTCCACAATAATCAACCGACGTAATTTGCGGTCCATAAACATCACAGCATAACACCAGAAGAATTATTAGCAACCTGATGATGGGAAATAACCTGAAACCTGGGTAGTTGCTTATGGAAAACAATTATATTTTAAAAATTCAACAAATATATATATATATATATATATATATATATATATATATATATATAGGGCAGGGTCAGCTCAGTCATAACAGCAAGAAATGTCTTCACATAAACACCGCAAGAATTATTGGCGACTTGATGATAGCAATATAGCTTGAAACCTGGGTAGTTGCCTATGGAAAAGAATTATATTAAAAAAATTCAACATATATATATATATATATATATGTGTGTGTGTGTGTGTGTATGTGTATGTGTGTGTGTATACATAGATATAGATATAGTGTCGTAATTTATATATATTTATATATGATTGTGTATGTGTTTGTGTGTGCATGTGTTTGTGTGTGGGTATGTGTGTGTGTGTGTGTGTGAGTGCGAATCAATCTCTGCTTTGTGTACGGATTTTTATTGTTTCTATGATGCTTATCATAGTATCTGCATACATTTAGACATGGCTGTACGCATCAGTACAGATGAAACGCTTTGAAATACTTTTTTCTTTGTGCTCAGTTGTAGCCGCCATTTTTACTTTTTGGCGCCGGAAAAAAAAAGATGGCGAAGACGGATAAGCGACTTACTATCTGACTCGTCGTCTGTTTTTGGTTGTATTTTTTTTTTTTTGGTCTGTATTTTTCTTTTTTTTCTTTTTTTTTTGCACGCATCGAATTAGCGTTTTTAGTATTCGTATTAAAATGTTGCAAATTGCTATTTGTTATTTTCCAAAGTGTTTAATGTTATTATTATTATTATTTATTATTATTATTATTATTATTTGTTACTTTTTTTGTGTCTGTAAGCAAGTGAAGGGTGAGAACAAATATAACTAAGTTCAAATATATTTTTGTTAAAAGCCAAACTCTAAACGCTCTTTCTTTCTTAAATGCATTGTTGATAAATAAAATAGGAAAATGAAGTTAAAAAAAAAATTAGCAAAGTGATTGTTGTGTTTTATTCTTTTTTGTTATTGTTTTAAATAAGAATCTATTTGTTTCACAGGAGGAATAGCAATGGGCTAGATTTTTCCTATATTGTCTATAATTGCTGTAAACAACCGCGGGTTATTTTTTTCTTCTTCTTCTTCTGTTTATTCTGCAGTGCAACGACTGAAAGGCTACTGTTTAGTCTTTTAAAAATAACTCCGATTATAAACGCTTATTCATATTTCGAGAAAGATTTGCCGAGAAGCGGAGAGAGAGAGAGAGAGAGAGAGAGAGAGAGAGAGAGAGAGAGAGAGAGAGAGAGAGAGAGAGAGAGAGAGTTACCCGACAGTATTTTTTCATACGCTGAAAAAAAAAAGAAAGAAAAAAATGAAAGGACTTGAAATTGTTCTGTTGCAGAACGCTTTATGTGATAAGTAGACAATTGCAGAATGGTAATCTGTTAATGTATTGAGCGAGGTGCTGTTTTCATGCTTTATATATATATATATATATATATATATTATATATATATATGTAAAAATGGAATTGGAATTGGATCCGACGATATGAGGAAGAATGAATAAAGAAAAGAAAGTACAAAATGGATAATAAAAGATGAATTTAATCAATATCACTTACACATGTGTTTTGGTCAGTTTATCTATGTTTACACGATTCAAACAATTATTATTATTAAATAAACAAATTATTTAAATAAACAAATTATTATTATTTCATTTCATTTGTTTATTTAATAATAATGATAATTTGAATCGTGTACACATAGATATACTGACCGAAACACATGTGTAAGTGATATCTTTTATTATCCATTCTGTACTTTCTTTTCTTTATTCATTCTTTCTCATATATATATATATATATATATATATATATATATATATGTGGAAATACGGTGAGGAAATTTTAAAATATTTTCTTCTCATATATATATATATACCAAACTTATTGGTAAACCCTTGCAGGAAGAAAAAACCCGACAAATAGTTTGATAGTAAAAATATACTACCAAACTTCACCTGGGAAAAATGAAAAAAGTAATAGACCAAGAGAGTCGTACCAACCGAAAATAATCGGTTAATACTATATCACTTGGCTAAAAGGAAAAAAAAATATATATATGAAAAATATATATATAAACTGCCAGGATTATCTAAAGATAAAAAGTAAAAGTGCTCAATACCAAAGTAGAGCAAAGAATAAGTCAGATTCTTGCTCTGATGAGCTACTAAGCGAAACTGTTAGTAGGTATATCGGAATCATTAGGTTTAACTTTATATATATATATATATATATATATATATATACACACGCGCATATACGGACACACAAACGCATATATATATTTAAATTATTCTTATTGTTCTTGTGTCACGTGATTACTCTTGCCGGTTTTATATAGTAATACAAGCATTGTAGGAAGCGCGTGATGTAATGGTTAAAGTCATGGGAAATGGACTCTTCGCCCCGAGTTCAAATCCTGGACGTGCTAATTGCATTTCACTTAGCGCTAATACCCTTGGGAAAGGTATGAATCCTATTCTCCCTCCAGCTATGGATAAATGGTAGGGCAGACTGGGCTCTTTAGCCTTGGTTAGGCAACCAGTCTAGGAGAAAGAAAACTCTGAATTCAAACCTGTTAAACTCCGCTTAAGAAATTGACCTTGTGTCACATCCTGCACGTGCGGAGGGGTTCGTAAATATATATATAGTAATGCAAGACACTGCTAGAAAAGTACGGACGAACTAATAAGTGACGTTCTCCTATAGACTCCTATGGATACATCAGTTTTGGCTGACCAACAAAAACTTACATAGATAAGCTACATGTAATTATTCTTGCCGGTTTTATCTTGAAATGCAGGACGAACACATATGTGACATTCTTCTAAAACAAATTGCCAAAACAATTGCCATTTACATATCAGTCGTGCTTTCAGCTATACACTATGGTACCGAAACTTGAACACTTTACCGCAAGTAAATAAACCAACCTGACGCCTTTCATATGCGTGCCATTTGCATAGTATGAAATGGTATGATAGGGTAAAAAATAATGCAATACTAAAATAATGTTACAACATTGCAGGCATTGAAACCATACTAGCAAAGTTTCAGCTTAGGTGGGCTGGTAACGTAGTCAAAATGAATAAGAACAGGCTTCTAAAAAGATATTATAAGGACAACTACCAAATTCTAAGCGTTCTATTGGACGCCCACTCCTACGCTACAAAAACGAATTGAAAACAAGTTGAAAATCCTGGGAAAATCAAGCATCAAATCGAAAAGAATGGCGTAAGACACGTTTCACTAAGTTAAAGGGGTTTGAAGAACATTGAAACATCGTGATCAGCTCTAAAGCAAAAAAGATGTGACTCCTGCTTTAGAAAATTTCATCTGTCAGTGTGGCTTCATAGCTCGCATCAAGGCTGGGCTAGTATCACAATACAGAAAACACAAATAAAATGTCTCCTTGATAACATGCACAATGTGGGAGGAAACGAGACATTCATTGCTGACCCTCGTTTATCGTTTACGATAGGAGAGTCCAATATATATATATATATTATATATATATATATAATAAATAAGTAATCCACAGACACGTGTTTCGAAGTATCACTTCTCATCAGTGTGGTTATACAATTAACAGCTACCCCTAGCTGGGTTTGAGATCCGAATGAACTTTTTGTTCACCAATCCTCTTACCCGTACGGCCAGAGGCAGCTGTCAAATATCGGAGAATATTTAATCGCTACATTTCTAAGCGGAAATGAATTCACTTGAGGCCTCAAACATTTGTAAACAAAGCGAGGTTTAGCTACACGCCAGATACGGTGAATCCGCAATTAAATCCCTATTTAAAGTGCTCGACCAAAGTGGGAGCATATATATATATATATATATATATATATATATATATATATATATATATAGTTTAAATGTTGTGTATTTTAGGAGCAAGTTATTTTTCAGGCATGTGTTATTGAATAACACAGAGTAATTCTTCTTCATTATTTGATTCTATATCTTTTCTAGTCGTCTGGCAATTTTTCTGGTTTTTGGATCGAATCTAAATAGGATATTTCGCATACTGTTATCCCGAGCGCTTTCGACTGCCTCCTCTTAAGGGACATATGGTGGTGCATAAGAACTAATTTTATTATCTCATCCATCTGATACAATTGGAAAGCCCTCCTTCCTATGTCATATTTGCATCAAACTTTGATGCTTCATTAATGAATCATTTGAGGCTCAAAAGAAGAAAGGTAGTGGGGTTCTTGGATTGTGAGAGACGGCATGATCTGTAAAGATTATTCTATTGCTGTGAATGTATCGCCCAAACGTTTTATCTATCAGTCTATCGTATTACTTTCGTATGTATAAGCCTACAACCTACAGATAATCGTCACTTAGAACTCTATTAACTCTATATTTATATCCGTTTCCCCGTAGGAAGCGCGTGGTATAATGGTTAAATCATAGGAAATGGACTCGTCGCCCCGAGTTCAAATCCTGGACGTGGTAATTGCATTTCACTTAGTGCTAATACCCTTGGGAAAGGTATGAATTCTACTCTCCCTCCAGCTCTGGGTAAATAGTAGGGCAGACTGGGCTCTTTAACCTTGGAGAAGGAAAACTCTGAATCCAAACCTGTTAAACTCCGCTTAAGAAATTGACCTTGTGTCACATCCTGCTCGTACGGAGTGGTTGGTATATATATATATCCGTTCTGCCATGTGTCCAACTAATTTCAAATTCGGAAGCTCATTCTGCCGGACCCTGTATGAGACCATCTTCGTATTTTGGCAGCAGATTTAGATTAATTTCTGTCTTCAAAGAATTAAGACAGACAATTCTTGGTATACAAAGAATTGTGAATTCGATTATATCCCCAGGAAACCAGCAATAACTTCTAAATGATTGAAATGTCTTTTTTTCTTCTGTCTTTTCCTTTTGGTGTGTACAAGTTTTCAATTGAAGCACCAACCCAGATTTCTTTTGTATTGATTCATGCATTAGTAATCTAAAGAAAGTGGGAGATTGACGATCACCGGGCTCTCTAAAATACAGAGATTTTTCTCCGGAAATTGCCGAATATGACCGAAGGGTAAAGTGGTTAGTCGGACGTCGCCGATTAGAAAATTAGTCTGTTCCAATGAAAGACATTGAAGGTTACACGTTGGCTAGAGAATGGCTTTTATCATGTTTTTTTTTGTTTTTTGTTCTTTTTCTTTATTGGTTATCAGGTGAGAAAGGTAGTGAAGGGTGTAAAAAAAAAAAGAAAAAAAAATGAAAAAGAAAAAAAAAAAGAAAAAAGATGACCCCCCCCCCCGAAATATTCGTAAATGTAATGACAAATACATTTGCACTGATTAGAGTTATAAGTAAAATCTGTGAGGAAATTCAATTAATGTACATTTTGGAATGAGAATAATAAGAATGAGCAGGTATGCGTGATAGATTGCAAGGGAATAAAATATACATCTATCTATCTATCTATCTATCTATCTATCTATCTCTAGTCTGTTCATTCATATATATATATATATATATATATATATATATATATATATATATATATATATATATATATATATATATATTATATATATATATCAGTTCATATCTATCTATCTATCTATCTATCTATCTACCAATCTGTCTCACTCAGTTCATATCTGTCTATCTATCTATCTATCTATCAATCTATCTATCTATCTATCCCAGTCTGTTCATATCTATCTATCTATCTATCTATCTATCTATTTATCTATCGCAGTCAGTTCATATTTATCCATCTATCTCAGTCTGTTCATATCTATCTATCTATCTATCTATCTATCTCATTCAGTTCATATCTACCTATCTATCTATCCATCTATCTATCTTTCTATCTCAGTCGGTTCATATCTATCTATCTATCTATCTATCTATCTACCAATCTGTCTCACTCAGTTCATATCTGTCTATCTATCTATCTATCTATCTATCTATCTATCTATCAATTCATCCCAGTCTGTTAATATCTATCTATCTATCTATCTATCACAGTCAATTCATATCTATCTATCTATCTATCTATCTATCTATCTATCGCAGTCAGTTCATATTTATCCATCTATCTCAGTCTGTTCATATCTATCTATTTATCTATCTATCTCATTCAGTTCATATCTATCTATCTATCTATATATCTATCTATCTATCCATCTATCTATCTTTCTATCTCAGTCTGTTCATATCTATCTATTTATCTATCTATCTCATTCAGTTAATATCTATCTATCTATCTATATATCTATCTATCTATCCATCTATCTATCTTTCTATCTCAGTCTGTTCATATCTATCTATCTATCTATCTATCTATCTATCTTTCTCAGTTTCTTCATATCTATGTATCTATATATGTATGCATCTATCTCAATCAGTTCATATCTATCTATCTCAGATTGGGAATATGTGTATATGTATCTGTCTATCCATCTAGTTAATCAGAGACAATTCATGCAAACTCCAGGAACAAACAATGTGTCTTGTGCAATTTGTAACAAAGTCTGTAAGTCAGTGTCTGGTCTTAAGAGACATATGGTGGTGCATAAGCATCAAATTTGATCATCTGATTCAACGGGAAGGTAGGCCTTCCTATGTCATATTTGCATCAAAATTTGTGGATGTGCAGCGCGTTTGATGAGTGAGGGCTCATGAGAGGAAAGGTTCTGGTGGTGGGGTTATAGGATTTGAGGGACGGGTGATCTGTAAAGATTATGCTATTGCTATCTACTTAGTTGGAGGTGCGAGGTGCAATGGTTAGAGTCGTAGGAAATGGACTCGTCAACCCGATTTCCAATACTGGACAAAGCTACAGTTCACATAACGCTAATACACTTGGGAAAGGTATGGATCCAACTACTCTCCCTCCAGCTATGGGTAAAACAGTTGGACAGACTGGGCTTTTTAACTTTGGTTAGGCAACAAGTCTAGGAGAAGGAAAAATAAAAAAAAATAAATAACCAACCAACCAACCAACCAACCAGCCATTTCTTATGAGAATAACCGTCACACTATGTAAGCCTCATGTTCAAACCAATTATACTTAAAACTTGACCTTGTGTCACATCCTGTTGGTGGCGGAGATGGCGTCTAGATACATACTGTATCTCACTATTGAACTTACTAACAAGAATATTCAAGTTTTAATATAATAGAATATATCAAATTAGAAAGACTAACGAAATTAAATAAGAACGCATATAAAAAGATTACACGTATTCTAATTATATTTTAATTGGTTTCTATATAAAATTATTCATAGAGTTGATTTTTAATAAGGTGGAAAATAAGAATAATATTAGAGATCAATAACACCAGGTTATTATTTATTAAACACAGTTTTGTTAAAACCAGTATGCAAATTAACCACACCATATTTTATGTACACATTTATTTCTTAGTGATATATAAGACACATTGCAGAATTTTAAACGGGACGTTTTGGGGTAAATCTAACTCAGATTTTCATATAGACATTTTGAATAAATAAGATTTATCCTATATATAAAGGATTTTGATTATGACTATACATCAAATACTAATTGATATACTTAAGCAATTCCTGAGGTTATTGTGACGTAAGCAGTGACATAGTTTCGGTTACAGACAGATAGACACCGAATGTTCATTAAAATAAGAAGGGTTATTTCCTAGTTGAA
>CM042163.1:87356752-87369252 GCA_023376005.1 Doryteuthis pealeii | reverse complement strand
CTTGGAAAATGCTGATTCAGCCATTCTTGAACGACAATCTTGGCTATATTGAGGAACAAACATTAAAACATTGAGAAAAATGTTTAAAAATAGGAGTGACTTTTCAATCTCCCTGTATGTATTTGCCTACCCATCTGCGCGAGGAGGATGCCACACACGGAATTTTAGCAGGATTAAGAGTTTTCCTTCTCCTAGACTGGTTGCTATATGGTTTAAGAGCCAAGTCTACCTTGCTATTTATCCCTAAGTGGAGGGAGGATAGTTAGATGCAAATAGGTATTAGTGAAATGTGAAATTCAAACAGGATTTGAACTTGAGTCACCGAGTCCATTTCCTACGACAGTAACCAGTTACACTACGAAACGCTCCCTACCCCCTCTCTCTCTCTCTTCTCTCTCTCTCTCTCTAAATATATATATAAAATATAATATATATATATATATATATATATATCCATGCCAGTGTCTTCATATCTATCGATTTATACGTCAGTCAATTCATTATCTATCTACCTATCCATCTTTCAGTATGTTTATATCTATCTATCTATCTATCGATCGATCGATCTATCTACCTACCTATCTATCTTTTAGAATGTTTATTATCTATCTATTTATCTATCTGTCTATCTCTCTGTCTTTCTATATATCTATCTATCCATCTACCTATATATCTTTCAGTATGCTTATTATCTATCTATTTATCTATCTATCTATCTACTTATCTATCTTTTAGAATGTTTATTATCTATCTATCTATCTATCTATCTATCTATCTTTCAATATGTTTATTATCTATCTATCTAATTCTATCTATCTACTTTATCATCTATCTATCTTCGTCTATCTCTCTCTCCAATCTATTCTATCCATCTATCCATCTATCTTTTAGAATGTTTATTATCCATATATATATCTATCTATCTACCTACCTACCTACTTATCTATCTTTTATAATGTTTATTATCTATCTATCTATCTATCTATCTATCTCTCCGTCTTTCTATCTATCTATCTACCAATCTATCTTTCAGTATGTTTATTATCTATCCATCTATCTATCTACCTATCTACTTATCTAGAGTGATTATTATCTACTATCTATCTATCTTATCTATCTACTATCTATCTATCTACCTATCTATCTTTCAGGATGATTATCATCTATCTATCTATCTATCTATCTATCTATCTATCTATCTATCTATTATTAGAATGTTTATTATCTATATCTATCATCTATCTATCTATCTATCTATCTATCTCTCTGTTTCTCTATATCTATCTACCTATCTATCTTTCGGGATGTTATTATCTATCTATCTATCTATCTATCTATCTATCTTGTCTTTCTCTCTACTATCTATCTATCTATCTACCTATCTATCTTTCGGGATGTTATTATCTATCTATCTATCTATCTATCTATCTATCTACCTACCTACCTATCCATGTACTTATCTATCTTTTAGAATGTTTATTATCTATCTATCTATATATCTATCTATCTGTCTATCTCTCTGTCTTTCTATCTTATCTATCTACCTATCTATCTTTCAGGATGTTCATTATCTATCTATCTATCTATCTATCTTTTACCTATCTATCTGTCTATCTATCTATCTATCTGTTTGTCTGTCTGTCTCAGTCAGTTGATATCTATCAATTTTTTCTTCTTTTCTTTCTCTCTGATAATTTAGTATTGTAACAATTTTCCTTCGAACCGCCAACTTTGACTACCTGTCACTTGGCCACTCGACTGACAAGTGCACCTACCTGTGCATTGGTGTAGTCTGCTGCCCATTTATGGCGACCACAGATTCTCATTAAAAAAACCCCCCCCCTCCCCGCCTCCCCCTCTCACATCACTGTTTTGTCTACATATCTACAAATATATATATCCGATTCATTCCTAATCTAGACATGCAGTTAAGCGTCGAGGAAAAGTGCAATTGAACCGGAATATTTATTAATTATAATCAAAACCACATAAATAAATATCTTCTCGTTGGAGGAGAGAGAGAGAGAGAGAGAGAGAGAGAGAGAGGGGGAGAGAGGAGAGGGATGTGGGAGAGAAAGGAGAGACTCTCTCTCAGAAGGGGAGTGAACGTGAGTATTGGTTGAGTGTGTGAGAGAAAAGTGTGTGTGTGAGAGAGAGGAGAGAAAAACAGAAAGAGTGGAAGAGAGAGTGATAGATAGATAAAATAGAGAGAGAGAAGTGTGGTGTTGGTGTGTGTGTGAGAGAGAAAAAGTGTATGAGTGTGAGAAGATAGAGAAAGAGAGAGTGGTTGTGTTGTGTGAGAGAGAGAGAGAGAGTGGGGATAGAAAAAGAGAAAAAGAGGAGAGATAGAGAAAAGAGAGAGAGTAGAGATAGATAGATAGATAGATAGATAGAGAGGAGAGAGAGAAGAGAGAGAGAGAGAGAGATCGAGAGAGAAAAGTGTGTGTTTTTGTGTAAAGTGTATGAGTGAGAGAGAGAAGAAAGAGTGTGTGTGAGAGAGAGAGATAGATAGAGAGAGAGAGAGTGTGTGAGTGAGAGAGATGAGAGAGTGAGAGAGAGAGTCGTGTTGTTTGAGAGAGAGAGAACACACAGACAGAAAGACAAGAGAGCGAGACGAGAGAGAGAGAGAGAGGAGAAAAAGAGAGAGAGAGAGAGGAGAGAGAGAGAGAGGGGGGGTTGTAGTCAAAGCAAAGAAAGAAAGTCAGTATATGTCTATTCGGTCTAATACAAGATCTGGCATTAAATAACCCACAAATGGTTTATATGCCATTATAAACCAACCAACCAAAACAAAAACCTATTCGACATAAAATAAACCAAGAATTGACCTGTTGTAAATTCAAAAACCAACCAACCAGCCAACCAACCAAGCTATTTATATTATCTATCTATCTATCTATCTATATCTATCTCCCCAACTCCTCACATCTATCAATATATCCATTTGTACCAGCAATTCTGTTTATTTCAATCTCAGCAAGTCTTTTCATATCTATCTATCTATTCTATCTATCTATCTATTGTTCTATATGTCCGTCTGTCTGTCTATCTATCTGTCTATCTATCTATAAATCCCCGTCTCTTCATATCTATCAATCTGTATGTCTGTCTGTCTGTATGTTTGTCTCAGTCTATTTGTCTTTAATTCAATCCATACGTACGTATCTATCTATCTATCTATCTATCTATCTATCAATCCCCGTCTTTTCACATCTATATAGCTATCTATATTTGTATTAATTTCAGTGTATTCCATACGTATCTATGTATCCCTGTAAAATAATATATAATATAATATATATATATATATATATATATATATATATATAATATAATATATATATATATATATATAATATATCAGTCATTCCTATCTATCTATCATATCTATTTATCTATCTATCACGTCTGTTCAAATGTATCTATCTATCTATATAAATCCATTTTAGTCTATTTGTTATGTATTCACTCTATTTAATACGGTATCTATCTATAGCTATCTATCTATCTATCTATCTATCAATCTATCATCAGTCAGTCAGTCAGTTCCTATCTATCTATTATTTATCATCTATCCCGTCTATTCAAATGTATCTATCTATCTCTATATAAATCTATTTAGTCTATTTGTATATCACTCTATTAATTACGTATCTATCTATCTATCTATCTATCAATCTATCTATCCTATCAGTCAGTCAGTTCCTATCTTATCGATTCTATCTTCATCTAATCTATCTATCCCGTTCTGTCAAACCCTATCTTCTCTCACAAGGGTATATAATCTATTAATTTTAGTCCTATCTCTCTCTGTGGGGGGGTTTNCAGTAATGTCTAGTCGGGTCGAATACAAAATCTCGCATAAATAACCAAAAGGTATAATCCATTATAACCAAGCCAACCAAACAAAAACCTATTCGACATAAATAAACCAAGAATTACCTGTTGTAAATTCAAAACCAACCAACCAGCCAACCAACCAGCATATTTATATCTATTCTACTAATCTATCTATCTATCTATCTACTCCAACCCTCACATCTATCATTCTTTGTACCCAGCAATCGGTGTATTTCCAATCTCAGCAATCTTTTCATATCTATCTATCTATCTACTATCATCTATGTTCTATATTCCGTCTTCTGTCTATCTATCTGCTATCTGATCTATAAAATCCCCTCTTCTTCATATCTATCAATCTGTATGTCGGTTCTGTCGTATGGGTTGGCTCGTCTATTTGGTCTTAATTCATCCATACGTACTATTATCTATCTATCTATCTATCTATCATCAATCCCGTCTTTTCACACCTAATAGCTATCTATATTGTATAATTCATGTAATTCATACGTATCTAGTTAAAAATCCCTTTGTAAAAAATTAAATATTTTATAATTTATAATTTAATTTAATAATTATATTTATATAATAATATAATATATATATATAATATATATAATATAATAATTATATATATCAGTCATTCCTATCATACTATCTTATCTATTTATCTATCTCCAGTCTGTTCCAAATGCTACTATCTATCTCTATATAAATCATTTTAGTTCATTGTAATGTATTCACTCTATTAATACTATCTATCTAGCTACTATGTCTATCTATCTATCATCTATCTATCTAATCTATCATGCAGTCAGTTCACTTCCTAAGTCTATCTAACTATTACACTATCCACTCGATCAAAGTATCTATTTATCTCATATATAAATCTAATTTAGTCTACTTAGTATCATCATATAATACGTATCTATCTATCTATCTATCTATCAATCTCACTATCTACAGTCAGTCATTCCTACTCATCGATCATACTATCTATCTATCTATCCCTGTTCAAACCCTAATCTCTATATAAATCTATTTAGTCTATTATATATATTCCACTCTATATAATACTAATCTATCTATCGATCCATCTATCATATCTATCAGTCCAGTCAGTTCCTAACATATCATATCTATCTATCTATCTATCTACCCCGCGGTTCAAAACCCTATCTATCTCATATAAATCTATTTTAGTCTATTGTATATATTCACTCTATGAATACTGATCTAAATCTACTATCTATCTATCACTATCTATCAGATCAGTTCCTATCTATCGACTATCATACTATCCCATCTCATCCCCGTCTGTTCAAACCCTATTCTTATAACATTTTAGTCTATCTGTATATATTCACCTATTATACGTATCTATCTATCTATCTATCTTATCTATCTGATCTATCACCAGTCTATTCCTATCTATCTAATCTACTATCTATCTATCATCCCGCTGTTCTCAAATCTACCTATCTATTATACTATTATAGTCTATTTGTAGTATTTACTCGATTCATACTATCTACCTATCTATCTATTGATAATAATATTCTATACTAGTATTCTATCGACTAAATGTGTTGCAATTGGCCTAAATAATTCGAAAATAATTTCGGCTTGGCTTGAATGTCTCTCAATAACTTGAGAATTTTCGAAAATTCGTGACTTTAACAACTACAAACTATCCACTCCGACACGCTATGCATGTATAAATACTGCAATATATATATATTATATATATTATATTATATATATATATATATATAAATAGATATATATATAATGTGACAAGTGATCGGACATTGTTGCATGAATAAAATATTGTAATTAGTTATTGTTTAGGGAACATCCGTACGTTAATTAGAAAAAAAGACAGCGCTAATGTTTCATATATCTATATACACGCATTATATACTTGCTTGGCTATTTATCTGCTGTCGTCTGTCTGTCTGTCTGTCTGTCAATCAGTATGTCTGTCTGTCTGTCTATTTATCTATATGTTAAATGTAGTATATATAATATGCTGATTGGTGTTGTCCGTCTGTCTCTAGTCAGTCAGTCACAATCTATCTATCTATCTATCTATCTATCTATCCTATCTTTCATTATCTATCTAATCTATCTATCTACTATATCTAAATCTATATCTAGTCTACTATCTATATCTCTCTCTCTCTCCTCTCTCTCTCTCTATAATATACTATTATATATATATATATATATATATATACACATTATACTAGAGAGAACATAAACCGTTGGGTCACCCATTCAGCTTCTGGGTAGATAATTGAGATATGGAAAAGGGAGTTAGCAAAGCGAATAATATTTTTTAAATACGGCTGGACGAAACCTTAAAATCATTTTGTTAGCTTCCTAAGAAAGGTAATTTTGACCTCATTTAAGCTACGGGTGGCTGTTGTAACATAGAAAACATTTCAAATTCTCCCGGTCTCGTCTTTCTCTCTACTCTCCGAGAAACTAACATTATAATAACAAGGAGGAAGCAAAGAGATAGACAAGATTAAAAGTAAAGAGATATTGTCGGTTTTTGGCTTAATTGCAATTAACTAGATTAGAAACCAATTAAAACAGTTTTTTTCAAACATAATCAATCCTAAAAGTAAGGAATAATTTAGTATATTTTCGTGCATAAACTAAACAGTAAAAAAAAGCCTTAGAATGCAAAAGTTGATTAACTCAGCTTTAGTATAATAATGATATATATTATTGTAGCTAATTTATTATTATATAGATTTAATCAAAAATATATGCAAGATAGAAATGCTATGCATAAGATTAAAAGAATGTAAAGTTATAAAAAAAAGAGATATCACTTGAGAAGTACAACATTTGTTATAAAGAAAACGAATTAAATTCTAGATTCATATATTTTTTTATCGTAGATTTAATTTCAGTTGGATGTATTATTACAATTAGTATATCAGTTGACGTTTATTGAAAAAGAAATTTCTTTTCTATTATGAAAGTGTTTAATTAACATTCAGGTAATATCGTAGCTACAATAAGAACACAAAGTAAGTCAATATCTCTTAGATAATTCTATATAACGACTAGAAATAGGTCAGGAACAATGTAGTTAAGTGTTTATGGCTTCAAGAGGCTTACCAGGGAAATTGGATCTTGGTATTCCTGTAAGTCCGTCCTAAGCAGTGCAGTAGAATATGTCCAATATGGAGGTTAAGTATTGTATCAGCCACGCAGTATTGCTAGTGATGCCTGGCAATAATAACTCACGTGACTTGGCTAGTTATGAATCCAGTGGAGAACTAGAGCTGATATACAAAGATTATTAGGCATCCCCGTGGTAATGGTTAGCGAGCTAGATCGCAGACTATTTTAGTGAGTTCGCATTCTCACTGGTGCCTCATAATCTAGGCCTTGTTCCAACACTAACTATCTTAGTAAATAACTATATACAAAATTATTCCAACAACATGCCACACACACACACACACACACACACACACACACACAGAAAATATATTATATATATATATATATATATATATATATTATTGAGTGAATACAAGAAAATCTGTAAATCCGTAAAAAATACACACACAATATATATATGTAAAGTAAAGTAAAGACGGTCGGGTGGCTTAAAGAGAAAGTATAAGCCAGACAGCAAGGATCTATCCCTTTTCAATAGCACTAGACCAAGGAGATCGTTTTACATCTGAGTGGAGCGCCACACAACCATCGGCTTCCTGTGCTACTCATAACGATAGTGTGCGAGGGCCGTATAAACCAGGAACCTATATTTCTAGCCGACGTCTACCGACACTGAACTAAACGGACCGAATATATAAACATTTATATACTTATATATACAAGCACACAACACATATAAAACACATTATATATATATATAATATATATAAATATATATATATACTAACTACACAATAGTATAACCTATACAATAGGTACATATTATAAGGCTGGTTAACTCAGTCGGTAAAGCGTTCGGCTAGAAACCACAAGGTTCCTAGTTGATACTAGCCCTTGCCAACTCAGCGTTATGGAGTAGCACAGAACTTGTGCAGTAAAGTAAGAGAGCTGATGTCACGTGTGGAGCTACACCTAGATCGCAAAAACAATCTCCTCGTCTAGCGCCAGTGAAAGAGGATAAAACTCCTCGCTGATTGGCCATACCGACTTTCGCCACGCCGACGACCTTACTTACTTTATATATATATATATATACTTGCATGTATTATGATATATTATAACATTATAAATATATTTGTGTTGTGTGTAGGGTTTTGTGTGTGTGTGTGTGTGTTGTATTTGTTTTGTGTGTGTGTGTGTGTATTTACAATTCTGATTATAATTTAACCCGAAAAGCGTTTTGATCCGTAAAATATTTCTTCGACAGTACTCTGTGCACACAAATCTCACTCCAGACAACAGATACAGACAGACAGACAGACAGACACACACACACACACACACACATATATATCACTCAGAGACATACTCTCACACACTCTGCATTTAGAAATACACACACACACACACACACACACACATATATATATATGTGTGTGTGTGTGTGTGTGTGTGTGTTTGTGTTTGTGTGTGTGATTCAAGTTGTATTTACCAAGATAGAAATGAAGAATGAATGGAACGTTCATTTTTTTCAAAATACAAGGTGTGTCAAAAAGTACACACCTTGTTTATCTACAATGTTTAATATTGCGAGTGGTGTGGATTGAGAGAGAGAGAGAGAGAGAGAGAGAGAGAGAGAGAGAGAGAGAGAGAGAGAGAGAGATGGGGGAGAGAGAGAGAGAGAGAGAGAGAGAGAGAGAGAGAGAGAGAGAGAGAGAGTTACAGCTTTAAATTCAAGAAAAAAGATAAAAAAAGGGTGAGTCTAATTTTTGCCGGCACGTCGTATGCGTTGATGTCGTTAACCGCCTCTGCCGTGGAGTGTCTTTTTTGGGGGAGATAGACGTGTCCTACCTTATTAATGCCTTGGACGGAGATAGCTTTTTACAACAACTCCACTATCAATCAGGTTAGAGAGACTGAGATAGATTCACCCACCCACCACACACACATTCTCTCTCTCTCTCATTCTCCTGTCTCCTCTCTTTTTCTCTCTATCCCCCTCTCTGCCCTCCTCTCTCTCTGTGATTTCCAGGGTCTGCATGCATACACAGCAATGTATGGGAGGTTAGAAGGGGAATACATTTTCAGAGTCTATATTTTTTCCCGAAAAAGAAACAAAGTTTGGGATTTGATGCGTAATAATTTATCTTTAACCATTCCATATTCTATATATCTATCTAGTTATTCTCAGGTCTTGACGAACGGAGATCATCATAATCCCGAAAATTCACCACTATTACTAAATAAATGGAACTCAACAAAACAACCGAATTTTGATATTTATTCCAAGATGAATATTTTATGATAACTATATCTTATTATAATGGAGATTGTGTGTTTTTCTGTCTGTAACCGAAACTATATTACTAATCGAGTCACAATTAACATAGTTATTTACATCACATTCTCCATGATTTTAATTATATTTAAACCTCAATTATTAATAAAATTGCTTCACCTTTTTATTAGTGTTGTCCATATCCACATACATATAACATGCAATTGTATTTATATATACAAAAAATAGCGTTTGCAGTGTGAATGGGAAGGCTAATTTGCATATTGATATTAAAAATGTGATTTTATTAAATATGTGCTTAGTATTATTGATTTCTAATTGTTTGGTTTTTATTTTAATGAACATAAGCAAAAATCTCTTCAATGAATCTTAAATGAAATCCATTAACAAGAAAAAATAAGTGTAATTTTATTCTTTATTTCCTAATTTAACTAAATAGTTAAATAAGTAAAATTCAGCAATGAAAGACGGGAGTGATGGAAGAGTAAGTTTCATTTATTTTTCTATTATACCCCCACTCTGTTTCAAACCTTTTTATCTGCCTTCTTATTAGACTTTCTAATTTAATACGATATTTCATTACATTAAAACTTAAATACTTGCACCCGGAGGGTGCATATATTTGCTAGTTATTATAATTTAACACTTTAATGCTTCACACGAATGCCCAAACTTTACATATGTACTTCCGAAAAACGGATACAGATACAAAAATATATCTCATATAGATATACTCACTAGAAGCTTACAGAGACTCCCAATCAACACCATGTATATCAAGTAGCTTCATATCGATCAACTAATTTATTTCATTCTATTCATAAACATTTATATACCTCTCTCTATACAAGCATATGTATAATAAATAATATATATATATATATATATATATATATATATTATATATATGTGTGTGTGTGTGTGTGTGTGAAGAAAGAAGTGAATCCGACGGTATGTAGTATATTAAGAAAAACAGGGTTAAATGGGTTAAGTGGTGAGTTTATTGGCCGACTCTGAAGATGATCTAATTAATAGATCGAAACGCTGCAGCATCGGCCAATAAACTCACCACTTAACCCATTTAAACCTGTGTTTTTTCATTTTCTTAATATACTACATACACACACACACACACACACACACACACATATATATATATATTATATATATATATATATACAGTCATCCACAGACACCGTGTTTCGACTTATCAAGTCTCTTCAGTGTAGCTAGACATTTGTAAGCTACCTAGAGGCGGGATTGAAATGCGATCGGTTCAGCATCAGTCGGACAACATAACCGCTCGGCCATTGTCACCTACAGAATGCGGAGGGGATTTTAACTGTTTTTAACTCACACATCTGTATGTATGTAAAGACCGCCATGGAGTGCTCCATCCCTTATATATGAGAGCGTTGCCCTTAGTTGGCAGTCGTCATCAAACCCACATCCCAAAGTGCTCAACCCCAGGGGGCTTGGATATATAAATACATGATAGATATATAGATAGGTAGATAATCTATCTATCTATCTATCTATCTATCTATCGGTTCTCTTCTCTATCTATATCTATCAATTAGCTCTTTGCAGATTTTGGATGCTACGCGGAAGACCTCTCATGGGCGATGAGCAATAGGGACGGTGGCAAGAAAAATTCTATGGAATCCACGTTGATAACGCAACCTGATGATGATGAGGGCCGATTTAAGTCAGTTGGTTGGGTAACCACTCAGGAATCACAAGGTTCAGGTTTCGATGCCGTTCCTTGCCAGGTCATAGGTAGCACAGCTAGGATAATCTGATCTGTACGATAACGCATCTGGGAGCTGACGACAGATGTGGCTCCCCCCTCAGCCCCCCCCCAATATCCCCCCGTCTCGCGCTAGCGAAAAGCGGAATGACCCCTCGCTTTTCGGCTTATAATGACAAGAGGTCACTCTAGAGACCACTTTAGTACTATAGTAATATTATCTTGTTTGTCTTATGTGTTTGAAACTTGGTTTTAAAATGGCATAGGCGAGAAACTGCTATTTACTAAGCGCCGTTAACTTCATGTCCAGGCTATCTTATATATATATATATAATATATAATATATATATATATATATATATACATAAGCCAAAAACCCAATGCAACGACTGACCCCAGGATTTTTGAATTCAGAGTTTTCCTTCTCCTAGACTGGTTACCTACCCAAGGTTAAAGAACCCAGTCTACCGTACTATTTTACCCATAGTTGGAGGGAGAATATATGGATTCATACCTTTCCCAAGAGTATTAGCGCTATGTGAAATGTAAACAGAATTGTCTGGGATTTGAACTCGGGTCGACAAGTCCATTTCCCACGGCTCTAATCATTATACCACGCGCTTCCATTCCTTGTGCACCAATTCTTTCCTATCGACTGTGCCAAAAAGTGCGGAATGGTCCAACACAAACCTTAAACACTATAAACAAAACTCTGTGTAGGTTGTTCATTGCGCGTCGAAAATCGACGAGAGAGTCCATTTTATATATATATATATATATATATATATATATATATATATATATATATATATATTAGTGATACACCACACACCGTGTTTCGACACATTTCGTCTCCTAAGTGTGGTTGACTTACCAGGCTACATCCAACCAGAATCGAAACACGACCGGTTTTTCATGTCACAGTTCATAACGGGGCCAACGGCACACCTGCAAGCAGGAGGTAGAATATAATGATAAATGTATATATATATATATATATATATATATATATATATATATATATATATATAGGTGTTCAGGAGAATTTGACAATTCATAAAGCAAAGAAAAAGTGCTTGATAACTACAAAATCTAATGGATTGTAAAGAAATTCAATAGGCACGGAAATTACACTACTGCCAACAAGTTTCACACAAAATAACCACCATTAGCGTCGATCACAGCCTCAATCGTGCTCCGGAAACTACCCTAATTCTGTCGATTAACTGGGCTTTTGTAGTACTGGCAACAGCGCCACATACATAATAATCCATGGGGTTAAGACCTGGGAAGTTCAGAGGCCAAACATTGCAATGGTGTAGTCCTAAAAATTCACCGACAACCATTTTTGACTTTTCCCACCATATTTTTTAGCAACCCCGACACGTGGGTTAACTTTACCTTGGTCGATACTTTTTTTTCGACATTCCATTTGTTCATTCCATTTTCTTCTTTTGATTTGTT
>CM042163.1:87346752-87351752 GCA_023376005.1 Doryteuthis pealeii | reverse complement strand
TGTTTGTCTGCTTTATTTTATGGCATATCAACCATTTCGGGTTATTTAATGCCAAATCAAGTCTTTTTGATATCAGGTTGCTTACAGGATCCGTTGTTGCTTAGGTGGTCACCCATCTAAGTACTGAAAAGGCTCATCGCTGCTTATCTTCGGTGATCTATAGGGAACCGATGCTTTCAACGTTTCTGGTCATTTAATGCCAAATCAAGTCATTTTCATATCAGGTTGCTTACAGAACCTAGTGATGCTTTAATAGTCACCCAATTAAGTATTGAACAGACTCATTGCTGCTTAATTTTGGTGAAATGCGTGGGAACCTCTGCTTTCAACGTTGATTAGGCCGTAATCTGTTTGTATTGTTATTTGCCTCTTAAAAATGTTGTGGAAACTTTTAGAGAAAATATCTGAATATAATCAATTTAACAACAGAAAACGTTGTGTATTTATATTTCACAATAAAGATGAGGAAAACAGTCCTAAAAATCATAATAATGCCAAAAAACAAAAAAAAACAATACAAAAAAACAATGCCAAACGCAGAAACAAAAAAGAAACAAAAAAAGCTAAACAAAAACAAATAGACGAAAAAAAGAAATGATAAAAATGAACAAAAAACGATAAACAAATTAACAAAAAACAAAATAAAACAAAAAAATACAAAAACAGAAAACAAAAACAGAAAAAAAAGAACCAAAAAGAAAAAGAAAAAAGAAAGGAAAAGAAAAAGCAACAAAGAAAAAATAAAACAACAAAAAGTAAGAAAAATAACTACAAAATATTGGGTTGGTGCATAATTTTTGCGTTTTTCTGCAACAATATATTATATATATATATATATATATATATATATATAATATATATAATCAACGCAATATATATATTTACCTAGCAGTATGTGACAAAAAGTCAATTTGTTAAGCGGAATTTAACAAATTAGAATTAATAGTTTTCCTTCTCCTAGACAGGTTGCATAGCCAATGTTAAAGAGCTCAGTCCTGTCCTACTATTTACCCATAGCTAGAGGGAGATTAGTTGGACGTTTACCTATTCGAATGGTATTAGCGCTATGTGAAATGCAAACAGCCTCGTCAAGGATTTGAACCCGGGTCTACGAATCCATTTCTTAGGACGATAACCATTACATCTCGCGCTTCCATCACTAATAATGCAGCAACCCAATACAGGGAGCAAAGAAAAAAAGAACAAAACAAAACGAAAAGAAGGAAAGAAAAGAAAACAAAAAAGAACGAAATGAAAGAAATGAATGAAATGTCAAAATAATCAATTTTTAGTATTATTGCGTTATTCGGACTATTGTCCTCATCTTCATTGTTATCTGTACAACGTTTCAGCCGATGTGCTTTCCGGCCTTCTTCAGGTATTTCTTCTCGGACTCGGGAACCATCTCGGACTCGAGAACATTCTTTTCGAACTCAGGACCTTCCTGTCGTAATCGGGAGCCATCACGGAACTTTGGACTTAACCCTTTATACAGTCCACGGGGGTATCCTGTTTTCATTCTGCTAAACATAGATGGGGTAGATACGTTAAGCTGTGTTAATTATTATTCTATATTACTGCTGCCCCTGGCCAGGATTGAACCTACAGTCTAGAGATAACTATCACTTAGAACTGTCTTAACTTAATTCCTTTATCCACTAGGCCATGTGTCCAATTGTGTCCAATCGGCTGAAACGTTGTACAGATAACAATGAAGATGAGGACAATAGTCTGAATAATGCAGATAATAGTAATGATCAAGCCTCATCTAAAAAATTAAGAGAAAAAAATCATTCATTTCTATTAAAGTGGGAAGTGTGATGAAAGAAATGTTAATATTCAAACCATCTTCGAACTGCTCAAGATGTTCTTCATTTCATTATAATCGAAGTGATGTGATTAGCTGCAGATTCATGCTTTGAATATGTATATTTGTAGAAAAATAGAAAAAACCATGAAGTATTCCAAAAGATGAGTTTATTCTTGATGGTGAAGTCGACGTTATAACGTTTTAGTTTATATAACCTTCATCAGGACATGAGGGGAAATATTGTGTGGTGATGGTGGATATGAAGAATGGTGAATAACGTTGGTTCCAAGACATGTGAAGACATTCAAAAGTGGTGAGGGACCGTGACAGCTTCATAGAGGGGCACGGATACAGGAGGGGAGGGACTAAGTTGATAGAATTGGTTATAATTGAACTATAGTTGGAGAAAATTTATGCTAGGATTTATGCCAATGTGTTATAGAGGCGGTTAATTTGTTTTTTTTTTTGTAAAGTCAGTATGTACGTATTTGTCCAACGTCAAAGACACGGGCAGGATATGGCACAAGATCAAAATTTAAGCGGGGGGGGTACGTAGTGTAATGGTTACCATTGTAGGAAAGGGACACGGCGACAGGAGTTCAAATCATGGGCGCGGTTGTCTGAATTTCACTTAGCGCTAGAATCTTAGGAAAGGTATGAATCCAACTATTCCCCCTTCACCTATTGGTAATTAGTAGGACAGACTGTGTTTAATTATTTTTTAACCTAAACTTTGTTATACAATGATATACTGTTAAATAGATAAAAATGAGTAAAAATGCTTTAAAAATTTAGTTAAAAAATTGAATAGCAGACATGAAGGAATACAAAAAAAAACCCCTCATCGGCATAAAATAACCCAAGGGTTGATATGTCGTAAAATCTAACCAACCAACCAACTAACCAACCAGCCAACCAACCAAGCATTCCTCATGACGATAACCGTTATAGTGGACACGCATCAATGTAGGCGAAACTTGGCTTGATCTCACAACTTTTATTTTAGAGTTGAGACTCAACTAACAATACGATTTAACCCATAGAAATAATACACGTTATAAAATTAAAATATATATATTTTATACATTATAATTATAGATGATGATATCTAAATTATAATTATAATTACTAGTACAAAATAAAAAACACCCCCGGGCGATGTAAAAATAGATTTTTGAAACATATTGCCTGAGGGGAGGGAGTAAAAAATTCAATGTCAGCGAGTTTGTACCCTAAGTAAGTAAAATCATCAAATTCATTAAAGGATTAAAAAATAAAACAATTTGAAATGTAAACTTTAAATATGTATTAAAATAAAACAAACTATATATAGATATATAATACCAGTCATGAATTTATTAGAATTTTTTTAAAAAACAATGAGGACTGTCTAATGTTGCATGTTCAAATTTTGAGTGTATTTATTCTGTTATGGTGATTTCGGGTATAGTGACGTAATTTTTGTTACAGACCAAAACCAGAAGCGAATCTCCATTATTAATAGAACATACGTTATAAAATTAACCGAGAAAATCCGAGCTATTTGATCTATCTGCTTTAGCAAAGCTAAGAGAGCCATTTATATTGTAGCTGCCAGGGCCACCATTTTTATATTTCATCATCTTTGTCAAACAAATTCTATACTCTTCACACTTCCCTGTGCCAAACTTGGAAGATAAAAGAAGCCGAAGAAGTACTCCGCATAATCACGTAGGTGTTTTTATTTTTTATCTTTAGTTTGTTTGTTTTTTGTTGTTTAGTTTTAAATTCTGATATGTCGATAACTTGAAACTGGAATAGAACTAGGAGGAGGAGGAAAGATGAGAAGAGGAAGAAGAGAAAGGGAGAGGAGTGTAGGAGGAGGAGAAGGAGGAGGGGAGGAGAGGAGAGAGGCGAAAGAGAGAGAGAGAGCATAAATAGTATCAATTATATTTGACCTCCCTCAGTTCCGTGACTTTCACTTTAAAGATTTTTGTTGTTTTGGGGAGAAGCGACACATTTCTCTCTTTTCCTATTCCGTTGTATTGACCTTGTATTAAACTTAAATGCTACGATAACAAATACTCAATGACATTCATGAATATTTTGGGGGTATATAAAACACAGAGTTTTAATCTCAACATGTACAATATATATATATATATATATATATATGGTTTGGAGGTTGATTTTGAAGGCTATCAAAATGCAGGTGTAATGAAAAAATAATAAGGTAACAATGGTGTTGTGTGTTAACCTGTATTTTATTCTTGATTTTCGAGATAAAATCTCTTTTTCAGATGATCACTGGAACTGAAGTCGTCTTGTTATGGCATTTCTAGTTGATTTTTAAAAAACTAGAAATGCCATAACAAGACGACTTCATTTCCAGTGATCTTCTGAAAAAGAGATTTTATCTTGAAAATTCAAGAATAAAATACAGGTTAACACACAACACCATTGTTACCTTATTATTTTTTTTTACAACTACATTGTGATAGCCTTCAAAATCAACCTCCAAACCAATATATACACAATGCTTCAAGCAAATTATAAAATACTTTTATATATATATATATATATATATGTATATGTCATCCACAGACACGTGTTTCGAAGTTTACTTCTCATCAGTGCAGCTCGACATTTTAACTGCTACCTCTAGCCGGGATCGAAACTCGACATAATTTTCGTCTACCAAGTTCCTTACCCTTGCGGCTATCAGGGGGGCGTCAGTCTAGAGTGAACAATTAATTGCTACATACTTTACGGGGGTATGTTTTTACAATCACCAGAGAACTCTAATCTGTAAACAGACGGGTCACGGCTAATGACAAACGGTGAAGTTACAATTAATGTCCCCCCACAGTGCTCAACGATGGGAGTGGAAAGCATATATATATATATATATATATATATATATATGAAGGAATGACTTACCGGTGAAAATATTGGGTTGATCCCAATATTTGGTTGGTCCAAGTTTTACCTGGATAAGTCAGCGTTATAACAAATATAAAGTGCTCAATACGTAAGTAGAGCAGATTTATTATATAGCGTGTACAGAAATAACCTACCCGAGTTTCACCATAAGCATCTTCAGGTTTAAATCCACTGAATTAATCGAGATATTGATTAATTACAGTTAACTGCAGTTATCATGTTGCAATAACTACAACATGAATTCCTGCAGTTAGATGTGAAAATATCT
>CM042163.1:87329252-87331752 GCA_023376005.1 Doryteuthis pealeii | reverse complement strand
GGGGGGGGATGCCCCTGGGATCACGCTGATGTTATATATCTTACCGATCCAATGGCCAAATTCATGGACACAGTATCATATACCCACTTATGCTGGGTATATATATTTATATATCTATTTACCAACCCTCCACACGAACAGGATGTGACACAAGGTCATTTCTTAAGCGGAGTCCAACAGGTTTGAATTCAGAGTTTTCCTTCACCTAGACCGGTTGCCTAACCAAGGTTAGAGCCCAGTCTGCCCTACTATTCATCCATAGCTGGGGGGAGATTTGGATTCATACATTTCCCAAGACTATTCGCTCTACGTGGAATGCAATTACCACATCCAGGATTTGAACTCTGTACGACGAGTCCATTTCCCATGACTTTAACCATTACACCACGCGCTTCTATATATATTATGTATGGAGAGAGTTCGTTTTTTCTTCTTCCCTTTTTTACATCTTTTCATTATGTTCGATTGCAACAGATCAGCGTTATTGCTTCCGCGCATCCCCCCTCTCTGGTTATGGCCTGTTATTTAAATCTTTACTTACTTTGCTTTCTGGCATAGCTGGCTCCATTTCTTATTCTTTTCTGTTTCTTGTAGTCTGTAGCTAGCTTCATGGATTCTTCTAACTGTTTTTTTTTTGTTGCCTGGTCTAATTCTGCTCTAAGTCTAGTTCTTCAAAATGCTCGACTGTTGTTTGATTATACTGGTTGTCATTGTGATCACATTTTTATTAATTTTGCACCAGTACTCTCTAGCTAGGATTTCAACCGCATGTGGGGAGCGAAGCCGGTCCGTGCTTACATAAGGGAGTCTCTCGGCTTAACTGACTCACCTAACTAAAACTTCTTTCCCACAGTCTTCGTAACCGGAAGGAAGGTTATGCAAAGGCTATGTCACGACAATCATCTAACATATCATTAAATCCTGAGCCTGATATATAGATGGCGTCACTAATAAATATCCATATGTACTAACCTTCAAATGGCACGTGTCAAAATTTGAGCCCGATCGGGTGATTAGTTTACAAATTACAGTTATTTAAGTAAAGCTACTGTTGCAAATTATCAAATCAATGGAAAAATCTGAATTTCGTGAGTTGATAAAGCATTGCTTTCTGATGGGAAAAATACTATCAAGCAAAGTAATGGATTGATAAGAGTTATTCGGACTCTGCTCAGTCGGAATCAACGGTTAAGAGGTGGTATATTGACTTTAAACGCAGTCGTACAGACACAAATGATGCTGAACGCTCAGGTCGCCAAAATTCGGCAGTTGTTCCGGAAAACACCAAAAACTCCACAAACTCGTTTTGGCCGATCGTATATTGAAGTTGCATGGGATACCAGAGAGAGTTGAAGATATCAGAAGGCAGTGTATTCACCATTCTGAATGAACATTTAAAGTGGGTGCCGCGTTTGCTCACAGTCGATCAAAAACAAAAACGCATCGACGATTCAGAGCGTTGTTTGCAACTGTTTCAACGCAACAAAAAGGAACTTTTGCGTAAATATGTGACAATGGATGAAACATAGATCCAACACTTCACTCCGTAGTCAAATCGGTAGCCATTTGAGTGGACAGCAGCAGGGAAAAGCCGTCCAAATGACCAAAGACGCAAACATCACCAGGCAAGGTTTTGGCCTCCGTATTTTGGGATGGGTAATGTATTTTGTTCATCGATTACCTTGAGAAAGGAAGAACCATCAATAGAAAATATTATATAGCATTATTGGTGCGTTTGAAGGAAGAAATCGCCAAAAAACGGCCACAAATGAAGACGAAGAAAAAAGTGCTCTTTCATCAAAACAATGCACTGTATCACAAGTCGATCGCAACGATGACAAAACTACATGAATTGCACTTCGAATTGCTTCCGCACCCACCTATTCTCCAGATCTGGCCCCCAGCGACTACTGGCTGTTTGCACACCTCAAAAGAATGCTCCAGGGAAAGACATTTGGTTCCAATGAAGAAGTGATATCGGAAATATTTTTGTGCTTCCTACCATATTTATATATTAATATGCTTGTTCCTCAATTTTCGACCGTTATCATCCTCTGGGTAAAAACAGAGAATATCCAAATCGTCTAAAATGAAATACAAAATTGTAATTCCTAATAATCTGGTGTCGTTTAATCGTCGAAGTTTTATTGTCGTCACCTCAGCTAATAATCGACCATTCCATTTTAGTATAAAGAAAGGGAAGAAAAAAGAAATGTTACTATATATAATAAGAAAGAAAGAAAGAAAGAAGGAGAGTAGGGGTATGATAGTGAGAGAGAGAGAGAGAGAGAGGGAGGGGGTTGGGTGCGAGGAAGCGATAACGTTAATCTGTTTTATTCGAACATAATGAAAAAATTAAAATAAGGAAGGAAGAAAAAGAAAAAAATATTTTTACATATCAATGACAGCCCTGTGTGAGAGACACGTCTCACCAGCCACAGCTTTGTTTCAAACTGATCTCTCATCTCTCTCGTTCTCTTTCTCCCTCTCTTCACTGCTC
>CM042163.1:87294252-87314252 GCA_023376005.1 Doryteuthis pealeii | reverse complement strand
TATGCATATAGGTATTTGTATGTGTTTATATATATATATACATATATCAGTTTCTCCATATCTATATATCTAAGTCTCTTAATATCTATATGTATCTCACTCTGTCCATATCAATCTACTTATTACTCAATCTCTCTATTTATCTCAGTCTGTCAATATATATGTATGTATGTATGTATATATCTCTCCCCTCTCTCTCTTTCTCTCTCTCTCTCTCTCTCTATATATATATATATATATATATATATATATATATATATATGTATATATATCATATTTTATTATCCAGTCATCAAACATACTTTTTTGTATTTTTTCAGGTTTTAAATTTTTTTTCTCCAACTAACGGTAACCAACTGGTAATAGCAATGTTAGACCTAATTTAATTGGCTAGTTTCTATACCCAAATACATCCCATCCCCAACTCAATATCATTCCTCGCCCTTACAAAAATCGCCTTTGCAATATTTAAAAGGTTCTCAACTACCACTTCTACTTTCACTCGTTCCTTTTACAGTGTTGTGAATTCCCTTATTTTTTAGTGTCTCTTGTGTCTTTTCTAGTGTCTTTTCTAGTGTCTCTTCTATTGTTTTTTACCAGAATATCTTCTTGGGTCTTTTCCAGTGTCTTTTAGTGTTTCTTGTGTTGTCTTTTCTAGTGTTATTTCCAGTGTCTCGATTAGTGCCTTTTACAGTGTCTTTTTTAGTGTCCCTTCTGATGTCTTTTCTAATGTCTTTTTAGTGTCTCTTCCCGTGTCTTTTCCAGTGTCTCTTCTGGTGTCATTTCCAGTGTCTTTTTAGTGTCTCTTCACGTGTCTTTTTTAGTGTCTTTTCTGGTGTCTTTTCCAGTGTCTTTTTTAGTGTTTCTTCTGGTGTCATTCCAGTGTCCTTTTTAGTGTCATTTCCAGTGTCTTTTCTAGTGTCTTTTCTTTTGTCATAAGTTGGTTCATACTGAATAGATATTTTTTCAATTAAACGAGAAGGATGACCTTGAAACAAGTTGACAAATAATTGGGCTCCTCATGCCCTTGAACCACATAAGCAAATTTGTCTTAAAATACCAAATTGTTGCAGAATTTTTTGTATTGTGTTTTCTGAAGGTGTAAAAACCATATTAGGATATAGTAATTTTAGCAGCCATTTAATGATATCAATATTGCCATGATAATTATTATTGCTACAGGTTTGTAGTATAAACAAAATTATCACACCTGCATCGATATCAACGTACATATAAATTATCGTATCTTGAAACATACAATTAACATAATACAATATAATATAATAACACGCTGATTTTGGAACCTGTGCGTATATATATATATATAACTCATCCATCACAACAGACCCTACTAAACAAAACATCGGAAATTCTATCGAAATGCCGACATGAAAATAAACACCTGCTATCACAATTCGATCCATATACATAACCCACACACACCTCTTCTACCAAATTATATATATATATATATATATATATATATATATATAATGTGTGTGTGTGTGTGTGTGTGTGTGTGTGTGTGTGCACAAATCACGGAGTGACATCTTACGTACGCACACGTACAAGGTTACAGTGTTGACCATTTTTTCTGTCATTTTCAACGTTTCGTTTTACCTGATGAATGCTTTCAGTGGTTGCAAATGAATTAAAAGCAATGTTGTAAATCCAAAAATCCGTGTCGTGTCGCAGTTTGCAGAGTTCAATGTATACTCTCATTGTTAGAGTCACAGAGCAAATTTATAAGTAAAAAATAAAAGAAGACTCAGATTTTATATTTTATAGCCTATTTCAGGAAGCTTAGACAAAGTGTTGAACGCCTCCAAATCATCAGATGCAAATGATGAATTCTTTATTACTTTTAAGACTCGTCGACCTAAGTTCAATTCCTGGACGAGGCTGTTTGCATTTCCCTCCAACTATGGGTAAATAGTAGGGATCTTTAACTTTGGCTAGGTAACCAGTTTAGGAGATGGAAAATCTTTGAATTCAAACCTGTTAAAATCCGCTTAAGAAATTGACCTTGTGTCGCATCCTACTCGTGGGTAGGGTTGATAAATATATAAGTAAAAGTAAAGACGTCGGGGTGACCTAAAGACGGTATCAACTGGACAGCGAGGATGTCTATCCTCTTTTCAATAGCGATAGACCAAAGAGAGTGTTTTGGTTCCTGAGGTGGAGCGCCACACCTGCCATCAGCTCCTTACTTTACCACACAGTTCCCTGTGTTACTCTATGCGCTGAGTTGGCGAGGACCGGTATCGAACCCGGAACCTTGTGGTTCATTGGCGAACGATTTACCGAGTGAGCTGAACGCCATTCTTGTAGAAGAAGAGTAGTGGTTCTATTCAACCCATAAATTGAAGATATGCAGATTCATCCCTTTCCCAAGGGTATTATCATGAACTCGCTTACTATGATGTCACTGTCGAACGCGTTAGCCGATACGTCACGGGACTCACTCGGAGGGAAAAGAGGGTCCATGACTCCCCATTTGGGCGAAGTGAAACACAAATAGCCTCATCCAGGATTTGAACCTCTCTGGCGGCTGGGTCAAAAAATACTCCGACTGCACCTCAGTAGATGGGTAAAATTCCAAATTTAGGGCCACCTGTTGGGCGTGAGTGGCGACCGGTGATGCTTAAGGACGGAATACTGGTAACTGAGTAGCTAATGACATACAACATTCCACTTTTCCCTTACTTAGACTAAAGGGTCGGTCTGAGAGGCCCCTCCGATCAATCGGCTGGTCATGTCAAGCCCTAGCACCAATATAATTATCCCAAACCTACTACCCATATAGGCACCCCCAACCCGTTTTATTATATATATATATTTACTAACCCCTCCACACGAGCAGGATGGGACACAAGATCAATTTCTTAAGCGGAGTTCAACAGGTTTGAATTCAGTTTTCCTTCTCCTAGACTTGTTGCTTAACCAAGGTTAAAGAGCCCAGCCTGATCTACTATTTATCCATAGCTGGAGGGAGAGTAGGATTCATACCCTTTCCCAAGCGTAATAGTGCTAAGTGAAATGCAATTACCACATCCAAGATTTGAACTCGGGGCGACGAGTCCATTTCCCATGACTTTAACCATTACACCACGCGGTTGAAACCATGATAGACCCTTAACTCTTACAACCCGTTTTATCATATATGAGTTAGAATGCGAGTGGTTGAGGATCTTAATGTCCTGGGTATGACATTATGCTGCATCTAATGGTAGGTTCCAATTTTTGATCTCTGGGAAGTACCCATTTTCTCCATTACTTACTAATTACTATCACCATCACTTACTAATTACCCTTTCGCGTGTAATATGGATAGGTTTGTTTATTTATTAAGATAACGATGTAATTTTTCCCAATCGGATAATTTGATCTTTGAATTAACTATTTAATCTTTGTAACAACCCTGTACGATCTTTAATTACTTTTTACGAGATTTTTTATAAACAAAGTTCGGAAATGTTTATTTCCTTTTTATTCAAGATGGCCTAAACTGATCAATTGGTGGTCCCTAATATATATCAATAATAAAACGGACCGTGTTGGTAAATAAACGGACTGTTTTATTTATTTTACACGGCAGTGATGAGTAATTTTTCCCAACTGGATAAAAAAACAGGCTGGAATATATAATAATAGATGGGTGGGTGTAAATATACTGAGAAAGATAGATAGATGAATGGGTTGGGAAAGACAGATGAACAAGCACAGGTTGAGATATATGGGCAGATAGGGACAGACTGGGATGGATGAATGGGTATATAGGTGGGAAGGGGTGGGATAGATAGATAGGTGGGAGTGGGTTATGCTTCAGGGGTTGGGGATGTTGTACTGAGGTGCAGAGAAAAAGAAGAATTTTTTTTACTTACGTTTCTTATGGAGGTGTGTAGGGTTGGAATTGGATGGTGATATAGTATGTTGGTGGTGTTGTGAAGATGCGGTGTGTTATGTGTACGATAGTATCGAGGTGGCGGTGCATAGGGTGTGAGTAGTGGTGACGGGTTAATTTGATAACAGGTGTTTATTTTCATGTCTACACTTGGATAGAATTTCAGATTTTTTGTTTAGGAGGGTATATATATACATATATATCCATCCATCCAGCCCATTCCATATATGGCTTTTTTAGCCGACAATATTTGGGAGAATATGTGCTTAATTGAAGTCGTACGTAATTTTGAAAATTAATTAATTGATAATTAATGAATTAGGAGGGCATACCTATTCTAATGTAAGGTTAAACAAATCGAGAAAAAAGGCTGAAATGTATATACACAGATTAATTTTTCTCGATTTGTTTAGCCTTACATTTGAATAGGTATGCCCGCCTAATTCATTAATTATCAATTAATTAATTTTCAAAATTAGGTACGACTTCAATTAAGCATATATTATTGCAATATATATATATATATATATATATATATATATATATATATATATATATCAGCGTCAATACGTATATATCTATCTATCTATCTTACACTTAATGTATACGTATATTTGTGTTCCGACGCAGATACCTCCAAGTGTTACAATACACAAACAATGCTCTGTTGTGCCTACATATATGTAGATGCACACACACACGCGCGCACATATATCACCAGATTCGGTCTTAATACTTTCAATATTCAAGCACAATAGAAAATTATATACGTACACACACACACACACACACACACACACACACACACACACGTATGTTATATTTTAAGGTTGACATTTTTATTAAATCATTAAAATCATTTCTTTAAGTCCAAAATCGATTTCTTACGACCACTGAATAGAATATTTTTACAGTTATTGATATTACAATTGGTACCGATATTTCATAGATCCTTCGCTCAATTTGCACCTACCAATTCCACTGCATCTTCTTCTTCTTCTTCTTCTTCTTGTATCACCAGTGCTTCGGTTGATTGACAGCAAGTCTCCTTCAGATCTCCAGGGCTCTACTGAGTATTCTAGCCGATCTTAACAGTGCTGTAGTTTGGATGGTCTCGATTCTTCTTCTGATATCCACTTCGACCAAATTCTTTCTCAGAGCTTTGGAGAGACCGTTACAAGGGCACCAGTTACAATTGGTACAACCTTTACCTTCATGTTTCACAGTTTCCTCAGTTCTCTGGCAAGGTCCAAATCATCATCATCATCATCATTATTATTATTTACTGCTTTTGAGTTTTCACATCAGCATGAGCTGATGGTCTTTCACTGGAGTCTGAGTGACAGCAAGTCTCCAAACCCTTTTCCAATCCTTTTCGGACCGTTCCAAGTGCACCAACCACAATTGGTATCACTTTGACTTTCATATTCCATAACTTTTTCAGTTCTCTGGCAAGATCAAGATATTTTTCCATTTTTTCATTTTCCTTTAGCTTCACCCTGTGATCTGCTGGAACTGCAAAATCCACCAGTTGACAAGTTCTTTCTGTTTTTTTTATCAACACTAGGTCTGGTCTTTTTGCTGGAATAAGGTGATCTGTTTTTATTTCAAAGTCCCAAAGAATTTTATGCGTTTCGTTCTCAAGAACAGATTCTGGTTTATGCATATACCATTTTGTTGTATGATCAAATTAAATTTTTTGCATAATTCCCAGTGGATCACCTTCCCAACCCAGTCGTGTCTAGTTTTACACTCCCGTTGTGCTAGTTTGCTACATTCGCAATGGTTTACAGTCTCATAGTCTACATTTACTATTTTGTTGGGTCTTATCAATTTTCGCTTTGATATAGTTTGTCCCTATGGCATTATTTTGTGCAGCAATTATTAGTGATTCAGTTTCTCTTTTGAGGTTTCCTTATTCTTATTATTATTTCACTCCTTGTGAGTTTTCCCACAAGCGTTACCTGCTGCTGTGGAATATGAGCGTGAAAAATGACTGAAAGAACTGAAAATCAGAGGAAGCATTTAGACCATCTATACAACTGTATTGCTGAAATCGGATAGACCCGAGACTCCCGTGAAGGACAATCAGCAAAAAAATATTATTATAATTATGATTATCATTATTTCAGTCCTCGTAAGTTTGTCACATCAGCGTTAGCTGATGTTCTTTCATTGGAGTCTGAGTGACTCTTCTGAGTATCCTAGACGATTTCAACAATGCTGTTGTCTGGATGGTCTCAATTCTTACTTTGATTTCCATTTCCTCTAGTCTTTTTCTAAGCTTTAAGAGAGCGTTCCGAGTGCCCCAACTACTATTGCTATCACTTTCACCCTTTTTCAATTCTCTTGCAAGGTCTAAGAATTTGTCTTTCTTTTCATTTTCACGCTGTGATCTGCTGGAACTGCAAAATCCACCAGTTGACACGTTCTCTCTTTTTTATTATTAATCAATACTAGGTCTGATCTTCTGGCTGGGATAAGGTGGTTCGTCTTAATCTCAAAATCCCAGAGAAGTTTATGTTTCATTCTCAAGAACAGATTCTGGTTTATGCATATACGATTTTGTTGTATGGACAAAATTTACTTTTTTACATAATACCTAGTGGATCACCTACCTAACCCAGTCGTACCTAGCTTTGTATTCTCGTTGTGCTAGTTTGCTGCATTCACTTAATACACGTTTTATGGTCTCATTTTTGTTAATTTTGTCACTACATACTCTACATTTGCAATTTTGTTGTGTCGTATCAATTTTTGCTTTGATATAATTTGTTTATATGGCATTGTTTTGAGCAGCAATTATTAGCGATTCAGTTTCTCTCTTGACGTTTCCTCTTCTTAACCATGCCCAGATCCTTTCATGTCCAACCTCCCCAATTTGTCGTTTGAAGTATCCATATAATTGTTTTTCTTCCTATTTCTGTTTTTTGTTTTCGTTCTTTTACAGTTTGTCCATTTGTTGCAACTGCTGTTATTGACTGCCATAAATAATCTTTCTTTGCTCCGAAACTAATCATCTAACCAAGGTTAAAGAACCCAGTCTGTCCTACTATTTACCTATAGCTAGAGGGAGAGTAGTTGGATGCATACCTTTCCCAATGGTATTAATTATGTGAAATGCAAATAGCCTCGTCCAAGATTTGAATTCGAGTCAACAAGTCCATTTTCTACAACTCTAACCATTACATCAAGCAAGTTATCATATATGTGCTAGAAGGCTGTGGCTGAGTGTCTTCATGTCCTGGGTATGACGTCAAACTCTATCTGATGATGAAGTTCCAATTCTAGAGCTCTGGGGAATGTGGAGCATCCCTTCATCACCATTGCTACCAGGTCCACTCTGACCCGGAGTGGTAGTACCTGTTAGGGTCCCATTTATTGATTAAATAGAAAATTTGTTTATAAAAAAATGGCTTTATAAAAAATGAGTCCTTGAATTTGAATATTTGTGTATTGTGAATATTTAAAACCATACATTTGTGTGCAAATTATTTGCACAGTTATATTATATGAATACTTGATATCATATAACAGAGTCTGGGGGGTGATCTATTGTCAGTATCAGTCGAACAGCAAGGGGATCTATCCTTTTTTACTAGCGCTTGACCAGGGAGATCCTTATTTTGCTGATGTGGAGCGCCACACCAACTAACAGTGTACAAAAATAAAAAAAATCAGAAATAAAATACAAACATCCCTCCCCCCCAAAAAACGTATATATGAATGCACAATCTACAGGATTCCTTAAACTTTAGACATAAAATAATCCAAGACGAGTTAACATGCCGTTAAAATCAACCAATCTGTCAGTAGTTCCCAACCTTTTTCTATTCCTGCACCCTTAAAGAGTTTTACTGTGACCTCGCACCCCGTAAAATAATTTTATTCTGACCTCACACCCCTTAAAAGAGTTTTGCTCTGACCTCACACACCCCTTAAAAAAGTTTTGCTCTGATCTCGCACCCCTTAAAAGAATTTTACTCTGACCACACACTCCTACAATTTCTAATTTTGTTAAAAAATATAGAATGTGAATTCATACTACAGTTTTATCAATAGATCAGATATATTTCACTTTCTAAATAATGATAATAATCTGCAATAAAGAAACGAAAATATAAATGATATTAATTACAAAAGAAAAAAAATATCTAAATTTGAACGGACGCTTCTCGCACCCCCTGGAATGATGCTCGCACTCCAAGCGGGTGCGAGCACCCCTGATCGGGAACCCCTGGTCTATTAGCTCAAAATCAACAACGTTGTTCACCGTGCAGCAATTTTATTTTTGGCTTCAGTGTATTTCTTAAAAAAAAGAAGAAATAAAATTTGTTTTACGTGGACTGTTTCTTTTTTTTTAAGGGGGGGGGGCGAGGAGATGCCCCAAATATGGGCTGCCCTTGTTAATATTCGTCTTTTTGCTCCCGACGCCATTAGCATTCTCTCAACTTAATTCGCCAACATAGTTGAATGTATCTGTAGTAGTCGACAAATAATACAAAAAAAGTCGCTTTTAAACTAAAGCCGACTACACTCTGTTTTATATCCATCTCTTCTTCTTTCTTTCTCTCTTTCTCTTTCTCACCTCCCACCTTTTCCTCTGCCCCCCTCTCTCTCTCTCACTGGCTCTCTTCCACCCACCCCCACGCAGTTCTTTGCCCGTGTGTCGACCAAGTACTACAGCAATACGCATAGTAAGTGCTACTTTACGCGTCACTAAATATAAGCGTGTGTCAACCCTAAGTAGCAGTTTGTAAGTCAAGTTTACCTCCAAGTCAACGGCTCATCTAAGATGTTCGAGAGAAAAAGAAAAAAGATCTTTCTCTAAAGAAGAATTTCAGATTTAGATTTCGAATAACAAATCACTGGTTGTTCCTAAAACAAGGAATGAGGCGGGAATAAAAACAAAACAAAAAAGGCAAGTTGAAACGAATGAGGAAAATTTGTGTACGTGTCGTTCTTTAATGAAAGGTCATTTGGTAGTAGCATTCAAGTTCGCATTGCAATAACACCTGAGATATATATCTACAGGTAGCGAAAAGGAGATAGACTCCTTCGGTGTGTGGCTGATACCAACCATAGGCCACTCCGTCAAATTTACCTTTTACATTTTATATATATATATATATATATATATATATATATATATATATATATATAAGAGAGTTTCATAATTTGCTTGAAGCATTGTGTATGTATTGGTTAGGAGGTTGATTTAGAAGGCTATCACAATGCAGTTTGGAATAAATAAAAAATAATAATACGGTAACAATGGTGTTGTGTGTTGACCTGTATTTTTATTATTTCTTGAATTTTCGAGGTAATACTTCTTTATAAAAAGAATTGAACTGAAGCAGTACGGCTATTTTGGGAAGAAATGCCATAGCTGTACTGCTTCAGTTCAATTCTTTTGATAAAGAGGTATTACCTCGAAAATTCAAGAAATAATAAAAATACAGGTCAACACACAACACCATTGTTACCGTATTATTATTTTTTATTTATTCCAAACTGCATTGTGATAGCCTTCTAAATCAACCTCCTAACCAATATATATATATATATATATATATAATATATATATAATATATATATATTTAATTAATGGAGATTCGCTTCCGGTTTTTGTCTGCAACAAAAATTACGTCACTGCTTACGTCACATTACCCAAAATCGTCCTAACATAGAATAAATACACTCAAAATTTGAACATGCAACATTAGACAGTCCTCATTGTTTTTAAAACAGGGAACCTGAAGATTCGCGCTTTTGTGAGAAACTTAAGTCGGTAGTATTTAAACCATTCTATTTAAAACGTATATCTAGCTCTTTATATTGAGCAGTTTTAAATCGTTTTAGGAAAAAATCCAGAAGTAAATAGTATTTTATGCTTATTTGCTTGGTGGATTTAATGGTAACTGCAATATTATATATATATATATATATATATATATATATATATATATATATGTGTGTGTGTGTGTGTGTGTGGTGTGTGTGTAAGATGATCCAAAGAGATGATTCTATTTGGGATCATCGAAATCTCACTGAACAACCATACTCTATGCTTTTGTAGGTGCAAAAATATATATTCATTCAAGGATTTTTATAAATCCCTAAGAGAGCTCAATGTATAATAACTAATAAATCAATTATATACAGAGCAATATTCAACTTTCAAAGAAAGAAACTTAACAAACCGTCATCTATTATAAAACTAAAATAGGGAGTTACTTTTCAATCACTCTCTATATGAGGGCTGGTTTAGCTCAGTCGGTAGAGCGTTCGGCTAGAAACCACCAGGTTCCTAGTTTGATACCGGCCCTCGCCAACCCAATGTATGAGTAGCACAGGATCTGTGCGGTAAAGTAAGGAGCTGATGGTAAGTGTGGTACACTCATCTCAGACGCACAAACAATCTTCTTGGTCTAGCACTAGTGAAAAGGGGATAGACTCACTCGCTGATTGGCTGATACCGACTTTAGGCCACCCCGACGACTTTACTTTTACTTTATATATATATATATATATATATATATGTGTGTGTGGGGGGATGGGGGGAATGTGAGGAGGTTAATCCGACAGTATGTGGAGAAAGGTAGACAAATACGGGATGTTATAGAAAATGATGTTTATTGAGGGTAGTGATGTCGACGATGCAACGTTTCGGTCTGTTAGACCTTCTTCAACTATATCCAATTCCTGAAGAAGGCCTTACAGACCGAAACGTTGCATCGTCGACATCACTACCCTCAATAAACATCAATTTTCTATAACATCCCGTGTATGTCTACCTTTCTCCATGTATATATATATATATATATATATATATATATATATATATATGAAAATAGATGGAAATTAATCCGACAGTATGATTTAACAAACAAAACGCTATTATTCAATGCTGGAATTTTCTTCGATTATGCTGTTGACTTGTAAATTACTTTTTTTTAATATCATGAACAATTTTGATACTCATTATACACTTTTATGTAATTTTACATCAAACTCTTGAGTTTTATTATGAACTATAATGCTTCTGATTTTTTAAAAATAACATTTATTTTATTTTTAACACAGAACACGCATTTTTTTTAAATTCCAGCATTGAATAATAGCGTTTTGTTTGTACCCTTTGTTCTAACGGTTGTTCATTCCGCCTTTCTCTCATAGTTGCTCTTGATGATGAACGATCTATTAAAGCGGTCGAAACTGATTTCTGTCAGCAATTATAAACATCATTTGCTGTTTTAAAAATGTTAAATTCATATATATATATATATTTCTCAATCCTTTAATGTATGTTCCTTAATATATATCAGTTAAATTTAGTTTATTGCTGTTGGTGGTCTTGCACATTTTGCTATTATTATTGGTGAATGGCTAAATCAGCATTTTCCTGTGAGATGGATGGGTAGTCGAAGTCCGCATGATTTTACCGGATAGAAGTCCTGATAAAACACGGTGCGACTTTTTTTATTTGGCGTTGGTTAAAGGAGGAAGTCTACTCTACAAAACCAGTGACTTTGGAAAAACTTGAAGGATGAATACAAGAATTTATTTCTCCTCTTCCACAACTTCCAAGAAAGATCAGTTGATACGATTCCCGAGTGGCTTGAGAGGTTGTAGGTAAATGCAGGTGCTCATATAGGAATTTTAAATAAAACTCAATATTATGTTTGTTCTTCTCATATTCATTTTTTTTAAAAAATAATGATTCAGAAATAAATTATAAGATTTTTAAAATAAGGATGGGAGTTATTTTACAATCACCCTGTAAATTACTTGCCTAATTTAACTTTTTTTAAAAAGGCGTCTTGGGTTATGTTATGCCTAGAAGTTAAGAAATCGCGATCATTATATTTATATTTACATATTTTGCGTTGATTTGAAAATATTTTTTGTGCAAATGGTCACGTCAAATACAATAGTCTGCCCTTCTATTTACCCATAGCTTAAGGGAGAATAACTGGCTTCATACCTCTCCCAAGGATATTAGCACTATGTGTAATGTAAGCAGTCTCGTCCAGGATTTGAACTCGGGTCATCGAGTCCACTTTTTACGATAACAGCGGTTACGCCGTTTGTTATCTTGGTATTCAGCCAACATGTTCTCTCTCTCTCTCTCTCTCTCTCTCTCTCTGTATATATTTCTCTCTCTCACACACACTCACTGTCTCTCTCTCCTCCTCTCTTTTTCACTGTCTTTCTTTCTCTAGATATTTCTCTCTTTCACTTTCTTTCTTATTTTCTCTTTCTCTTTTTCTGTCACTCTCTTTTACTCTCTCTCTCACCCTCTCTCTCTCTCTAGTTTCTCTCCTTCTTTCTATTTCTCTTTCTCTATATTTAATTCTCTCTCTCTCTCATTTTCTCTCCCTCTTTCTCTTTCTCTGTATTTCTTTCTTTCTCTCTCTTTCTCGTTTTCTCCCCTCTTTCTCTTTCTCTCTCTCTCTCTCACTCATTCTCTTCTTCTGTTTATATTTTTCTTTCTTTTCCTGTCCTCTCTTTCACTCTCCAATCTTCCCTTTCTCACTATCTATAACTATCTCTTCCTCTTACTATCTCTCTTTTTTCCCCTCTCTCTCTTTAGCTCTTTCTCTCTTTCTTTCTCTTTCTCTGTTTCTCTTTCGGTTTCTCTCACTCTCACTCTCTCTCTTTCTTTCTCTTTCATTCCCTCTTTCTCTCCCTCCTTTTTCTTTCTCTTTTACTTTCTTTTACTCTTTCTTTTTACTTTCTCTTCCTCTTTCTTTTTTCTTTTTCTGTTTCTCTCTCTCTCACTCTCTCTCTCCTTCTTTTTCTTTCATTCTCTTTCGCATTTTCTGTTTATTTTCTTTTTCACTACCCCCTTTTTCTTACGTTTTTTACTTTCTCTTTCTCCTTCTTTCTTTTCTATTTTTCTTTTTCACAACGTCACTAAGTATGGGGCATCCAGTGAGGATTGAATAATATATAACATTTTTAGAGAACAGGAAAGGAAAAGAATATTCATTAACAAAAATAAAATCGGACATTTATGCATCCAATAATTTAAAACATTTTTTAAAATCATTTTCCTATTTAACCTATAGTTGAGACCCTAATAGGTACTCCCACTCCGGGTCAGAGTGGACCTGGGAGTAATTGCAATGAAGGTGTACTCCACACTCCCCAGAGCTCTAAAATTTGAACCTGACCATTAGATGCAGTTTACCTCTGGGTCAGAGTGGACCTGGGAGTAATGGCAATGAACGAGTACTCCACACTCCCCAGAGCTCCAGAATTGGAACTTCACCATTAGATCCAGTTTAACGTCATACCCAACACACTAAGACCCTTAGACACCACATTCTAGCAGATATCTGATAAAAAAGGTTGGGAATTTTGCGTGAGAGGAATTGTGTTGGGACAATCATAGGAGTGCTAGGCTTGACGTGATCAGCCGATTGATCGGAAGGGGTCTCTCCAACCGCCCGTCCAGCCTAAGTAAGATTTGAGTGGCAAATATTTGATCATCGCCCACGTTCTTAAGAAAGAAACGCATGAATTTCTATAGGAGTCTGAGATACAGTCGGATCGCCATATCCCAGCAAGAAGACCAGACCTAGTATGGATTAACAACTGGTAGATTTTGCAATCACAGCAGATCACAGAGTTAATGTGGACAGACAAATGCCTAGACATTACCGGAGAACTGAAAAAACCGTGGAACATGAGGGTGAAGTTAATAACTATTGGAATCCGCCAGTCACTGCTGGGTATAAAAAAACTTATCTGATATTATGTACGTGTAATATCCACAGTAGAAAATGAATTTTATAATGAAGTGAATTTCAAAACAAATCAATGTCACAAGCGTATTGGAAAAGAAAAGAAAAGAAAAAAAAAGAAAAAAAAAAAAAAAGAAAAGAAAGAAAGAAAGAAAGAAAGAAAATAATCAGAATTTTTCTTCAAGTTATAAAAATATTGAATATTTTTCTCATATTCATATTTTGGGATCATTATAGAATCTGATATATATATATATATATATATATATATATATATATATATATATATATATATATGTAAAGAAAGTTTGGTATGTACGTGTCGACTTATAACTCCAAAAGAAGACGTTATTCAGATTCAAAATCTTGCATCTAACTAATAAACACACTAAATCTGGTTATTGATTTTCTACTGATTAAGGGATATAATTAATCTATTAAACAAAAATAAAACGATTTTCGGAAAGCATCGTATAGCTGCTTCTGCTGCTATTGTATCAGTAGAAGCTTGCTTGCTGCCTATATCAGCAGTGATTCAAACTACTAGAACTACAATAACTACTCAAATACTACAACTATTACTTCGAGTTTGATCTTCTTAATAGTAAACATTATTCTATCTTAAAAAATCAACTTTTAAAACCAAGAGTATCTTTTAAATTTAAAAAAAGAGAAAGAAATGTAATACGAAAAAAATTACAAATAAAAAAATATTTTCAAAGTTAACAAAAAAAAATTCCCTTAAATAAACAAACACTGTAATACACACATTTTCGGTGATTAGTCAAATTTTATTTTTAGGAACCCCCCCACCCCGGAGTTCCTAAAAATGTTCTCTGTCGGTCGTGGACCGGGTACTTTTGCTAGTATATATATATATATATATATATATATATATATATATATATATGTGTGTGTGTGTGTGTAAAAAAAAGATCGATATTTTTGGTACTTTTTGACATACCTAGTATTGTGAAAAAAATAACGTTCCGTTTATTCTTCATTTCTATGTTGGTAAATACAGCTTTAAACTATGTACTTTTTTGACACACTGTGTATTCTGAAAATAGTTAATGAATGTAACGTTATTTTTCAGAAAAACAAGGTGTGTCAGAAAGTACAAAAAATCCCAATACTTATTTGACACACATTGAATATATATATATATATATATATATATAATATATATATATATATATATTGGGCAGATGGAACAAGGACACAATATATGAAATAATTCTTATATATATATATATATTCCTCCCCCCGTTTTTGTCTCCCTCTGTCTCACCTCCATTCGTTCTTAAAGAATATTTCTTATACAATCTGACTTTTATTCGTCGCCGGTGTTTGACTTGAAAAAGAACCGGTCGAAAAGGCCTTCGTATTCCCCACATTTTATATTTTATTTTCGTAATAGAATATTACCATCTCGTAATTTGTATGATCTCCCTACATACATATGATTCCTCCAATTTTAGTACTCTATAAGTTTTCCTGTACCAAATAATATATATATATATATATATATATATATATATATATATATATATTTTTTTTTTATAGAGTTTTCACAGATCATGTTCATTATAAACAGCGACCCAGGTTTCATGCCAAGGGGCAATTATCAGGTTGTTGAGCAAGATCCCATGGTGTTTGTTGAAGATCTTTACTCAATGTCACATTTTGGACCGCAAATAAAAAAATGGATTTTCGACAAAGGAACAACACCATCCACCATTGTATTATGTTGGAAAAAATTTAAAAGACTCTACCATATATATAAAAATGGTTTTTTGAAAACATATACATCCTTTATCAAACGGAATTAATTTAAAAATAAAAAATAAAAAAATTTTTTTTCAAAATAAAATTTTATTTTTATTTTTAACGAATAAAGGGAGGTAACTTCGTTGGCATTATTACAAAAAAATGCAAATTTTGAAAACATTTATTTTTAGTAAATCCGAACTACAATAGCGTCCGCAGAACTAACCGACGTTATTTGCGGTCCAAAATGTGATATTGAGTAAAGATCTTCAACAAACACCATGGGATCTTGCTCAACAACCTGATGATTGCCCCTTGGCATGAAACCTGGGTCGCTGTTTATAATGAACATTGATCTGTGAAAACTCTGTAAAAAAAATAAATATTAGCTCTCACAATTTGTGATTGAGCACTGTATTTTCTTTGTTTCATCACAAAAAAATTTGTTTTTATATATACCTATATATATATATATATATATATATATATTTATAAGAATTGTTGCATATATTGTGTCCTAGCTCCCTCTGCTAATTATCATATATATAACATCATTATCAATACGATTCAGCTGCACGTTTAGTCTCAGATGTTAAAATGGTAGATACACATATGGTAAATAATAGGGAGCCGGTCTAGGAGAAGGACAATTCAGGATTCAAACCAGCACTAATCCCCACCCGCTTTGGGCAGTACAATACACAGACTGCATTTCTTTAAAGGGGTAAAAATCTCCCACAAAAAGAGCCACCTGTCAGCCATGGTTGGCAACTTGTGATACCTAAGAATATAATACTGGTAGCTCAGCAGTTCATGACATGCAACACTCTACTGTTACTATTGGTTAGATGGGTGGTTGGAGAGTACGGCCACACACACACACACACACACACACACATATATATATATAAGCATACCTATATATATTTATATATATATATCTATATATATATATATATGATTATTCATATATATGCATATATATATATTCATAAATACACACACGCACACACATATATATGCATACATTATATTTATATATATCTATATATACATTTATATATATGTATATATATACATATATATATTTATGATTATTCATATATATATATATATATATATATATATATATATATTCATAAATACACAGACATAGGATCAGACACAGACACACACGGAAACACACACACACACACACACACACACACACACACACACTCACACGCACTTATACACACCACACACACACGCCCCCATATATATATATATATATAATGGAGTCGTAGACTGTTTTTTAGATGTGTACTTGGAATATAATTTGGAGTAGAGGTCCGTAAAACGAAAAAAATTATTTTATTATTAATAATTATTAATAATAATAATTATTATTATTAGTTTTCAATTCTTAATATTAAAAATCTGCAATCTCGGCCCGTTGCTTCAATCTCTTTGACAAGAAAGACATAGACGCCGAATAATTGAGAGTTACTTTCCGCCCCAGGAACAAAATAGATAAATAAACATCCGGGCAATTTATGTACATATTTTCATATATATTTACATATAATAAATTGCTGACGTTCTGTGCAGTTGGGGGTAATTCGACATGCTCCATAAATTTATACAACGTTTAGAAAACATTCACTGAGATTGATTGGTTGGTTGGTTGGTGGTGGTTGGTTGTTTGGATTTTATGGCATGTCAACTCTTGTTGGGTTATTTTTATATTATACTGTAAGAAACAGCATGGACAAACGAAATCAACAGAATTGGTTGGATGGTTTGGTTGGTTGGTTTTTATGGCATGTCAACCCTTGTTGGGTTATTCTATATTATACTGAGAAACAGAAAGGACAAACGAAATCAACAGAATTGGTTGGTGGTTGGATTTTATGGCATGTCAACCCTTGTTGGGTTATTTTATATTATACTGAGAAACAGAAAGGAGAAACGAAATCAACAGAATTGGTTGGATGGTTGGTTGGATTTTATGGCATTTCAACCCTTGTTGGGTTATTTTATATTATACTGAGAAACAGAAAGGAGAAACGAAATCAACAGAATTGGTTGGTTGGTTGGATTTTATGGCACGTCAACCTTTGGGTCATTTTATATTATACTGTAAAAAACAGAAAGGACAAACGAAATCAACAGAATTGGTTGGTTGGTTGGTTGGATTTTACGCATGTCAAAACTTGTTGGGTTATATCATGCTGAAGACGATTTTTTAAATACATTCTTGAAGGATATTTAAATTTCTTGTTCTAAACTTATTCTTTAAAACATTATTTACACACTTTCTTTTTATTTAACCTATAGATGGAACCCTAAGAGGTACTACCACTCCGAGTAGAGAGGCTTTGGGAAAAAAACAAGTCGGATACACTGCAGTGATGCTCATAGCTTTTTAATCTAGTGCGTCCTGGAACGCATGTATTTGATTTGAATGAGTCCCCTGGAAATTTGATGGGTCCCAACTGAAGTGTCTTTATCACTCGTAGAATCTTTATCTATGAACAACTAAATCAGTCTAACCCCTACATTGTACCCCATAGTGTGTAATTCATTTCCAAGAAAATATTGAAATTTATTTATAATAAGGTGGAAATGGTGGAAATGGTGGGTTAAAGACAAAACAAATACTGGGACGCATGATAACAATTTTACTGCATCCTTTTAGATTTGTATTCACCTGTGACGCAGTACGCGTGCCTATCAGCATCTCTGCACTGGTACCTTCAATTACGAGTTTAATTTTGTACGCTTATAACTCGAATATTAAATCAATTTTTCCCACTGAAATACACTAATATACCATTAACCCTTTTCAGACCCCCCATCATAATCCATCCTGTTATTTTGTGGTAGCCCATTTTTATATTTGTAAAATTGCAATGGAATATAATGAAATATAATGTAATGTATTATTTTATAAATGATATTTTTATTTGTTATAATAAATTTGAAAATTTAATGTTTTTAGTGAAACTTTTTTACCTCAAATTTTTAGCTCATAACAAAAAGCTCATAAAAAAAAAAATCAGTTAATATAGAAATAAAATATTTTTTAATTAAACAATAAACTTATAGCGTTCTGTTTTTATTGGTCAGTATGATTTGATAATTTAAATGTTTAATGTGGTTAGTAGTATTTATTGGTCTTGCTCCTTTTCTTCTTCAGTCAGATTTTAGCCCTGAAGAGCTTTATTGCGAAACTAATAGTAGGTTCTCTGACTCAGTAGATTATCTTTATACTTGGCTCTACTTAGGTATCGAGCACTTTTTTACAAATTAGCTTCTCCTAGCGTTATATGAATATATATATATATTATATACATATATATATACATATAAATTGTTTTTTTCTTTTGGCCAATACTATACCAATAGATTATTTTTTGTTGGTACGAATATCTTGGTCTTTTCTTTTTTTCAAAAATTTTTTTCTTCCTGGTTGATGTTTGGTAGTATATTTTTACAATCAAACTCTCTGCCGGGTTTTTTCTCTCCGCAAGGATCTACCAACACGCTTGGTATATTATATATATATATATATATATATTGTTGTTGTTGTTGGCAGCGTTTTGTTGTTGTCAAAGCGATTTTTGTTGTTGTTTTTTAACTACATAGCCTGGGCGAGTTCATATGTAGGATGAGCTGTTGCCCATGCAGCAAATCCCTCTTCTCCACGCTACCGCTGTGATCCAAAGGAAAGGTACGGAACCAATGCAGTTTGGCAACGGTAGTGTCGCAGGAGTTGCTGGGTAGCACTGGATTTCAGCATCACGCCACCTTAGGGACTCCGGCTTCTGATTTGTTTTCCGGATTTACTAATATATATATATATATATATATATATATATATATATATATATAATTTAATATACCAAGCGTGTTGGTAGATCCTTGCGGAGAGAAAAAACCCAGCAGAGAGTTTGATTGTAAAAATATACTACCAAACATCAACGCGGAAGAAAAAAATTTTTGAAAAAAAGAAAGGACCAAGATATTCGTACCAACAAAAAATAATCTATTGGTACAGTATTTGGCCAAAAGAAAAAAACAATTTATATGTATATATATATATTTATATAAGATATATATATATTCATATAACCGCTAGGAGAAGCTAATATGTAAAAAGTGCTCGATACCTAAGTAGAGCCAAGTAATAAAGATAATCTAATGAATCAGACGAACCTAGTATTAATTTCGCATAATTATGCGAAACTAATAGTAGGTTCGTCTGACTCATTAGATTATCTTTATTATATATATATATATATATATTATATATTATATATATATATATATATATATATATATATATATATATATATATATATAATATGAGGAGTAATAGATTGGGTAAATCCAACAATGCCATTAATCCCTCCCAACGCCCCCAAACTAATTGTTTTTATACGTTTTTTTTTCATTTGAAAAATAACAATGGAATAGAATAGAATAAAATAAAATAGAATAGAATAGAATAAAACAATGGAATAGAATAAAACAATGGAATAGAATGTAATGATGTTCTAATATAATGTTTTAATGTAATAGTTTTATAA
>CM042163.1:87236752-87284252 GCA_023376005.1 Doryteuthis pealeii | reverse complement strand
TTGATATGCCGTAAAACAAAAGAAAACAAACAAACTAGAAGATAGAAATTAAATAATCAAGTAAAAAAATTAAATATCTACACACATTCACTATCAGCAGATCTTGATTCTTGTGCAAAATTATGAATGGTGAGTTGATAGGAGAACTTGATCTTGTCGGGAAAAATAAGAGACGCTTATCCCGACGCAAAGGGGAGGGGTCAATAGCGAGCTTTATTGAGTGTAGCCACCAGACTAGGTAAAAAACTGGTTGCGACATTTATTGGGCTTTACTTCAAAGACGTGACCCATTGATACTCGAACTGAGTCAATTAGTTAAGTTGGGGAGAAAGAAGTAGAGAGGAGTTGAACGTACTTACAACTCACTTCCACATAGATTCAGCTTGTTCTGACGCTTGTTCACCCTTCGGTTGCCCAGATGGCAACAGGACTTAAAAGGCTTTGGTATAAACCACATCGAGGAGGTGTCAGCTCCAAGAAAGGGAAATGGAACAACCCAGTCGGCGACCGCCCCACCAACTTGCTACCAAGTTATAGAAAGATGGGGAGGAGATAAATAATTCTCACAATCTATAACTATTTAAAAAAACTCTCACCTGATGATAATGGAATGGTAATGACAATTCTATTTTTGGGTGTTATTTCCAGACAATCTATCCCACCCCAAAGAGGATTGAGTCAAGAAATATGGATCAGGAGGATTTTTTTTTACCACGGGCTAAAGACTCGTTCATCACACAAAACTAAATCTGAGGAGAGTCTGGTTTTCAGACCGAGAATTTATGGAAAGAAGTCAGCAGGGACGAAGAATCATCCATGAAATGAAGAATTGCACCTTTCAAGAGGAAATATTTCGGAAAACTTCGCAAAACAAATAAAATGAAACAATATGATGAAATTGGGTGAAAGACTCGCAATCGTCTTGCCTGTCAGATATTGATCATTTAACTGAGAAAGAAAAGAATACAAGAAAATTTACAAAATAAAGAATAAAAAAAAATCAGCAAAATAAAGAATAATTTTGTGAGAAAATAAACTGACACCTTCAACTCTGAGGAATATGAACTGGAAAAAAAAAATTAAAAAAAAAATTAAAAAACCAAACAATAAACCCCAAAACAAACTAAAAACATACACGGAGAAAGTTAATAAATTACAACAATATATAAAAACTGACAACACATTTAAAATATGCAGGAAGCGAGTTAGTTACTCAAAAAGTTTGAGGTTCAAAAAAAAAAAAAAAGAGAAAGAAAGAAAGAAAGAAACAAAGAAAAAAAAAGAATATGTACTGAACTAAAAAAGCAAAGAAAAAAAACAAACAAAACAAAAATAAAAAAACAGTAAACAAAACAAAAGATAGAATAAAAAAAAACACGCCTTTGCTGTTGAGTCTAGAGCAACAGCGAAAACAAACTGCGAAAATATACGTGCTTAAAAAAAAGAAAAAAAAGGAAGAAAAAAAAAAGAAGAAAAAAGAAAGAGAAAAAAGAAAGAGAAAAAAGAAAGAACCCCCAAAAATTCAAAAATGGAAAAACCAAAAATATCAGCAGGTGCCATGAAAAGGAATTGATCCTAATCTAAGTAAGATATATCGACATACTGGTGGTTGCTGAAAAGTTCTCCAACAAACCAAGATAGGAAACAATTTTTGGAGAAAGTGTGCTGGTTAATCGGTTGTTTCGTTTTACAACATATCAACCTTTTTCGGATAATATAAGGAATTTGTATATATCATATATTATATAATATATAATTATATAGACATTATATATATATATATATATATATATATATATATATATATATATATATATATATGGAAATACGATGAGGAAATTAATTCGACAATATGTGAAGAAAATATTTTAAAAAATATAACAGACACAGGATGTTACGATCAAAGGAAATATTTTATATGTCTATACTTAAGTATTTCGGTTTATGATAAACCATCATCAGGACAATGCAAAAGAAATTTTGTAAGGGAGAAAAATGAAAAATGTTAAGTGTATGGTGAATGTGTGAATATAATGTTGTATGGTGAATGTGTGAATTTGTGAGCTAACGTTTTGGTGAAATCAATATTTCGGTGAAATCAATATTTGGAAATTTTCTTTTTAGTGTATTCCAATCGTTGATGCAGGATCCAGTGATAGATTTAGCATTTGCCTACAATATTACGGTAAATCGTCAATGTTCTTAGGTTCCCGGATGCGCTCGCCTTTTGTTGACGACAGTATATTCCAAGTCCGTGTGTTACGTGTATAAAGCTCGACTCTACATGTTAAGCCTGCAATACATATTTGTTTATTAATATAATGAGATGAAGTATTGTTAACAATTAATTATTTGCCTTCGGAATAAATGCATTCTAATTACATGCACTTCAACTATTGATAATACTGTGAGATAAATCGTTGTCAATTTCTGTTTCTGGTTTAATATTTTCTGAAAATAGAAACGACGCATTTAAACAACAAAAATAGATTCACTAATTAAAAAGGCGGGATTAGATTATTATCAAAAATAAATAGATAAATTCAAAAAATAAAATTCGTAAATATAAATTTGGTTTGTTTTGTTTTACGGCATATCAACTTCGGTTGGTCAGTTAATGCCGACAAAGTTGTGAAATAAATTCATTCTTAATGCATAATACAATTTTGTTTATAAACTCATGTTTTTCTATTCAACCCATAGATGGGACCCTAACAGGTACTACCACTCCGGGTCAGAGTGGACCATGGAACAATGGTGATGAAGGGGTGTTCCACAGTCCCCAAACCTCCAAAACTGAAACCTCACCATCAGATAGAATTTAACGTCATTCCCAGGACATGTAGACCCACAGTCACCGCCTTCTAGCACCCATATGATAAAAAGGGGTTGGGGCTTGCCATAAGGGCAATAGGGTTGGGAAAATCATATAGGTGCTAGGGCTTGACGTGACCAACCGATTGATCTGAGGTGGCCTCTCCGACCGCCCTTCCAGCCAAAGGAAAGCGGAATATTGCAAGTCATGGACTGCGCAGTCAACTGGGTTCTATCCTTAAGCATCACGGGTCGCCACCCACGGCCAACAGGTGGCTCCAATGAGGGAGTCTTACCCCTCTGCAGAGGTGCAGTCGGTACATTCTAATGCCCCAGCCAACAGGGCGTGTAAATATAAATCACATCTTCGTCATTTTTGGACAAAAAGTGAGAACTAGTGATATTTAACGCTCTCCTATATAAGGGATGGAACACTCTATGGCGGCCTTTACATACATACAGATGTATGTATTAAAACAGTTAAAATCTACTTCGCATTTTGTGGGTGACGATAGCCTAGCTGTTAGGTGACTGACTGATGCTGAGTCGATAGGATTTCAATCCCAACTGTAGGTAGCTTACAAATGTCTAGCCACACTGAAGAGACTTGATAAGTCGAAACACGTGTCTATAGATGACTATATATATATATATATATATATATATATTGGTTTGGTGGTTGATTTTGAAGGCTATCACAATGCAGATGTAAAGAAAAATAAGGTAACTATGGTGTTGTTTGTTAACCTGTAATTTTAAAAATAATTCTTAATATTTCGAGATAAAAATCTCTTCTACAGAAGATCTCCAAAACTAAAGTTGTTGTTAGTGGCTGTCCATTTGGTTTTGTCTCATGTCTTCCAAATTCTCTGAGTGTTTGTTGGGGGCTGTTTTTTATGTGTGTGTGGGGGAGGCTTATGTGCGTGTGCCTGTTCAACAGTGTCTAATTTCAGGTCTGGCTCACCCTCTAATCATAAACTGTTTTGTCTATTAACAGGACCATCTGATCTGATTATCATTCCAGATATGGCCTACCCCTTTTTAAAAAAATAATTTTTTTTATTTATTTAAAACCCTTATATATATATATATATATATATATATATATATATATATATATATATATATGTGTGTGTGTGTGTGTGTGTGTGTGTGTGTGTGTGTGTGTGTGTGTGTTGAAGGGATAAATAAATAAAGGAAAGAAAATGTTTTAATTGAAAAAAGATTTTTAGCCATTCAAAATTCTCTTTCCTTTCAACAAAATGTCGGATTCATTTCCACTTTTCAACTGACACACACACACACACATATATATATATATATATATATATATATATATATATATAGAGAGAGAGAGAGAGAGAGAGAGAGATTGTGTTAAACCCTATCTACTGACGATTCTTGTCGGACGAGTTTTTGTTCGATACTTTTCTAAGTCCGGCCATCTTTTTAATGTCGGGTGGAACTGGTGTAGCAATCTACCAAAGGTTTCTTCACGAGCGCTTTCGGTATGTCTATCTGCCATCTTCAGGTGTGAAACTGATCGAATGTTTCGGGTGTCTCGTTTTTTTGGTAGTGAGAGGTAGTAGAAATTGGTAGTGGTTCAAACGAACATTAGCAGTAGAGATTTTTTTAGGAGGGGGGTCACAAGTTTGTGAGAATGAAAGGAGAATAGTGGAAGGAGGATATGCCTCCTTTCATTCAGATATATATTCTATATTCTATATAATAATGATTTTGACTATAAATTAAATACTCATTGATATACTTACGCAATTCCTGAGGCTGATGTAACGTAAGCAGTGACGTCGCTTCGGTTACCGACAGACAGCTAACGAAGTTCCATTATAATAATATGCGATTTTATTGAAAGCGTCGATAAATGAAATTTTGTTTTTTGCTCAAATAAGATTCATTTTATATATCAATGACTTTGACTATAAATTAAATACCCATTGATACACAACTTAAGCAATGGCGTAGCTTCAGTTACAGACAGACATACACCGTAGCTCCATTATAATAAAATGCGATTTCATTGAAAGCGTTAATAAAATTTTGTCTTTTGCCCAGATAAGATTCATTTTATATATCAATGACTTCGACTATAAATGAAATACCCATTGATACACAACTTAAGCAATGACGAAGGTTCAGTTACAGACAGAGATACACCGTAGCTCTATTATAATAAAATACAATTTAAACGATTGCGTCGATTAATGTGATTTCGCTTGTTGCACAGATAAGATTCATTTTATACATTAATGATTTTGACTATAAATTAAATACCCCCTGATACACAAGCAAAGACGAAGGTTCAGTTACAGGCAGAGATACACCGTAGCTCTATTATAATAAAATACAATTTAAACGATTGCGTCGATTAATGTAATTTCGCTTGTTGCACAGATAGGTTTCATTTTACTTCATTTCTAAATCAATAGTCCCGTTTATACGACGTAGGTAAATAGCAAATAACTTAATAGCATTTGACATGCAATGGAAATCTATGAAGAGCTTTTGACGTGAAGTAATTTTACCGACTTGATGCGAACATGTTTCGTTGCTTTACTTCAACGAAGCAATTAGACATAACATCCATCAACACTTTGGTCAGTGCGTGTGAGTTTATGTTCGGTGTTGTCGAAACCGGATGTACAAACCGGTCCAAAATCTAATAAAGCAAAAATTATACAAGAATGGCGTCAACGACAGAAACGGAAATTGTTGATAATCACGAAAAGTAATATGGCGGATCATTTGCAAAGGCACGAGATCTCGTTGGTTATCGCAGATTCTCAGAGGAGAGCTGAGGTGTTGGCTTTATAGGGCGGCCATTTTGGAACAGTGCACATATAACGTCTAATGGTCGGGTAATCTGGCTTGTGCACTGAAAGCTGTTAACTGGGAGGTGCGAGAATGTAGAAAGGCTGGAGAGAGAGAGAGAGAGAGAGAGAGAGAGAGAGAGAGAGAGAGAGAGAGAGAGAGAGAGAGAGAGAGAGAGAGAGTGTGTGTGTGTTTGAGGGGGGGAATGAGGGTAGTTTTGTGTGTGGGGTGCGGAAACAAAGAAAAGTTTAAATGAAAACCGTTTATTGGAAATAAGCGATTAGCTTAAAGTTGGATATTTCACTCAAGAGATAGATAGATAGATAGATAGATAGATAGAGAGAGAGAGAGAGAGAAGAGAGAGAGAGAGAGAGAGAGACAGAGAGTGAGAGAGACAGAGACAGAGACAGAGAGAGAGAGAGAGAGATAGTAGAGCGAAGAGAGAGATAGATAGAGCGAAGAGAGACAGACAGATAGATATATCGAAGAGAGAGGGGGAGAGAGAGAGAGTGAAGAGAGATAGAGAGATAGAGAGAAAATGATGGGTGTAGTTTGGGAGTGGGATGAGTACACAAAGAAAATTTAAGTGAAAACCGTTTATTGTAAATAAGTGATTAGCTAAATCTTCGATATTTCACTCAAGAGATAGATAGATAGAGACAGAGTACGTGTGTGTGTGTGTGTAGGTGTGTGTGTGTGAGAGAGAGAGAGAGAGAGAGAGAGAGAGAGGGGGAGAAAGAGAGAATGGGAAGATGGGTGTAGTTTTGTGGGGTAAGGAAACAAAAGTTTCTGCGAAAGCCGTTCATTGGAAACTTGAAGTGGCTACCCAGCGACACCTGGGTAGAGGGGTGGAGAACCCTGCTGTATTGATTGGTTTACTTTTGATATTTACAAATGCTGAACAATTTTAAGTAGAATTTCAATGCTATTTCTATGTATATTTTAATTTCAATGCTATTTCTATGTATATTTTAATTTCAATGCTATTTCTATGTATATGTTAATTTCAATGCTATTTCTATGTATATTTTAATTTCAATGCTTTTTCTATGTATATTTTAATTTCAATACTATTTCTATGTATATTTTAATTTCAATGCTATTTCTATGTATATTTTAATTTCAATGCTTTTTCTATGTACATTTTGATTTCAATGTATTTCAATGCTATTTCTATGTATATTTTAATTTCAATACTATTTCTATGTGCTTTTCTATGTATATTTAATTTCAATGCTATTTCTATGTATATTTTAATTTCAATGCTATTTCTATGTATATTTTAATTTCAATGTTATTTCTATGTATATTTTAATTTCAATGCTATTTCTATGTATATTTAATTTCAATGCTATTTCTATGTATATTTTAATTTCAATGCTTTTTCTATGTATATTTTAATTTCAATGCTATTTCTATGTATATTTTAATTTCAATGCTATTTCTATGTATATTTTAATTTTTAAATATCTTCAAATATAAATCAAATCTTCATAATTGCTGCACTAAAAGCAAAAACTGATGATATTTAATGTGTATGTATATTTACTTTGTCGTTAATTGTTTTTTTTTTGTAGTTTGAACCGGACATACATACATACATACACACCAGGTTTTCCTGCCGTGTTATATACCACGTGAAAATAAAATTAAAATTTAAAATGTATAAAACTGCAGTCCCATAAAAAATAAGCTGACCAACACATCCCATACTACCAACTACCATCCCCTCTCCCTACCCCTACACCTACCAAACGCCCTCCTACCCTTACACTTTCCTTGTTCTTTTAGCTCCTACCTAGCAGGCCAAAACCCCAAAACCCTTCCCTAACCGCTAAATGAATAATGACCTATTCCGGACCATATGACTTTAGGCACCCCTTTTGCGATCTCGATTCGTGGGGACATTTTTTCAATTTACACCGTCATAATCCGGTTAATTGTTAACATACGATTTTTAAAGTTAAAAAAAAATATAAAACTAACCCCTAACCTAACCCTAACCCTAACCCCTAACCCTAACCCCTTATCTAACCCCTAACAAACAACCGTATTTTGACGGTGTACATGAGAAAAGTGTCCCCACGAGTCGAAATCGCAAAGAGGGTGCCTAAAGGTCATATGGTCCCCTATTCATTCCACCCGCCCATTCATCTTGAACTCTTCCCCTCTACTCAAAGAATCAAAATTCTCTCCAAGCCAACCAAAGAATGTTAACCTAATTTCTTACCTACCAAGCTTCTCCCCTTTTTGCACTGAACTACCTCACTCACCATATTTCTTCCAACCAATTCCACACAATTGATCTTATCTCCTTCCCCAGCCATAAAAGATTTTCTTCAGACCAATCAAATCCTCTCAAACGCTACCACACACTCCTGACTTCATCACCAAATTCACCCCTCACCCGTTCACTTTCCCTCCTATAATAATACATGTATGATGCTCAAATGTTCAAATAAAGACTGAAGACGCCGTGCTCAAGGCACAGCGAAATATATCTCCTACATCTACTTGTCTGAGTTTGTTTTTTGTCCACATTTCCCCCTCTATTCTTTTATACACACACACACACACACACACATACACACATACACGCACAAATATATATATATATATATATAGAGATAGAGAGAGAGAGAGGGAGAGAGAGAGAGAGAGAGAGAGACAGAGAGAGAGAGAGGAGAGAGGAGAGAGAGGGGGAGAGAGAGAAACTGACAGATAGACAGACAGACAGAAAGAAAAAGATAACAATTACAAAGATGAAGAGAGAAGGATAGAAAGTGAGGAAGCAATATATATATATATATATATATATATATATATTATATATATATATAAGATGAACAGAATAATGACAAACAAGAAACATTTCTTTTATGTTATTTATTTTTTATTTGTTCTCTCAACTAATTTCAACCTTAGGACATCTTCAGGAAAAAAACGTTTTTTTTTAAAAAAAGTTTGTTTAGCTTCGATTGCTTTATATATATATATATATATATTATTATATATATATATATATATATATATATATATATATATATTGCTTCCTCACTTTCTATGTATATATATATATATATATATATATATATATATATATATATATATATATATATATACCTCCGTGGTGAAGACACCTGGCTAATGTGTTTGTTTATTAGATTTGTGAATGGTTCATTTCAAATTATTTTGAGTGAGCAGTGTCTGATGTTATATATTATATAACTGTCATATATATATATATATATATATATATATATATATATGTGTGTGTGTGTGTGTGTGTGTGTGTGTGTGTGTGTGTGTAAGATAATTAACTGACTGGTAACTAAGAATTTTTTTGATAAATTTTATAAGAGAGCTCAATGTATAATAATCAATAAACTAATAAATTAAATATAATTTCTTTCAAAGTTATATATATATATATATATATTTATATATATTTAACTTTCTTTACTAGCAGGACCTGCGGATATACTACAGTATAATGATTTAATTATTACAACTTTTGATAGGTTTACTTAAGAGGTATTGCCAAATAGTTCAATATGTAAAAAGTATAATAATCTTGATTTAACTCTATCTCACTCTTTTTTTCTTTTCCTCTAATCATTATGCTCAATTGAAATAAGGGCAATGGCGAACAATCATATAGATACTAGGGCTTGACTTGATCAGCTGATTGATTAGAGGGGTCTCTTCAACCGCCATTCTAACCTAAGTTAGGGCTAAAATGGGGTGTTGCATGTCCTCGGCCATAAGGAATTCTAAAATAAAAACGGGTTGCCACTTACAGCCAACAAGATGACCCATTGGTGGGGCGTCTTACCCCTCAGCAGAGGTGAAGTCGGGATATTTTTCTGTCCCAGCCAACAGGGTGTGTTATTCATTCAGATCTTTTATGAATGAAACAGATGTTTAAATATCTTATATATGTATATATATTTTAATGATGCTAAGATAATAACTCATATCCCCAACAAAAGGCGGAGACAAATTTTTGAATCCGGTGTAATTGCAAATCTGTTCTCCATTAACCGACGACCGGGATTTTTCAACCTATCACCTTTCTTACGTAGACTTGTTCTAAAAGCTATTATATGTCGCAGTTTGATTAGTTTTTTTCTCCGTGTAACATGCCCACACTCCTTTTATCGAATTCATTCCAATCTCTCATCTTACATATTCTCATGTTTATTTCTATTATCATTATTTTATTACATCTTTTTTTACCAAAGGTGATTAAAAGAGTCGTCGGGGTGGCCTAAAGTCGGTATCAGCCAGACAGCGAGGGATATATACCCTTTACACTAGCGCTAGACACTTTGGTATCTAGGGTAGAGCGCCACACCTACGATCAGGTATATATATATATATATATATATATATATATATACCTGATGGTAGGTGTGGCGCTCTACCCTAGACGCCAAAGTGTCTAGCGCTAATATATTATATATATATATATATATAATATATATATTATATATATATATATATAGGTGAGCAAAATGATGAGACAAACTGGAGTATTTCTTTTGTGTTATTCATTTTTTGATTGTTCCCAGCTAGTTTCGAACTTAGGTCAACACCAGGCGAACATTTCTTGATTTGAGAAATTAAAAAAAAGTTATCTAAGTGTTTAACAAGACAAAATTCGGGTAAAGAAATGTATCAAAAGTAGCGAGTTCATCTGTTCAGTAAAAACATATTTGATTGACACACACACACACACACACACACACATACACACATATATATATATATATATATATATATATATATATATGTGAGAAAGTTTTATAGAAAAACAAGAAGATGTTAAACAATTTAGCTGACATCTTCTTGTTTTCTATAAAACTTTCTCACATATTGTCGGATTCATATCCATTTTTACCTTCATATATATATATATATATATATATATATATTAATGGGGCCTTACTAGCTACACACCCCATTAGAAAGAATAACAAATAAATAAAACTCCCTCTACCAACTTAAACAACCCTGGTAACACATGCAATTGACCACCCCTCCCCTATTCACGACTTCTTAACTATCCAGTATGAAAATGTTTACCGTTGAAGCAAGAACTCAATCCAACGCCCTGAAGAAGGTCTAACAGACTGAAACGTTACAATGTCAACATCCCTACATACAATAAACATCCATTTTGTACAACACCCCCTGTTTGTCTACCTTTGTCCATATAGATATATATATATATAGTAAATAATCCGAGAATCCCTCCAATTCGTCCAGCCTTTTATCAGCCTTTCCACTGTTAGCAGACTTTTGTTTGTGTCATCTCTTATTGGGTCATTCCATTGCATGAAATGGTCATCCTCTGCCTCTTCAATTGGTAAACCTGTTCTTCTATAAATGTGTGAGATGACTTTGTCGTTGTCTATGGCCAAAACATTTCAATCTTTTTTTGTCTAGATTCTCTCATTCTTTCTTTCTTTCTATTCTATATCTTTCTTTCTTTTTCTTTCTCTCTTTCTTTTTTATAGTCTTTCTTTCTTTCTTTCTTTCTTTCTTTCTTTCTTTCTTTCTTTCTTTCTTTCTTGCTATTGTATCGCTATGTTTCTTTGTGTCTTTCTTTCTTTTTCTTTCGTTTTTCTTTCGTCTTTCTTTCTTTCTTTCTTTTTTTCTTTCTAGTTTTTTTTTCTTTCTAGTCCGTCTTTATGTCTTTTTTCGTTCTTTCTTTCTATTGCATTTCATTCATTCATTCGTTCATTCTAACTTTCTTTCTTCCTATTGTATATTTTTCTTTTTTCTTTCTTTTCTTCTTTTTTTTTCTACAATATCACACACATTTTCCTTCTCACTCACAGGAAATCCTTTTTGAAAGGTTATCCTATCTTTCCTTCTTCTTCTTCTTCTTCTTCTTCTTCTTCTTCTTCTTTCATTCTCACCTTCTTCTTCTTCTTTCTTCTTCTTCTTCTTTCTCTCTTCTTCTTCTTCTTCTTCTTCTTCTTCTTCTTCTTCTTCTTTCTTCTTCTTCTTCTTCTTCTTCTTCTTCTTCTTCTTCTTCTTCTTCTCTTCTTCTTCTTTTCTTCTTCTTCTTCTTCTTCTTCTCTCTTCTTCTTCTTCTTCTTCTTCTTCTTCTTCTTCTTCTTCTTCTCTTCTTCTTCTTCTTTTCTTCTTCTCTTCTTCTTCTTCTTCTTCTTCTTCTTCTTCTTCTCTTGCATTCTTCTTCTTCTTCTTTGACTTCTTCTTCTTTCTTCTTCTCTTCTTCTTCTTCTTCTTTTTCTTCTTCTTCTTCTTCTTCTTCTTCTTTCTTCTTCTTCTTCTTCTTCTTCTTTCTTTGCATTCTTCTTCTTTTTCTTTGAATTTCTTCGCCCCCACCTTCTTCTTCTTCTTCTCTTCTTTCTTCTTCTTCTTTCTTCTTTCTTCTTCTTCTTCTTCATTCTTCTTTCTTCTTCTCTTTGCATTTTCTTCTTCTTCTTCTTTCTTCTTCTTCTTCTTCTTCTCTTCTTCTCTGCATTCTTCTTCTTCTTTGCATTCTTCTTCTTCTTCTTTGAATTCTTCGCCCCACTTCTTCTTCTTCTCTTCTTTCTTCTTCTTCTCTTCTTCTTGCATTCTTCTTCTTCTTCTTCTTCTTCTGCATTCTTCTTCTTCTTCTTTGAATTCTTCGCCCCCACCTTCTTCTTCTTCTTCTCTTCTTCTTCTTCTTCTTTGCATTCTTCTTCTTCTTCTTCTTTGCATTCTTCTTCTTCTCTTCTTCTTTTCTTCTTCTTCTTCTTCTTCTATCTTCTTCTTCTTCTTTGATTCTTCTTCTTCTTCTTCTTCTTCTGCTTCTCTTCTTCTCTTCTTCTTCTTCTTCTTCTTCTCTTCTTCCTTCTTCTTCTTGCTTCTTCTTCTCTTCTTTCTTCTTCTTCTCTTTTCTTCTTCTTCTCTTTCTTCTTCTTCTTCTTTCATTCTTCTTCCTTCTTCTTTGAATTCTTCGCCCGCACTTCTTCTCTCTTCTTTCTCTTCTTCTTCTTCTTCTCTTCTTCTATATTTCACCATTCCGTCCACCATTATCACCCACCCCATAATGCGCGACCGTCCTACTTTGAAATAACGTTTAACCACGCCCACAAAAATTCATCTTCATTCGCGCCATGATGAAGATCAAATATAAAGATTCAATGGAGACCCTAATCGATTTGTTTGTTTTGATGTATTACAATCAAATCTATCCCAGACGGGATTCTTTTTTATCACCAAAGTGCCTTTGTAAAACATCACACAGTAAAATAAACAGTCACCAACAATAAAAACAGAAACAACAAAAGATAAAGAGGGGGGAATGAAAATCAAACGATAAATAAAGATGATATAAAACCCAAAACAAAACAATGACTTCAGCCTCACCCCCCTCTCTCTCTCTCCCACCTCTCTCTCTCCCTCTTTCTATATAATATTATATATGACTCTCTCTCTCTCTCTCTCTCTCTCTCTCCTCTTCTCTCCTCTCTCTCTCTCTCTCTCTTCTCAGTTTTTAAAAAGAAAAAACTAACCTTGCTCCTGCAAATCACAGAGAGAAAAAATAAAAAAGGCTATAAATAAACTTCGCCAAATTTATTACTTTAAATATTAATTGCACCAACGTTTGCAAAAAATAATAGTTGGGAGTCAAGTGACAACAAGTCTCGTTTACTACAAAAATGTTGCAAAGTCGGCGCTTATATATATATATATTATATATATATATATATATATATATATGTATGTATGTATGTTATGTATAAACGTCGTTCTTGTGAACGTTTTTTTTTTTGTATTTTAAGCATTGGAAAAAAAGAACAAAAAAAAAGAAGAAAACAAACAAAAGAAAAACAGAACAAAAACATAATATTAATATTCCACTGTTGTTCTATCCCTGGTTCGATCAATTCCGATATTTCGGCTGAACATTCACCCTTTTTCAAGGTATAGGGAATAGAGACTATCTGGAGAAAAATGAAATACTGTATATGAGTGAAAAAATGAATGAATATATATATAATATATATACACATATATTAATAAGTCATCCACAGACACTTGTTTCGGCGTTTCACGCCTCTTCAGTATGGCTAGACACAACTATCTTTAGGCTAGGGTCGAACTCAGACTGACCGTTTGGCAGCCTGATATCTTATCCCCTCGTCCACTGACAGCTGTAGCGGGGGACTGGTGTTTTTAAACTATTAAGTACATAAGTTTGTTTATGTATTTTACGGTCACAGAGAAATCAAATTTCCGGGGAAACAATAATTGCTTATATGCTTAGTAGTGAGAGTTAATTTAAATTACCAATTAGAGAGCTCATACCAAATTTATGGGAGGATATATTAACAAGTCATCCATAGACAGGTGTTTTGGCGTTTCACGCCTCTTCAGTGTGGCTAGACACAACTATCTTTGGCTAGGGTCGAACTCAGACTGACCGTTTGGCAGCCTGATATATATAATATATATAATATATATATATATATATATATATATATATATATAACAGGAGAGTAAATATTAAAAGTTCATATAGAAAAGATAAAGGGGAAATAAAAATCAACACGAATAAAGATAATATAAAACCAAAACAAAACATTGAATTCAGCTTAATATCCCTCTCCCCTCTTTCTCTCTTCACCCCCCTCTCTCTCTCTGTCTTTCTCTATCTCTCTTTCACTTTCTCTCTCTCTCACCCTCTCTTTTTCTCTCTCTCTGTTTCTGTGTCTCTCTCTTTTGAAAGAAAAGCAACATTGAGCCATCTAAATCACAGAGAGAAAAAAATAAAAGTTTATGAATAAACTTCGCCAAGTTTATTACTTTCATATTAATTCGCAGTAACGTTTGTGAACAAATTCTTGAGAGTCAAGTGACACCATGTCTCGTTTACTAATAAAAACCCCATAAGCAGTAAAGTTAAGTTGGAACTATATATATATATATATATATATATATATATATATATATACCAACCCCTCCGCACGAACAGGATGTTACACAAAGTCAATGTCTTTTGGTATATATATATATATATATAATATATATATATATATATATACTCACCAACTACAGGAGCAAGAATCGATACAAGGTCTATTTCTTAAGCGAAGTTTAACAGTTTTGAATATGCTTTTTTTTCCCTAAATTGGTTACCGAACCAAGGTCATATATATATTATATATTATATATATATTATAATATATATTATATTGTGTGTGTGTGTATGTATGTGTGTGTGTGTATGATAGAGAAAGAAGAGAGAAGGAGAGAGAGAGAGAGAGAGAGAGAGAGAGAGAGAGAGAGAGAGAGAGAGAGAGAGAGATAGCAGAAAAGAAAGAACATATTATAGAGAACGAATTAAAAAGAGACAGAAAAGGTAAGAAAGAAAGAAAGTTTGTTTGTTTTGTTTTACGACATATCAACATATTGTAAGTTGATATTTACATTTTTATGTCTTGTTTCTTAAAAGTCTTTTTTCTTACGGCATGTCAATCCATCTAGTGTTATCTTATGCCCAGAAAGAAAGATCTGTTGATAGTTAATATGTATATATACATACTTATTTTTTCTTTAATAGTTGTATTTTCGTCGTTACCTCTGGACATACGTTAATACACACCAACTGATATTTATATATCTATAGATGAAAAAATATCTATAGATGTATTTAAGTACAAAAATAAAATGCGATATACCAAGGGATAGATAGAAAGATAACCGAAATAGTATTACTCATCCGTAATACCCTCGTTTCTAACAAAAATACAGAGTCGCTTGAAATACCAGTGTGCTCCCGGCCAATCTATGATCCAATCCAAGCAACACGGTACCTCTATTTATATTATGGAGGTCAGCCATTTTCATTCTCCGGCGATCAGTATGTCGGCAGCGACACTTTATTCATATCTGACAGGAAGATAACAGGTTATTAGAAAAAAATAAATTGAAAGATTTGACATACCTTTGCTACTTGGCTATTTTCAAGTTTGGTTTGGGTTGTTTTACGGCATATCAACCTCGGTGCCTCATTTAATGCCGAAAAAGTTTTGAAATAAATTAATTCTTAATGGATACTCATCTTTTTTTATAAACATATGTTTCAATTTAACCTATAGATGAGACCCTACCAGGTACAACTACTCAGGGTCAGAGTGGACCTGGGAGTAATGATGATGAAGGGGTGCTTCTAGCACCCATGTGATAAAAACGGTTGGGGTTGCCATAAGGGCATTAGGGTTGGGATGGTTATATAGATGCGAGGGCTTGACGTGTCCAGTCGATTGATAGGGGGGAGCCTCTCCGACCGACCGTCTAGCATAAGTAAGGGCCAAATGAAGTGTTGCGTGTCATGGACTACTCAGCCACCAAGGTTCCTTCCTTAAGCAACACGGCTCGCCACCCACAGCCAACTGGTGGCTCCATTAGGCCAATCTTACCCCTCTGCAAAGGCGTAGTCGGTGTGTTTTAACGCCTCCAGCCTAATTTCCCTTTCATCCCACAGGTAACAGTTTACAATGAGTGTGGGGTAGTTCTGTTCTGCACATAAAGAGAGGGAAGAAAAAGGATATGCTAAACAAAAAATATAAGAAAGAAAGAGAGTAGGAGAAAGATAGAGATAAGGAGCGAGTGTGTGGAAGCGATAATGCTAATCTGTTTCAATCGAATATAATGAAGAGAAGGAAAGAAAGAAAAAAAAAGAGTGAAAGTTAAATCAAGATTTTTATACTTTTTACATGTTGAACTATATTGCAATAGCTCCTAAGTAAACGTATGAAATGTTGTAATAATGAAATTATCATACTGTGGCATATCCACAGGTCCTGCTAGTATATAGATTACCGTAAATCCTCAAGTATAGTCTGTCTTTGAGTATAATACGCAGGTGATTTTTAGGGGGCTGTAACTCTGAAAAGGAAAATCCGTCTGAATAAACATTGCCGGACAGCAAATAGAGACTCGGGCATTGTTTAGTAAAAAAGCTATCGAGTAAAAACGGAAACAGTTTATAAGAAATATATACCCGAAAGTACGAAAAAGGCGTTGTGTAACTGTTGCTAAATTGACCAGTTATCTTTTATTTTTATTGAGTCATTTTTTGTTTATGAATTCAACTACAACCACAATATCCAGTCCTAGGGAAATTTAGTTTGTTTTATTAATTCCATTTTGTGGTGACTGTTAGTTGCTGAGGTCTATTAGACCATAAGCGGAAAATGACAACAGGAACCTACATACGAACGCCAAGCTTATGACCTACTCTTGGGTCGGGAATCCAGTAACTTCGGCCCTGGACCAGTTAAGTAATTAAGGGCGTAGATCCCATGAGGCTATTCCCTAGGCAACACCCGCCCCCTTGATTTAAAGGGGCATGGCTGGGTTATTGCCCAGTGTCTGAGGCAATGAGATTTTTAGTCAGATCGGCCAATAGCCACGACGGTGGTAAGTCGTGTTATGCACGCTGCCGACTCAATCTGCGCAGGTAGTCTGGTGGGGATTTCAGAATAAAATATGATCTAAGTTAAATCGAAGTCTTGTGTTATTATCTAAAAATTACCAATGACACAGGGCTTCTGATAAAGAGAAATCCCAATGGAAGACCAGACACAAAGTCCCCAAAACGAAGTCCAGACACTGGAAGAGACGCTGGAAGAATAGAAATAAGAAAGTAAGAAAGAGAGTATACAACAAAAATTACGAAACTGCCGTGGATATTTTAGAAGACATGTTCGTCAAGAAAAAGAAAACCATTTTTGCTAGGCATTTACTTGCTATCAGGCGAACAACAACCAGAGAAAAGACATTAAGTTACTTCAGACTATCCAGATTTTTACTCTGGGGATAGCATCAACTGTTTTAATATATGTGTCCTTGTTGTGTTTCCTATATAAAATTTTATACGTCTAAGCCTCCATAACTTTAGCCAAGATACAACTGGGACAAGTGTAATTCCATGTCACGTCATCCAGAAAAAAGTAAAATTGTCACCCATCCCCCGTCAAATTTTCTGACATTTTTTCGAGGTGTGGACATAGTTAATCCACATTTATAGCCTTAACTGCGAACCAAGCAAAAGCTGTCTTTATCAGAGACGCATTCATTAACACTTGTTTTATTACAATACATAAAAATAAAAATGAATGAAATTCAGTAAAGTTCACACTATCTTGGTAGGGTCGTGAACTCTTCATCAATCGAATTTTTCGGGACAGTACAATTGCTTTTATGGGCGGTGGGTGACCTTACATTCGAAAAGTCAGCCAAGCAAAACTCGAGACCACTTAGTTGAACATTCTAGAAACGTCTGGCACGTTCAATGAATTCTGATTAGCCAAACACTTTTTGTGGTAAAAGCCAAATTTTAGGTGAGGAAAAAAATCGATAATCAAACAGTTTGAGAATTACAAAGTCTTTCTTCGAAATAATGCTTCTGATTTCTTTTATATTTCAGGTTAGCAACTCTAATTGAAAAGCAACTCTAACTGAAAAATTAGCAATGAAAGACGAGAGTGATGGAAAATGATGGAAGAGTTAATTTCAAAGTTGTTTTATTTTTCGGTTATATTCTCCCTGTTTAAAATTATTTCATCTGCATTAATATTTAATTTCATTAGCACTTCTAATATACTATTTTATTGCATCAAAACTTGAATACTTGCCTTCAGGGGGTGCATATATTTGCTAGTATGATTTAAAAACACAAAGATATATGGTTGATTTTAAGAGCATGTTGAAATAAACTGAAATGCCATTAATCCATTCCAGCACTAAAACACTAGTTTTTTTTTACATTATTCTAAATAAGAAAAATAGCACTTTATTGTAAAAAATAATAATAATAATAAAATGAATGTAATGTGCTATGATATATTTTAATGTTTATTTTTTTTCTAAATGATATTTTCTTTGGCTTAGTTAATTTGAAAACTTAAATGTTTTTAGTAAACTTATTAACATAAGCGTATTTGAAGCTCGCTCATACCTCAAATTCTAGCTCTCAACACAACCTCCTCCCCCGAAAAAAAATTGACCAAATGATAACTTGTAACTCAGATAAATTATAAGTTGCTTTTGAGCACCTGTTAATGTACAACACAACACATATGATGAATTGTAATTTTGATATTGTAACACAAGGGAGAAAGAAAGAAAGATAGATAGATAGATAGAGAGAGAGAGAGAGAGAGAGAGAGAGAGAGAGAGAGAGAGAGAGAGAGAGAGAGAGAGAGAAAGTTGTAGAATAATAACAATATTTATTCCGTGAGCGCACGAGGAATACATTCAAGGCAAATGTGTAAACTAAATAGATACATAAACGTATCATGGAGGAAATAGGCCTAGGACTTGTGTCGTAAGGGATGTCACTTACTTGTAGCTGGTTGGGGGGAAAGCCCTCCACCTAATAAGGTAGAGGCGATAGGCACCTAAACCATGTGTTCTCGTTGCCGGCCTGAGATGAAAGAGACAGGAATTCAGAATTCCCGGCTTCTGGCCAAATACTAATGCCACCTATCGGCGAACACTGCAGCAAGGGAAGATAACCCTATTTGGACTTATGTCCACTAGAATTACAGTTTTACTGACCCACGTTCAACCAATATACAACTTTCAATGTTTCCTGTAATTTGACATTTTAGAATAAAGTGAAAAATCGTCCTACCCTATTCCACATACCCAAGAGCTCCTAAACTGAAGCCTTACTATCAAAAGCAATTTAGAATCATATTTAGGAAGAGGATATAGTCGTGTTATATACCTCTTTACTTGGGTGTATATAATCGCTGTCTGTGTGTGCGTGTGTGTGTGTGAGAGAGAGAGAGAGAGAGAGAGAGAGAGAGAGAAGAAGAGAGAGGGGGGAGAGAGAGAGAGAGAGAGAGAGAGAGAGAGAGAGAATTGAAAATTGGATATAACGCAGATACAGAGGGGTTTAAAAAGAAAGCGTAAGGTAAGGAAAGAGAGGTCATTTCTGACGATAGTGAGTGTGTGTGTGTGTGTGTGTGTGGAGAGAGAGAGAGAGAGAGAGAGAGAGAGAGAGAGAGAGAGAGAGAGAGAGAGAGAGTATTGAAATAAGAGGTAATTTCTGACAAGAGTAAATGAGTGGGTGAGTGTGTGTGTGTGTGTGTGTCTGAGAGAGAGAGAGAGAGAGAGAGAGAGAGACAGACAGACAGACAGAGACAGAGACAGAGGGGAAGGGAAAAGAGAAAGGGAAAATATAGAGAAAATAAGATACATTGGGTTGAGGCAGAGGGAGACCAAGTAGAACAAGAAATAGATAAGGGGGGAAGGAAAGAGAGAAAGAGAGAATGAAAAATCTATTTTGTCTGCATTTGTCTTGTTTCTCTTCAGAACTTGATAAAATGACCATGTTGTGACAATACCAACCAAGATTAAGATTTCATATATAATCTGATAATTCCGTATTTTAAAAATTCAGAATGAAAATACAAATGTATAAGTATTCAAATTACATTAAAGATTAAATGCTTACGCCCAGAGGGTGCATATTCTTGCTAGTAAATTTAAAATTTAAAAAAAAATTAACTAAAAGTCAGGCACATTTGTCTGTTTTGTCTTTGCCATAGTGTACTTAAATAGTGAGAATTATATTTTTCCTATAAATAATGTCTAACGAAAACTCCGAAGAGAGAAAAAACGAGATCCCACAGGACTTGTTAATTCAACCGGACAATTGCTAATTACGCTGTTCACCTTGTATCTTTGCTTCATAAAACTTTTCTCTATCCTTAATACTCGTTGTCTTTCTTCCTATAATTTCTCTGTTAATTCTAATACTCGAGTAATAATACTATCTATCTAATTTTATTTTGTTCATTAATTATCTGGGAGAGAGAAATTCAACTTAACAATTGACAATTACTTTGTTTACTTTATATCTTTGCTTAGTAAACCTTTTCCTTATCCTTGATACTTATAATTTTCGTGTCTATTGAAGTTGAAAACATGATTATTGTCATTATTATATACTGTAACTCCTCGAGTATAGTACGCCTTTGAGTATAATACACAGGGAATTTGTGTGTGTGTGTGTGTGTGTGTGTGTGTGTGAGGAGAGAGAGAGGAGAGAGAGAGAGAGAGAGAGAGAGAGAGAGAGAGAGAGAGAGAGAGAGAGAGAGAGAGAGAGAGAGTAGATGTGATGAGGTTCTTACTTGCTACTCTCAACTTACTGGTTTCTGCTAATACGGCCGCCATCTTCGACAGATCCAGTGGGCCTTCTGTTGGGTGTTGATTCTTCTTCTTCTTTTCCAGGCTGTCATCTCTTGTTTTAATTAACTCAACAAGATTTGTTGTTTTTCTATACTTTTATAAACAACAACAACAACCCCAGCCCAAGATTCCGCAGCGGACCAAGAAGCGTCATCTCAAGAGCCGTCAATAGCGTCCGCTATCGACGCAAATCTAGCTGCATCTGACTAAACTAATTCTCACGCATCTAATGGCGCCTTCTGGAGGGGTCAAGTCGGGGTCATCATCAATCAATCATAACCACTTCTCTCCCAATTTTAAATCTAACGACTCTGATTCAAAATATTCTTACTACATGTACGTACGTAATTCATAAGCTGCCTATGAATCATGTAACAGTCGGTGTATTCCAAGTCAAATTAATTTCTTGTGTATGACGTTAAACTGAATCCAATAGTAAAATTTCAATTCTGGAGCTCTGGGCAGTATTACCATTACTCCTTGGTCCACTCTGACTCGGAGTGGGAGTACATGTTAGGCTCCCATATATGGGTTAAATAGATCAAATACCGTATTTGACTGCCTATAAGACGCACGGGCATATAAGACGCACCCACATCTCAGCAGGTCAGATGCAGGAAAAAAGTTGTTAGTGCATTTAAGAATATATTGTTGAAAACAGTCTAGCTGTGCATTACACAAGCAGCAACATAGCTGTATAAAAGCAATTTGGCAGTACAGGCAAGCAATAAGCAATAAAATTACTGAGCGTAAGCTGGGTTAGTGAGCATCATAAAGATTAGCCTAGGCCTACGGGAGGTCTAAAAATTCCCCTACGATGTATAAGACGCAGTTCAATATTTTGAGCCAAGATTTTTGGAAAAAAGTGCGTCCTATATGCCGTCAAATACGGTAAATAAAATTTCTATATCCGACTCTAGAGATCGACCCAGGGTAACATCATTCTGTTAATAGCTAAAGCCTCTTTGACAAAAGCTTCTTAAGAAAAACTCTTTAGATCTCACAAAGCTTGCGTGTCAACAGGAGGTTTACACTTGAATTCTTGCTATGCGCTCCAGCGCCATGTTTATTTGCATATTCGAATAATTCAACAGCACGCCTATAGACTTACCGGTCAAAGTTTGCAATAAAAACATTAAACATTAAACATGTGTCCAATTGGACACATGACCTAGTGGATAAAGGAGTTACGTTAAGACAGTTCTTGGTGAAAGTTATTTCTAGACTGCAGGTTCAATCCAGGTCAGGGGCAGCAGTAACATAGAATAATAATTAACACAACTTAATGCCTCTACCCGAGCAATGGTTACCGGAATGAGAACAGGATAACCCCGTGGACTGAATAAAGGGTTAGGTTCAAAGTTCCGTGATGGTTCCCAATTACTACAAGAAGGTTCCCGAGTTCGAAAAAATGTTTCCGAGTTCGAAATAAAGTTTCCGAGTCCGACAAGAAATTCCCGAAGAAGGCCGGGGGACACATCGGCCAAAACGTTGTACACATAACAATGAAAATGAGGACAATAGTCCGAATAACGCAGATAATAGTAATCATCAAGCCTTATCTCAAATATTCAGAGAAAAGACATTAAAATGAGACGAAAAAGAAAATAAATCTTATCGATTTTCGAAACGGGAATCCCAAAAATAAGGTTTCCAAAGCACTGGGGACGCAGGCAAAGCCATTCGTGTGGCTATTGGCAACACTGACTTGTTTGTTGTGCATGCACCTGAGATTGCCCCTGCGCCCGAATCGTTGCCACTCCCAGTCTTAGCTTAGTTGTCGATTCTGTTGGAGCTTCCGATTGACACTACCCCCAAGTATGAAGAATGAATAAAACAAAACGTCTTTGGTATAACGTAACCCAACAAGGGTTGACATGCCATAAAATTCCAACCAACCAATTCGGTTGGTTTCGTTTGTCCTTTCTGTTTCTTACAGTATAATATAAAATAACCCAACAAGGGTTGATATGCCATAAAATCTAACCAACCAACCAACTATCCAACCAATTCTGTTGATTTCGTTTGTCCTTTCTGATTCTTACAGTATAATATAAAATAACCCAACAAGGGTTGACATGCCGTAAAATCCAACCAACTAACTCTGTTGATTTAGTTTGTCCTTTCTGTTTCTTACAGTATAATATAAAATAACCCAACAAGAGTTGTCATGCCGTAAAATCCAATTAACCAACCAATTCTATTGATGTCGTTTGTCCTTTCTGATTCTTACAGTATAATATAAAATAACCCAACAAGGGTTGACATGCCGTAAAAACCAACAAAACCAACCAAGATGAGGATGTTTGTCATGAAATCATTGAATGAAAATTATATGTTCGGTACATTTTTTTGTATTTTAGTGTGAAAAGAATTATTTATTGTTAAATAACAATTGATAACATCTTTTTGTAAAAAAAAGGATGTTTTAGTCGACTTGCTATAGACTTATGAAAAATGAGAAAAAAATAAAAAATAAAAAATAAGAAATAAAAAATAAAACTAAAGTACTAATAAGTGGTTTTCTTTTTTAGAGGCTTTTGAGTTCCCCAGTGGAATAATGTATCAGTTCGTATACAGATGTAGATAGAGATGAAGATTTAGATCTAATTGTATTTATGGCCGTAAAGGCGGTGGCAAAAATGCTAATCATATTAATGGTGGAAAGAAAAAAACGATTGTATTTTCAAGATGGCGACGTCGGAACAAAATGGACGGTGTATTCTAAAATGGTGGCAAAGCTGGAAGATCGCCATGTTGTGTTTGGTAATGACGAAGGCGAGTGTGCATAGCGAGAAATGGTGTTTGTCTTTATGCTACTGCTGTTAGGGTTGAGGGTGATATTGATTGCACTTTTCGGGTGGTAGGTGAGAGAGAGGGAAAGATGGAAAGTGTTCTTCGGAGATATGAAGGGTGCCGGGTGCGTGGTGTTGAGGGGTTAGGTGTTCTGTAATGATTGTATCGCCCCACTCGTTTCTACTGGCCTTCCATCCGGGTCTCGACGGACCAAGAGTAAAATGAAGGATCCATGAGAGTGAGTTTCGACACATAAAGTGATATTTCAGCAATTCCATATAAGGTTATGTTTCTTTCTTTCGTTTTCTTTTTTTCTTTGTTTGCTTGTTTCTTTCTTTCTTTATTTTTGTTTATTTCTCTTTCTTTTTTTTTCTTTCTTTTTCTTTCTTTTTTGTGTCTTTGTTTCTTGTTATAATTTAATGTGTTTATAAATGTTCATATTCGTACGTATTCTAGCTCGGATTTATAAAGAAATATGCAAATGTAAACATACACACACCTATATATGTTGAAGGCATGAATAAATCAAGGAAAGAAAATGTTGAATAGATAAAAATAGTTTAAGGAAATGCCAACACGTGTTTCGACCAAGAGTTTGTCCGTGTACACATTGTATTCTATTTATTACTATTTTGAATATGAAATATAATAATAATAATAATAATAATAATAATAATAATATAATAGAAAAAATATAAAACTTTTAAGGTTTGGTTTGGTTTGGTTGGTTAGATTTTACAGCATTGTCAACCCCTTGGGTTATTTTATGCCGAATACTTCTATTGGTAATTTGGTATTCAAAAATGTTTAATGCCAACAAAGTTTTGAAATAAATTCATTTTTAATGGATAATACAATTTCGTTTATAAACTCATGTTTTCTATTTAACCCATAGATGGGACCCTAACAGGTACTACCACTCCGGGTCAGAGTGGACCAGGGAGCAATGGTGATGAAGGGGTGCTCCACATTCCCCAAACTTCCAGAACTGGAACCTCGCCATCAGATAGTGTTTAACGTCATTCACAAGACATGTATACCCTCAGTCACCGCCTTCTAGCACCCATATGATAAAAAGGGATTGGGGCTTGCCATGAGGGCAATAGGGTTGGAAAATCATATAGGTGCTAGGGCTTGACGTGGCCAGCCGATTGATTGGAGGGAGCCTCTCCAACCACCCGTCTAGCCTAAGTAAGGTTCTAAGTGGAGTGTTGCATGTCATGGACTGCTCATCCACTAAGACTCCGTCCTTAAGCATCACGGGTCGCCACCCACGGCAAACAGGTGGCCCCATTGGGGGAGTCTTACCCCTCTGCAGAGGTGCAGTCGGTGCATTCTAACGCCCCACCGACAGGGCGGTATAAACAGCCTTCTTCATGGCAATATATATATATATATATATATATATATATGTGTGTGGGGGGGGCTGATGGCTCAGTGGTTGACGCTTAACTGATGAAAGATCGGCCGGTCTTTATTTCGACCGGAGGTAGCTTGCTAAGTCTAGTCACACTGAGAGACGTGATACGTCGAAACACGGTGTCTGAATGACAAAATACATGCTCCCAACTCATTATTGGTTGAGTTTTCGGGGGTAAAATTTGATTGTCAGTCGCGAATTAAGCTTAAATGGCAAGGCTCTCCTATGAAACGGATGTAAGCTCTCTAGCGATTGTCACATATATACCACTGTATATATTTATCAGTTAAAATTCAACCCCCTAGTCTGCAGGTGGCTGATGGCCCAGTGGTTAAGATTCCTGACTGACGAAGAATCAGTCGGGTTTCTATCCCGGCCGTAGGTACTGCTACGTCTACCTGTTGGCCGAGGTTGGCGTCCCGTGATGCTTAAGGACGGAATCCAGGTGGGTGAACAGTCCATGACCTGCATCATACCACTTTGACTCTTAGAATAGATGGGCGGTCGGAGAGGCCCCCTCTAATCAATCGGCTGGTCACGTCAAGTCCTAGCAACAATATGATATGTCTCGCTACTATTGCTCTTATGGCAAGCCCCAAACATTTTTTATCATATATGTGCTAGAAGCCGGTGGCTGAGGGTCTTAGCGTCCTGGGTATGATGTTAAACTGCATCTAGTGGTGAATTCTAATTCTGGGACCCTGGGAATGTGAAGTACCCTTTTATCACAATTACTCCCAGGACCACCCTTATCCTGAGTGGTAGAACTTGCCAGAGTCTCATTTATGTGTTGAATAGATAAAAAAATGGGTTATTTCCTATAACTCCAACCTAAAAAGGGGAACCACTCTGAATGAATTTTATCTGTTAATTAATCTACCCATTATTTTCCCATTAAACTAACCCTAAACCCTAACCCTAACCCTAAACCCCCAGCTTAACCCTAACCCTACCCCCGCCTTCTTGTTTCATAGTAGATCAATAAATAAATGAATAATTTATCAATCAGAGTGGTTCCCCTTTTTAAAATTGGAAATAGCCAGAAATGAGTATCAAAAATGTCTTTAAAAACTGACATTGAAAAATGTATTATATACCCAACAAGAATGAATCAAACAAAATATAGTTTCTTAAGAAGTTTTGTAAATGGTTATATCAAGTATTCCTATCTAATACAAACAATTTCTGGATGTTTGAAATAGGAGATGAGATTGAGGATTAGCTAGTTACTAAAGAGAATTAATTACTCTTGTGGAAACGCTACGAGTTTGATCTGTTATGATTTTATTATAGACTCTTATTTGGTCTCTTGAATTTTACTGGCAGACCCTGTAGTGAGAATTCAGGGAATGGAAAAATACAGGAGTATTGGTGACCCCATCTGACCCCTAAAGAACACGTCACGAGAAACACGTGACTAGAGTTAGATTTTAGTTTCAACACGATGTCGGAGCCGAGAGTATGGGTATATCTCTGCTGGGGTTGTTAACTCCCGCGCTGAAGAACATGGGCAGAAATAGAACTGGTCAAAAAAATAAATGTCTTGTAGTTAATTAATTGCATGACGAAAAGAGTTAGCTCAGAAGAAGCCCTTAGAAGAACTTAGAAGAGACTAGATAAGATGACGACAGACCAAAGAAGTAGAATATGACAAGATGACGATCATAGCCGAAGCAGTAAAGGAAGAAATAACAACTCTCTCTCTCTCTCACGAGTCTTCTCTCTCTCACGAGACTCCACTCTCTCTCTCTCTCTCTCTCACAAGTCTCCACTCTCTCTCTCTCTCTTACACGAGTCTACACACTCTCTCTCTCTCTCTCACACGAGTCTCCTCTCTCTCACAACTCCACTCTTTCTCTCTCACGAGTCTCCTCTCTCTATCCCTCTCTCTCTCTCTCACGAGTCTCCGCTCTCTCTCTCTCTCTCACGAGTCTCCACTCTCTCTCTCTCTCACAAGTCTCCAGTTTCCACTCTCTCTCTCACAAGTATCCATTCTCTCTCTCTCTCACGAGTCTTCTCTCTCTCACGAGTCTCCACTCTCTCTCTCTCTCAAGTCTCCACTCTCTCTCTCTCTCTCTCTCTCTTTCTCTTACACGAGTCTACACACACACTCTCTCTCTCACGAGTCTCCTCTCTCTCACAAGTCTCCACTCTTTCTCTCTCACGAGTCTCCTCTCTCTATCCCTCTCTCTCTCTCATGAGTCTCCCCCTCTCTCTCTCTCTCTCTATCTATCTATCACCCGAGTCTCCACTCCCCCATGTATATACCTGATGTATATAACAATATCTGTCGTACCAAAGGTTATAAAACTCTGTTAATATTTCTTCGGGATTTCAATGTTGTTATTGATAACTCAGACACATTAATTATTCTTTTCGATTTTCACTTGGCGCGCTCCCTCTAATTATTTGGCCTTGTTTCAAACTAGACTCAACAGAGTCATTTACAAGCAACCATCATATTTGACCTCATGTCATTCTGTGGAAAAGTTTTGTAAACATTGAAAACAATAGAAATTCTCTAATATCCGAATTCTTAATTTGATTTTCAAGCCAAAAGATGGTTTGTTTGTTATTTTGGGGCATCTAATAAACACACACACACACACACACACACACACACACACATATATATTATATATATATATATATATATATATATATATGTGTGTGTGTATGTGTGTGTGTGTATACATATATATGTATATATATGTGTGTGTGTGCGTATGTTTATATATATGTGTATATATATACATATATATATATATGTATATATATATGTATATATATAGAGATACATATATGTATGTATATATATGTATGTATATATATACATATATATGTATATATATATGTGTGTGTGTGTATATATATATACACATATATTTAAATATATATGTCTGTGTATATATACATATATATGTATATATATATGTATGTATATACATATATATGTATATATACATCTATATATGTTATATATATGTATTATATATACATATATGTATATATATATATATATATACATATATGTATGTATATATATCTCTACATATACACAACATATATATATATATATATATATATATATATATTATATATATATTGTATAATCTATTCACTGGTGCGTGAGTCGATTTTAATCATTGAGAGATTATTTTTTTCTTTTTCTTCTTTTCTGTAAGTCTAGGTGGGGTGGGAGTCGGGTGGTACTGGTACCCTTTTTTTGTATTTAGTGCCCAGTAATCCTATAATAATTAAGTTTTAGATTCTTTTTTTATTTTATTTAATTTCACTTTTGACTGAATCTTTGATCACAAGAGCAGACACGATGGTGGGAGGCCCTGAAAGTTACCATCAAGGCCCCACATTCGCCCTACCTCCACCCCCACCCTCTCTTCCCCGTCACTCACAGCTGCGCACACAATCATTTATTTTATTTTGAGTGTCTGTCCGTGGAGAGAGGGGAGATTTCGCATTTGATCTGAGTTGACTATTACTCGATTATTTGCCCATATATATATATAATATATATATATATATATATATAATATATATATATATATATAAAACCAAATAATCGAGTTATAGTCAAAGTTTGTTTTGTTTTGTTTTTACGGCATATCAACCTCAGTGGGTCATTTAATGCCGACAAAAATTGTGAAATAAATTCATTCTTAATGCATAATACAATAGTTTATCAACTCATGTTTTTCTATTTAACCCATAGATGGGACCCTAACAGGTACTACCACCCCGGGCAATGGTGATGAAGGGGTACTCCACATTCCCCAAACCTCCAAAACTGGAACCTCACCATCAGATAGAGTTTAACGTCATTCCCAGGACATGTAGACCCGCAGCCACTGCCTTCTAGCACCAACATGATAAAAAGGGGTTGGGGCTTGCCATAAGGGCAATAGGGTTGGGAAAATCATATAGGTGCTAGTGCCGCAGTTGGTGCATTCTAACGCCCCAGCCGACAAGGTGGAGTTATAGTTAAGCTGGGTTATAGTCAAAATATACATATATATATATATGTGTGTGTGTGTGGTTGAGAATAGAGGAAATTGTGGATATAACAACACAGACAGTTGAATTCAGTTGATATTTTGCCTCACTGTATGAAGCTTTTTCGCAACTTTATTGACATAAATACTTGTACATTCTGCTTTTATAGTGAAAAGGTAAATGAATGAGAGAAAGTCTGGTGGGGTAGGTGTGTAGGGCAAGGTGCTTTTATTTTTATGGGGTCAGTCGGTTGACTTTAGAATTCAACAGTCTGTGTTGTTATATCCAAACTTTCCTCTATTCTCAACCATATTTTGTCGGATTTATTCAAATCCTTCACTCCTCGTATATATATATATATATATATATATATATATATATATATATATGTGCCTCAGGAAATTGAACGTTGTTTGATGGAAGAAAAGAATTAAAGAATAAAATAAAAAATAAAAGAAATGGAAGAAGATGAGCCCATCATCGTCATTCCTGAAGAATATGATGACTGTTAAATATGATGAGGTTAAATAGAAAAAATGAGTTTAAAAATGTATATAACAATTTGAGATAAAACAATCAATACCCATCAAGAATGAAGAAAATAAGATGTCTTCGGCATAAAATAACCCAACATGGGTTGACATGCCGTAAAATCCAACCGACAAACCAAGATATATATATATAATATATATATATATAGATTAAAACAGAAGCAAAAGAAACAAAAACAAACAAAAAACACAAGATGTAAAGATGGATGATAATTATTATAGGAGCCGACGCTATAACGTTTTGGTTTGTTTAGCAAACAATCGACAGAGCATTCATTTATACGATAAAAACTTTTTAAAAATTAAGAAGCTTTGATTTGTAAGTTTTGTCTTGGTGATGCGCCTCCTGAATGTTACTCAAAAATGTTCATGTAGCCGCATATATATATATATATATATATATATATATATATATTATATATATATATATATACAAGGTGTATAAAAAAGTATTGAGACTTTTGTACTTTTTTACACACCTTGTATTCCGAAAAAGTTAACGTTCCATTCATTGTTCATTTCTATATTGGTAAATACAGCTTCAATCTCGATACTTTTATGACACACCTTTAATATATATGAGACGTGTAACGTCGAAACACGGTGTCTGTGAATGACTATTATATGCTCCCAAAACCCGGTAGAGATCTCTAGAAAGGACTCTAACGAACTTTCACCGTTAAAACTCTTTAAGATTTTTTGTAAATTCTTTTCGAAATTACAATATTAAGAAAATTATTAGAAAAATTTAAAATAATTAGAAAACTTTTAAAAATGGAACTGTTGTATTCGACAAAGTTTCTCTGGTCGGAAGGAGCGTCAGTGGCTGAAATTTATTGTCGGCTTTTAGCACAATACGTGGAAAGTGCACTGAGGCGTAGACGTGTGTATGAGTTGATAGTGACGGTTAAAAGCGACCAGACAAGAGTGGCAGATCACTACTCTTTGTTTTTAATTGGAACATACTGCTAGTGGAACGGCCATGTTTACACTGTAAAGACAACAAGCAAAATGGCACGATTAGGACCAAACTTTGATCAAATGACCACAACAGGACCAACTATAAGCACGCATGCGTATAACGCACAGTCTTTTCTATCTAAACCATAGATAAGACCTAACAGGTACTACCACTCCTAGACAGTATCTCACCATCAGAAAGACTTAAACGACATACTCAGGATATGAAGACCCTCAGTCACCGCTTCTAGCACATATATGATAAAAAGAGTTGGGCATTGCCAGAAGAGCCATAGGATTGGGACAATCATATCGGTGTTAGGGCTTGACGTAAACAACCAATTGATGGGTGGCGGCCACTTCGACCGTCTGAGTAAGGGCCAAAGTGGATTGCTCAGCCACTAGGATTCCGTCCTAAAGCATCGAGGGTCGTTACGCACGACCAACAGGTTTCCCTATTGGGCGGGGGTCTTACCTCTCTGCAGAGGTGCAGTTGATGTAAAAAAAGTGAGTGAAAAACAAAATAAACTATTCTGTAAGTTGTATATCATCTTAAAGTATAAACATACGATTATAAATAATGAAATAAATATATTTTTTTTTATGAAAGGGAAAAAACAGTAAAACGTTTTTTGAAAAATGGTTGGCCGATCTTTTAACGATTAGCTTTCAATACTGCGCATGTGCGCAGTCGAATATTACAGACGGAGGGGACGTAGAAAGGCAACAATAAAGGGAAAAATATCGATAATAATAATAATAATAATAATAATAATAATAATAATAATAATTAAAGTAAAGTCGTCGGGGTGGCCTAGTGTAGGTAAGAGCCATACAGCGAGGGAGTCTATCTCCTTTTCACTAGCGCTGGACCAAGGAGATTGATGTTTGCGTCTGAGGTGGCCGCCACACCTACCATCAGCTCTTTACTTTACCGCACATATCACTGTTCTACTCATACTCTGAGTTGGTGAGGGCCGGTATCGAACAAGGAACCTTGTGGTTTCTATCCGAATGCTCTACTGACTGAATAATAATAATAATAATAATAATAATAATACACAAGAAAGAGCAAGACAAATTACTTATGGTGGCCAACAATAGTAGAAGTGACAGATGGACAAACAGAAAAACAACAAAGACTAGAAAATAAAAATGGGAAGAAAAACAATTATATGGACACTTTAAACGACAAATCGAAGATTTGCACATGAAAAACTTGGACATGGTTAAGAAAAGGAAACCTCAAAAGAGAAACAGAATCATTAATAATTGCTGCACAAAATAATGCCATAAGGACAAACTATATCAAAGCGAAAATTGATAAGACCCAACAAATAGTAAATGTAGACTATGTGGTAAAAGAGATGAGACTGTAAACCATGTACTATGCGAATGTAGCAAACTAGCACAACGGGAGTACAAAACTAGACATGACTGGGTTGGGAAGGTGATCCACTGGGAATTATGCAAGAGATTTAATTTTGACCATACAACAAAATGGTATATGCATAAACCAGAATCAGTTCTTATCCCAGCAAAAAGACCAGACCTAGTGTTGATAAACAAAAAAGAAAGAACTTGTCAACTGGTGGATTTTGCAGTTCCGGCGAATCACAGGGTGAAGCTAAAGGAAAATGAAAAAATGGACAAATATCTGGACCTTGCCAGAGAACTGAAAAAGTTATGGAATATGAAAGTCAAAGTGATACCAATTGTAGTTGGTGCACTTGGAACGGTCCCAAACGGATTGGAAAGGGGTTTAGAAATTTTGGAAATCAGAGGAAGGATTGAAACCATTCAAAACACTGCACTGCTGCAATCTGCCAGAATACTCAGAAGAGTCCTGGAGACCTGAGGAGACTTGCTGTCACTCAGACTCCAGTGAAAGACCATCAGCTAATGCTGATGTGAAAACTCAAAAGGAGTAAATAATGATAGCCCTTAGAACAGTCTCCAAGGGTATGGAAAACAATCTGGGTGAATTGGAAATCAAAGGAAAAATCGAGACCATCCAAATTATAGCATTGTTAAGATCGGCTAGAATACTCAGAAGAGTCCTGGAGACCAGAGGAGACTTGCTGTCACTCAGCCTCCAGTGAGCCACCAGCTAAGGCGGGTGTGAAAAACTATAATAGAACAAAATAATAATAAAACTGTGAAACATCTGGGTAAAGCTTATGCCAATTGTAATTGCTGCCCTAGCAGGACCTGTGGATATACCACAGTATGATAATCTAATTATTACAACGTTTGGTATGTTTAATTTAGAGCCATTGCGAGATAGTTCAATATGTAAAAAGTATAATAATCTTGATTTAACTCTCTGTCACACTTTTTTTTCTTTCTTTCCTTCTTTTCATATTTTTATTATGTTTGATTGAAACAGATTAGCGCTATCGCCCCCTTCGCTATATATTTATCCTTCTTTCTTTCTTTTCTTTCTTTCTGTGTAGCATGTCCTTTCCTCCTCTTTCCTTCTTTATAATAAAAACGGAGTTAATAAATAAGATGCTAATTAAAATAATTATTATTAAATAACCGAGGGAATTGTGACATCAGTTGTGGTGTTAATTCGGTTATAGACAGACAAACGCTCAATCTCCATTATAACAAGATAAGTTGCCAAATAAAATCAAATAATGTTTATTAAATAACTGAGGGAATTGTGACATCAGTGCTGGTGTAATTTTGGTTACAGTCAGACAAACACTCAATGCACCTTATATTAAGATAAGATGCTAAATAAAATTAAAGAATGATTATTAAAATAACTGAGGGAATTGGGACATCAGTGGTGGTGTAACTCGGTTATAGACAGAGAAAAGCTCATTCTCCATTATAACAAGATAAGATGCTAAATAAAATTAAATAATGATTATTAATAACTGAAGGAATTGTGACAGTGGTGGTGTTAATTCGGTTATAGACAAACGCCCAATTTCCATTATAATAAGATAATATGCTAAATAAAATTAAATAATGATTATTAAATAACTGAGGGAATTGCGACGTCAGCGGTGGTGTAATTTCGGTTATAGACTGACAAGCGCTCAATGTCCATTATAATAAGATAAGATGCTAAATAAAATCGAATAATGATTATTAAATAACCGAGGGAATTGCGATGTCAGCGGTGGTGTAATTTCGATTACATACAGACAAACGCTTTATCTCTATTATAATAAGATATTAAGAATGATTATTATTTTTTAAAATAAGATAAAACAAACCAGGCGTGGCTCATGGCCTACAATGATTTCGTTTTTTGGCGGTGAAAGTCTGGCCTTAGTGTTCGATCGACTGTCAAACAAATTTGTCACGGCTGATTCTCTTATTCGATAAAAAAACAAACACAAAACAGAAACAAATAAACACAATCTCTTTGCGCGCCAAACACATAAATCGACATTTTGTTTTTTTTAAAAAAAAGAGGCACAAACAAACAAAAAACTAATTATAGCCATTAGCTTTGTTTTTCGTTCCGTTGATGGCGGTGGGGGGGTTGGAAGGTACTTGTGGTGCTTTATTGTGGCCCACGGGGGGTTTTATGGGGAGGGGCAAAAAATAATTGGAAAGGATGTAATGTTTTTGCCCTTGTTTTTTCTTCATTAAATCATGTTAGTTTGTTTCGGACCTTTAACAACCCATATATATATATATATATATATATATATATATATATATATATATATAATATATATATATATATATATATATATATATATATATATATATATATATATATATATATATATATATATATATATATATATATATATATATATATGTGATTTTGATTTTCCATGTTTGGGAGGTCAAACAAATTACAAAGGCATTTATTTACTTTAAAAGTTTATTATACCCCAAAGTGAATAACTATATTTACGTAATACAGGTTTAAGAGTGATTGTGTATTAGGTTATCATACAATAGTTCTATTTCTTTTAACGGCATATCAACTCCATGTGTATTATCTAAAGCTTAAATTTTATTCATTTGTAAACTTTTGACTAATCATAGCTCTAGTTTCAATGTTCCACTGCAGTTTTTAAAATTACACTTCTATTCATTATTTTAATTTTTCGGATTGTTGTCCTCGTCTTTATTGTAAAATATAGAAACACAATGATTTGGTTGTTTTCAGATGTTTCTTGTCTATCCGAGCATAGCAATGATTCAATTTGGGAAATCATTTTGAATAGTCTGACTGTTGAGCAAACAAAGCGTTGAAGAATTTATGATGGTCTCATTTAGATAATGACGTCTTCACGACCCCCTTCGATCAATCGGCTGGTCACATCAAGCCCAAGCACCTATATAATTGTCCCTGCCTTATTGTCCTTTGTAAGTTTCCCCGTAATGTGTTGCGCATAGTAGTACCGAACATGATTTACGATAGAATTATTTGACTTTACCCTCTCTCTCCTTCCCTCTGAAAAAGAACCCACGAGCCTAGAAAGGAATAAACAACCCCTTTGTGACTATATCACTTGCGTATGTTGTTTCTGAACAAACGACGACTACTACAACCAACTACTACTACAACTCAAATTTGGCCCTATGCAACACACAGACCTACGCTACAACGTTGAATCTCAATTAATAAATTATTAATTGAGGCGGGGGGGGGTTCTCAAGTTAGTTCTTTGACTAATGAAAATAGAGCCCGTTGGTTTGAATTCAGAATTTCCCTTCTCCTAGACCTGTTGCCACACCAAGGTTAAAGGGCGCAGTTTAACCTACTTTTTACCTATAGCTAAGAGAAGAATAGTTGGATTCATACCTTTCCGAAGAGTACCAGCGCAATGTGAAATGCAAACAGTCGCGTCCAGGATTTGAACTAGTTTCCCCTGTCCATTTCCTACGAGGGGTAACCATTGCACAACGTGCCTCCAGGTGTCGTACTCAGATACGAAAAGCATAGTTTGTACGTTAGAAAGCCACTTTTCTTTCTTTTTCTTTTTTTTACAGTGCCGTCAATATTATAACAGTTCTTTCATTTTCGAGGTTTACGCAATTGGTTATGGCAGTAAAAGAGTTCTAAATGGCTTGAACCAAAGATAAAATTCCGAAAGTTGGAAATGGCACTGGATCAACAGAAAAAAAAATGAGAAAAAAGAAAATTCCATTCACTGCATGACTTTTGGTATTTTCTCTTTGGTGTTTTCTCTATCGGCGTCTCTTCGCATTTTGGAGGCCAAAATGTCAAATTCTCAAAAAGCACAAAATGGACGATTCTTCCTTTTTTAAGCAGAGATAAACCAAAAAGAAAAGTAAAACTTACCGATTCTCCAAATACAAAGAAAAGAGCATATTTTTTCTCTCTTGGTGAACATGAAATCATTCGTAATCCTACCCAAGTATTATTGCTTTTTAGAAATACGTAAACTGACCTCTTGGAGACAGATGCTAGTTCGACCCATTTTGAGTGCGTGTGACGTAATGGTTATTGACTCGGATAATGGAATCGGTAAGCCGAGTATAAAATCCCAGCCGATTTAATAATTACAACTTAGACTGTTTGCCTAATATATGATATTGGCATTTCAGTCTCGGAAGACTAGAATAAAGTTTTCGTGTGCCCCTGAAGTTACAGCGCCTCCTGTGACTGTGAAGTCCGATGTTTGTAAAACATTCTCAACCACAGATGTCGCTTTTGAAGGCTGTCCCTGAAGATGTCGATGTGCCGGTGCTTTGTTGCCGCGACTTTCTTCTGGACCTCTTAGCTTCATGGTGTTTGTCTAATATATATATATACATATATATATATATATATATATATATATACACACACACACACACACACACACACACACACATATATATATATATATATATATATATATATATATATATATATATATATATAAGCAAAAGAAAGGGTGGGCTAAAGTCGGTATCAATCAGACCGCGAGGGAGTCTATCACATTTTCACTAGACCCCGCACTATACCCCGGAGATTGTTTTGGCATCTGAGGGGGAGCGCCATTCCTACCATCAGCTTCTCACTTTATCGCATAGATCCCTGTGCTACTCATACGCTGAGATGGCGAATCCAGAACCTTGTGGTTGCTCTAACATGGACTGACAATTATCGCGTAGAAGTGTCTATATGTGGATAGAGAACTTTAAAAGTGGCAGGACAAGCGTGACACGGGAAGAGTGTGTAAGACGCCCGTCAATCTCCATCACTGATAAGAAATATTGGAATATTTGGACATATACAACACCTAAATTTATAGACTAGTCGAGGTCACGTGGTTTATTCCTCTGCCAATCACAACCATAATGTGTGGCTGGTTGACTACTTAATCACTGAAACTGAGAAAGGTCCATTTGCAATCATTGACGAGGACTTGCAATACTGAGGAGCACCAAGGAACAACCAAAGGATTCTTTAACAAGGATTTGGCTTGATAAGCGCTCTTGCTTGAAACCTAAAGGATGGCACATAAAATCGTAGCATAAGAAGGTTCAGCAAGCTGGTAATGGAGAACCAGTGAGTTATCGAAATGGAATTGGCGGTCCGATTCCAAATCCTGAACGAGACGGTTTGCATTTCATTTCACCGCAATGAACATGGGAAAGGCATTAATCATTTTCTTTTCACCATGGGTACATAATAGAACAGATTGGTTTCTTTAAAACTGGTAAGGCAACCAGTCTAAGAGAAGGAAAACTACGAATTCAAACCAGTTTTACTCCTCTTAAATATCGACCTTAAGTCGCATCCTGCTCGTGGTGGATAGGTTGGGTAAATACTTCAATTCCCGAATTCAGTGCCGGTAAATCCGGAAGAACTTCCAGGCCGCGTAGAAACATTGATACATCTAAGCTCTGTCATCTGGAACTTTTGTAGAATACACCGACTGCACCTCTGCAAAGGGGTAAAACCCAACCTTGAATGCTTCCACCTTTTGCCTGTGGATGGTGACCCGTGATGTCTGAAGGACGGAATCCATCCAGCTCTCCACTTAACTTTTACTTGGGATAAACAGGTATCAGAGAGGACCCTCCTACCAATCGGCTGGTCAGGTCAAGCCCTAGCATTTATATGATTCTCCCAACCATTTTATTCTTATGGCAATCCCTCAATCCTTTTTATTATATGTGCTAGAAGGCGGTGACTGAAGGTGTTAATTTCTTGGCTATGGCGCTAAACTAAAACTACAGGGGAATTCTCACTCCCAGGTTCACTCTGACCCGGAGTGGTAGTAGTATCTGTCAGTATCACATCTGTTTTTTCGAAAAATCGTGGAATAATGGTTAGAGTCGTGAGAAATGGACTCGTTGACCCGAGTTCAAATCATAGACAAGGCTGTTTGCATTTCACATAGCGCTAATACCCTTGGAAAAGGCATGAATCCATATATTCTTCCTCCAGCTATGGGTAAAATAGTAGGCAGACTGGGTTATTTGACCCTGGATAGGTAACCAGTCTAGGAGAAGGAAAACTGAATTTGAATAAACCTGACGTGAGTCGTTGATTAGGTTTGTGGCATTCCTTGTGCACCAATTTTTTCCTATCGATTGTACCAAAAAGTGTGGATGGCCCAACTCAAGCCTTCAACACTATAAACAACTTTTGCTCACATCAGAAACCGTTATTCTAATGCAAACAATATGAAAGATCTATTTAAAAAAAGTCAACATAGAAGATATTCTGTCTTTTTTTGAAGGAAATAAAATTATACCATAGAATATAGATATGAATCTAATCAATACCATACAGCATGATCCCCATTAAGGATAACACATTATTAAAACCAATTACTACAAAAATGTAAATATAGATACACACCATATATTACTTCCTAACCGTTAGGCATGACATAACCCCACACAGGATGATATGCCGTTAAAATCAATCAATCAACCATCCAATTATAAACAAAACATTGTGTGGGTTGTTCATTGGATGAACCCGTCGAAATGGACGGGTGAGTCCATTTTTTAAAGAATTAAATAAGCCAGGGTTTGACATGCCATAAAATCCAACCAACCAACCAATTGGGTTGATTTCGTTTGTCCTTTCTGTTTCTCACAGTATAATATAAAATAACCCAACAAGGTTTGACATACCGTAAAATCCAACCAACCAAACACCCTCATGTAAATACGCCTCGGTCGACAGACTATCTAAGAATATATAGCCTAGTGGATAAAGGCGTTAGATTAATACAGTTCTAAGTGACAGTTATCTCTAGACAATCCTGGTCAAGGGTAGCAGTAACATAGAATAATAATTAACACAGCTTAACACCTGTACTCCAGCTATGGTTAGCGGAATGAGAATAGAATACCCCCGTGGACTGAATATAGGTTCAAAATTCCGTGGTGGCTCCCAATTACGACAAGAAGGTTCCGAGTCCGAAAACAAGGTTTCTGAATCAGTGAAGGTTCACGACTCCGACAAGAAATACCTGAAGAAGGCCAGAGGGCACATCGGCAGAAACGTTGTACGGATAACAATGAAGATGAGGACAATAATCCTAATAACGCAGATAATACTGTGTGAATTGTATATTGGATGAACCCTCATGCATCAAAATCGACGGGAGAGTCCATTTTTTAAAGAATTAAATAAGCCAGGGTTTGACATACCGTAAAATCCAACCAACCAACCAACTAAACACCCTCATATAAATACGCCTCTGTCGACAGAAGGGTGTCAGTATATGTGTGTTTATCTTATAGTTTTTTATTATACAGGCAAATCTAATTTACATTAATAAAGACTTTGTGTCGCCTCCAATAAGTTGGCCACTGACATTACAGAGAGAATTGCTATGCAACGCAATTATGTTATTAAAGTTATCACGGGTCTTTTTTGTCTTAAACATTACCAGGGGGAAAGTTTAAATGTTATTGATATTGCTTGTGTATAAACTATTAATGAAAATAAGGTTTGTATATCGTCGTGTTTTTGTTCTTCAAGACATAATAATAGTCTGAATAATTCATGAAACAACAAAAACAAAAACAATGATGAATTAATACGCTTAGTCCTAAATATTCTTATAAATAACAACTTCTGGCTAAAAATGAGATTTCAAATGAAAATTTCAAATCGTCCAAAAGAAAATGCAAAAATGTAAATTCTGATTATCTGGTATCGCTTAATCGCCGAATATCTGATGAGTGATATCACCACAGATAAATAATGGACCATTCCGTTTTTCTTAGAAAGAAAGAAAGGGAAGAAAATTAGACATGCTACACAGAGAAAATATAATGATAAAGAAAGAAAAATGAAAAAGGGAACATAACGAAGAGAGAGAGAGAGAGAGAGAGAGAGAGAGAGAGAGAGAGAGAGAGAGAGAGAGAGAGAGAGAGAGAGAGTGTGTGTGTGTGTGTGTGTGTTAAATCAAGATTACTATACTTTTTACATATTGAATTATTTCGCAATAGCTCTTAAGTAAACATATCAAACGTTGTAATAATTGAATTAGCATACTGTGGTGTATATGCAAATCCTGTTAGATTAATATCATTACATCGTCAGCGAGAGGTCATTTGTACAGCATCCGGAATCCACGCAGAGCTAATCGATGTAGGTCCTTGCTGAACGGTCCACATTGGCGCACACATGTGCAGGTTTTCACAGGAGAATGTCACTTATAAGTTCGTCGTAGGAAGCGCGTGGTGTAATGGTTAAAGTCATAGGAAATGGACTCGTCGCCCCGAGTTCAAATCCTGGACGTGTTAGTTGCATTTCACTTAGCACTAATACCCTTGGGAAAGGTATGTATTCTACTCTCCCTCCAGCTATGGGTAAATAGTAGGATAGACTGTGAGCTCTTTAACCTTGGTTAGGCAATCGGTCTAGGAGAAGGAAAACTCTGAATTCAAACCTGTTAAACTCCGCTTAAGAAATTGACCTTGTATCCCATCCCGCTCGTGCGGAGGGGTTGGTAAATATATATAAGTTCGTCCTAGATTTTCTAAGAGTGTCTTGCATGTTTTAGGTTATTTTACGCCGAAGAATTATTTGTTTTATCCATTCTTGTTTGGTTTCATTTTTTAAGCCCGGAGTGTGGCAAGTTTATAACGGTCGTACAATTAAGGAAGATGAGCAACTCAAAGACACTGTTATTTTGCCACCCAATTTATTCATTGCACGGCCCACTGAAGGGTCGGGACTCATAGTTTGAAAACCCCTGACCTAGTGATCCATGCTGATATGTAGTTATTTACTGACATGCCATAATGGACCCACGCTCGAACCGAAGCTCATCAGTGGCCATTGCAAAATAAGTATCCTTGACGATAAGTATCCTTAACTATGGTATACAGGTACGTCAACTCATTGAAATAGAAGCCAAGTTTTTTACCATGCTGCAATTTCGTTTTCGTTTCAAATGGTCTCTTTACCTCGTACTCCTTTTTAAATTCTTACCTATGGTAGACGGGTATGTCAACTCATTGAAATTCAAGCCAGGATTCTCTACAACGAAAGAAATTAACTTTCGTTTCAAATAGTTTCTTTATCTCGCACTCATTTTTTAATCCTTACCTATGGTAGACGGGTATGTCAACTCGTTGAAATAGATTCTTTACCACGAAACAAATTTGTTTTCGTTTCAAATTGTTAGGGAGAGTTATCTCCCACTAACGATTCGAACCGGATACTCTCGGAGAAAAGGAGGAGGGCAAAAATACTGACAGCCAGACCAGACAAGAACCGGACCAGGGTACGACTCACACGCGTATCCTATCATCAGCCGAACTCTAATTCAAAACCATCCCACTGTATTTTCCTGTCAGTGAGAATAAATAAAACAAATATTGTTATTGTTAACATATTCCCTGTTTTTATTACCATTTCTGTATATCCTACATCTCGGGATATAACACAAATGGTCTTGTAGCAAGGTGGGTGTAGTATATATTTTATATAGGTTTACACAACTTACTAAGTTTTAAACAAAACTCAACACAATGAAATAAATCAACGGAGTCGTATTAAAATAACAATCTGTATTAAAATAGAATTACAGACATGTATAATAGCATACCGGGCATAGTCCTTTGTTTTTATATTGTGGTATTAATAGTTCATATTTTATCTTGTTTTTCTTTGCTGATACTGGAGCTGATTTGTTGCGTGACCACTCGTCTTGTCATTCTCTGAACTACTGAAAAATTCCCGCTTTTCCTTTTTGGCGCTTGATTTTGAATTCAGCGTTTGTTGTTTTCCGTTACTGCATTTTTGGGATTCTTACCCCCCCCTTTTTAATATAATCGGCAACTGCCATTTTATTAACCATTACAGTCTCTTTACCTCGCACTCCTCTTTTAATCCATGATTCTCTACAACGAAAAAAAATCGTTTTCCTTTCAAATGGTCTCCTTACCTCACATTCCTCTATTAATCCTTACCTATGGTAGACGGGTACGTCAACTCGTTGAAATAGAACAGATGATTCTTTACCACGAAACAATTTCACGTTTGTTTCAAATGGTCTCATTATCTAGCACTCCTCTTTCAATCTTCACCTATGGTAGACGGGTACATCAACTCGTTGAAATAGAACAGATGATTCTTTACCACGAAACAATTTCACGTTCGTTTCAAATCGTCTCATTATCTAGCACTCCTCTTTCAATCTACACCTATGGTAGACGGGTACATCAACTCGTTGAAATAGAACAGATGATTCTTTACCACGAAACAATTTCACGTTCGTTTCAAATCGTCTCATTATCTAGCACTCCTCTTTCAATCTTCACCTATGGTAGACGGGTACGTCAACTCGTTGAAATTCAAGCTATGATTCTTTAACACGAAACAAATTCATTTTCGTTTCAAATCGTCTCTTTACCTCGCACTCCTCTTTTAAATTTAATTTTCGTCTTTGGCGCAAAAATAATTTGATCTTCCCGAAAGGCACGTGTTAAGACGCTAGCAATTAATTTTGCTTATATCCAATTTTATAGGCAGCCCTGCCTTATCAATTAACAATGTTTAATGATGGCAATATATCGCCATTCCTAATCTGTCAGTCGAGGCATTCTGGTGCAGAAATTCTGCTATGAACTTTAGGACACACTAAAATTGGCTTTAATTGTTTCGACTCTAAAAGAAAGAATATGTCTGTGCAATTTTGTTTATTTAGCTTTCTGCAGTATTCCAGCTCTGTGTTTCCGACACCAGAAGAAGAAAAAAATCATTAAAACTTACCGATATTCATATTTGCTTTTGGAGTTATTTGCGATTAAATTAAGAGCGGGAAGTACAATCATAACATTGTCAGACATAACTATCATGCAGGGAATAATTTGTCGCTCAAATAGATGAATAAATATAGACATTTTATTGGAGAGATAAAAAGGAAAGAGAATAATAATAATAATAATAATAATAATAATAATAATAATAATAATAATATTAAAATTATGTGAAAACTCAAAAGAAGTAAATAATAATAATCTTATTATAATGGAGATTGTGTGTTTGTCTGTCTGAAGCCGAAACTAAATCACTACTCAAGTCACAATTCCCTTAGTTATTGACGCCACATTCACCATGAATTTATTTTTTATTTAAACCTCAATTATTGATAAAATTGTTATACCTTATTAATACTTTTGACTTTATCTACATTCTAATAACATGCAATTGTATTTATATATGCAACAAAATAGCGGGTTACAGTTTGAACAGGAAAGCTAATTTGCATATTGATATTAAAAGTTTAATTTTATTAAATATGCGCTTGGTATTATTGATTTCTAATTGTTTGTTTTTTTCTTAATGAATATGAGCAAAAAATCGGGGATAAATCTTAAAGAAATCCTTTAATATAAGAAAATAACAGTAATTTTATTCTTTACTTCCTAATTTAACTAAATAGTTAAATTAGGAAAATTCAGCAATAAAAGGAGGGAGTGATGGAAAATGATGGAAGTTTCAAGGTTGTTCTATTCTTCGATTATACCCCCTCTGTTTCAAATCATTTTATTTGGATTTTTATTTAGTTTCAAAAGTATTTCAAATTTAACATATTTCATTATATTAAAATTCAAATACTTGCACCCGGAGGGTGCATATATTTGCTAGTAATAATAATAATAATAATAATAATAATAATAATAATAATAATTATGAACTTTTGTTTAGTAAATTAGTGTGTCCCAGAAAAAAACAGAACCCACAAATTTTGTAATAAAACTGTTAATTTTAACTAGGGGTTTTAGATTTAGGGTTAGGGTTGGGGTTGGGGTTAGGGTTATCGTTAAAGTTTGGGTTCTGTTTTTCTGGGTCACGCTGTACAGGCTTAACAGAGTTAAGATTAACAGTTTTATTACAAAATTCGTGGGTTCTGTTTTTTCTGGGACACCCTGATTTACTAAACAAAAGTTCATAATAATAATAATAATAATAATAATAATAATAATAAACACTTTGAGAAAAAGACAGTTGTAAATACTTAGAAGCGGACACCATAATGCAAGAAGAGATAAAAGGAAAACTTAAAAAAGACTACATCAGAAGAACAAGAAAATTCCTAGAAACCAAGCTCTGCAATAGAAATCTCATCAAATGAATAAATGCCTGGGTCGTCCCCATTACAAGATAGTCTGGGTCATTCTTAAAATAGACGAAAGAGGAACTTGGATTAACCAAAGAACTAGAGAAATAATGACAATGTACAAGGCTTTACACCCAAAAGACGATGGAGATAGTCTATATGTATCAAGAAAGGAAGGTGGAAGAGGTCTTGTCAACATTGAGGACTGCGTAGATGCCACAATCCAAGGACTCGAAAAATACTCAAAAAGAGCAGAGAAAGATTACTTATAGCAGCCTATAACAGCAGCTGCAACATATTGACAAACAGAAATACCTACTAACAGTTTCGCTTAGTAGCTCATCAGGACAGGACTCTGACTAAAAAGACTTGGAGCAATCGTACTTTTACTTTTTACGATGGGATCAGTTTTGTATAAAAGTACGAATGCTCTAAGATCTTTTAGTCAGATTCTTGTCCTGATGAGATACTAAGCGAAACTGTTAGTAGGCATATCTGACTCATTAGGTTTAACTTTATAATATATATATATATAGTGAGAGTCAGCGTTCTTTCGCAATGAACATTTTAATGCAATGAACACACACACGAAATCGACTGCTATTAATCGGTGTCTCGATTAATTCAGTGGATTTAACCCTGAAGATCCTTATGGTGAAACTCAAGTAGGTTATCTATTGTACCCATTTTATAATATATATATATATATATATATATATATATATATATTCCTCTCCTTCAACGAAATCTCAATTCTGAACAATAGTACATTTCTGATCACCTCCCTTGGACCTTCCTGATTAATTATCACAGAATAAAAGAAATAAAAAAACCTAGAATGCTTATTTTCCCCATTCTCTCTGTGGTCGTTTATGGAGTCTCATCATGTTTCTAAAATGTTAAATAAGTCTCCCCTACCCCCACCCCAAAACAGTTCTCTGTATTTCGAGTGTGTAAGTCATCGAATAAATGTCTTTGAGTTGCCCGTCCCTGGCTGAGAGAGGCGGGCAATATTTCAGCCGGTAATAAGCTCGAAGGACACCGAATGCAATTAGGCCTCACTAGAGAAAAGGACATTGTGATCCATCAATGTCAATTGGAAATGTCCCTGAATTTCGTTAAGAATCGCTACTTACAGACTCAGAGGAACTGACCAATTCTCGGCTGGTTTTTCTAATTTTTAGATTTGCAGGCGGGGGGTGGGGGTGGGGGTGATTGAGGGCGGGGTGGGTGTCAATGATTGGAGTTTTGAAGTCACCCATCTGCCTGCTCTCTATTCTATGAAGACGAGGTATTAGTGACAGTCTGAATCCTTCCTTGACTTTGTTATTGTACGCCCCCCCCTTGATATCTGTCCAGGACAATTACGGACAATTTGTAGTGATTTGCTTTAATTTCTTGCTTGGACGTTTTGGGTTTTTTTCATTTTTTTTCTTTTGTTTTTTCTTTTGTTTTTACTTTCCTTTTTCTTTTACTTTTTCTTTTTCTTGTATTTTTCTTTCTTTTTTCTCTTTTCTTTCTTTTGATTTTTCTTTGTTTTTTTTCTTCCTTTTTTCTTTCTTTTGTTTTATCTTTTGTCTTTTTCTTTCTTTTTTCTTGTTTTTTTCTTTTTTTTTTCTTTATTTTGTTTATTCTTTCTTTATTCTTTCTCTTTTTTCTCTTTCTTTCTTTTGTTTTCTTTCTTTTTCTTTCTTTTGTTTTCTTTTCTTTTTTCTTTCTTTTTTTCTTTTTTTCTTTCTTTTTTTTCTTTTCTTTCTTTTTTTTTTTTTTTTTGTTTTTCTTTCTTTGTTTTTCTTTCTTTTTCTTTTTTTTTCTTTTTTTTCTTCCTATTCTTTCTTTTGTTATTCTTTCTTTTTTCTTTCTTTTGTTTTTCTTTTTAATTTTTTATTTTTCGTTCTTTTGTTTCTTTTTGTCACTTTATATTGTTTCCCTTCATCTCTCGTTTTTGTTCATTTTCTTTCTTTCTTTCTTTCTTTTGTTTAATGTCTTTCTTTTTCTTTCTTTTGTTTCCTTTATTTTCTGCCTCTTTCTTTCGTTCGTTTAAACTTTGCTCATTTTCTTTTTATTATTTTCTTTCATTACTTTCTTTCTTTTCAATTTCCATCTTTCTTTTCTTCTTTCATTCTTTCCTTCTTTATTTCTTCATCTCCCGTAACTTTTCTTTCCTTCTTTCTTTCTTCTTTCTTCTTCTTCCTCCTTTCTTCCTCCTCCTTCCTTTCTTTCCTTTCTTTCTTCCTTTCCGTCTTTCTTTCTTTTTTCTCCACCTTTCTTTCTTTCTTTCTTTCTTTCTTTCTTTCGTTTAACCTTTTCTTTTCATTAAATATTTTTTATTCTTTTCATTATTATTTTTTGTTTCTCTATGTCTTTCTCTTGTTCATTTTCTTTTTGTAACACATGTAAAATGATGAGATGGAAAAACCTAAAATTGTTAGTAAGAGTGAAAGTTACTAAATTTTTTGGGATAACGTATGAAAGGCAACCTGTCGGTTCCTGATTGGCCAGCACAAAGAGAGTGAGAGATGAGTGGGGAATCTATGCTGAGAGTTGGAAGAGAACATACGTAAGATGAATGTCGGTTCTCCAAGGCATTTTTATTTGGGATAAAATGAATGAGCTCAGAATAAACAAGAACGTCTTGTGTTTGTTATTAAACACTATCAAGAGCACAAGAGAACATATCCCAAAAATTCCCAAGCAATTTCCGGACTCAAAGAAGAGTGAGAATGATATCCAGCCTAAAATCAGACACAGAACTACCCAGCTACTCAGAACCATAACAACAGGGCCTAACTCTGATCCAACCATGAAATAGTTAAACAGTAAGGAGATAAGTATAGAGAGTCATCTCTCATTTTAATCGAATCCCTCAATGCAGAAAAAAGAAAGAATAGAAAGAAAAAGAAGAAAAAAAAGAAGAAAGGGGAAAAAGAAAACGAAAGGAAAAACGAAGAAAAAATGAGAAAAAATATAAAAGAAGAGAAATAAGAAAATAAGACAAAAATCGAATAAAAATTAGAAAATTAAAAAATAAAAACAATTTAAAAAATGAAAAAATGTTAAAGGGAAACAAAAGAAAAACAAAGAAAAAAAGATAAAAGAAAAGAAATAAGAAAACTAGATTTAAAAAAAGAAAAAAAGAAAATAGAAAAATAGAGAAATAAAAAAAACAAAAAAGAAACAAAAAAAGAAGAAAAATGAAAACAAAAGAAAAATTGAGGAAAAAAAATAAAAATAAGAAAAGAAAAGAGATAAAAAAGGAAAAAAAAAGAAAAAAGAAAAAACCCAAAAGAACAAAAGAAGAAGCAGTTCTTTTCTTTCTTTCACTCACTGTTACTTTTATCCTAATTTATTCATTATTAAAAAAAAAA
>CM042163.1:87224252-87231752 GCA_023376005.1 Doryteuthis pealeii | reverse complement strand
TGGGAGTATTGTGACCTAAGCAGTGACGTAGTATTGATTACAGATAGACAGACACCGAATCTCCATTATAACAAGATTGACATCTCTGTTAGTGACATCAAATCTGCTTATCATTATTTGTAGTATTCACCTCATCTTCAGATGTACAAAGATGTGAATCATTTTCATTCTTTCTCCGTTTTCTAAATTTTTGTAAATTGTCTGGTTAATAAACGGACGATTATTCCTTAAATCGAATTGTTCCGATTGAATGGGGAAAATAGATTTCTTTATTTCAAACTCTGAAAAACAAGGAAGATGGCTTCCTTATTTGAAATCGTCTGGTTTAAACAATGGATAACTTGTATTTAATTCAATCCGTCTGGTTTGAACAAGAAACAACGTTTATTAATTCAAATTTTTGTTGTTGTACAGAGGAAATGTTTTTCATACATCAAATTGTAAAAAAAAGATAAAGTTTACTAATTTCAAATTGTTTGTGTTTAATCGAGACCCCATCCTTCTGTAGTTCAATTTGTCTTTGTTATACAAAGGACAAGGTTTTTTCTAATTTCTAATTAAATTGTTTTGATTTAAAAGGGGACAATTCTTCCTGAATTCAAATCATCTCTGTTGTACAAGGGACGTAGCTTTCTAATTTTAAATTGTTTAAATTCAAAAGAGGACTGTTTTTCTTTAGTTCAAATTGTCCTTTTACAAAGGACATGGTTTTCAAATTCATAAATTGTTTAGATTTAAAAGTGGACAGTTCTTCCTTAGTACAAATTGTCTCTGTTGCACAATAGATACAATTTTCTAAATTCAAATATTTTAGATTTAAAAGTGCTGGTCACGTCAAGCCCTAGCACCTATATGATTGTCTCATCCCTATTGCTCTTATGCAAGCCTCACCCTTTTTATCATATATGTGCTAGAATGCGGTGGCTGTGGGTCTTAGTGTCCTGATTATAACATTAAACTCTATCTAATTGTGAAGTTTCAATTCTAGTTCTCTTGAAAATATGGCGTACCCCTTCATCGTCATTGCTCCCAGGTATACTCTGACCCGGAGTGGTAGTACCTGTTAGGAGTCCCATCTAAGAGTTAAATAGAAAAGAATGAGTTTAGAATATGTTTGAAAAAATGTTTATACCCATCAATTAAGAATAAAACAAAATGTCTTCGGCATAAGATAAACCAACAAGGGTTGGCTTGCCGTAAAACGCAACCAACCAGCCAAGTTTATTTATTCAAATTGTTTGAGTTGTATTAAGGGACAAGGCTTCTCTATTTAAAATTGCTTTGGTTGAACAACGAATATGTTTTCCTTTAATTGTCTCCATGGAAGAAAGGACAAGTCATTCTTATTTCAATTTATAGTTTCGCTCTTGCATAAGACATAACTTAAAGTGACATCAAATCTCTTTGGGGAATTGTTCCGAGTATTCGCGTCAACTTCAGCTCTATGCTGATCTGAATCGTTTCAGACTGTCTCATATAAAGGATAAGTTCAGGTTCTTCGCGAACGATGTAATTATTTCTACCGATATAATTAACTTAAACACTCCATTCACCTTTATCTTCCACAAGTTTGAACAGTTTTTAGCTAATTCTTTCCATTTATCTATCTTCTCATTTTTTTCTCGTTTCAAACCGTGTGCCCCTGAGAAACTGAAGATCTCAAGTGTTTAGCAGATTCATTTTTGTTTCTTTGCAATAATTCGATAATATTCTTCTGGGCTGAGAAATGGGATTACACCGAATCTCAAAGTCTCAAAACGTTTAATTTTTTTTCATTATGAATGTTTTCTTATGTGTTGATGTGTGTCCAAGCAAACTATCAATGTGTGTGTCTAATCAAACCATTAATGTGTGTCCATGGAAACCATTAACTTAGGTGACCATTTTAACCATCAAAAATTTATGTCCATTCTATCTATAAATATGTGTGTCAAATCAAACCATAAATATGTGTGTCCATTCAAACTATTAATGTGTGTGTCCACTCAACCCAGTAATATGTGTCTATTCTAACCATTAATTTCTGGCCAGGTTAAGTTAAGTATTCTATGATATTTTCACCCGTGGTCAGGATTGAACTTGCAACCTACAGCTGACTGTTACATAGACCCCAATGAACTCAAAGTTTGTATCCGTTGAACCCTGTGTCCCGATTACAACATGACCCCCCCCCCAGTTTAACAAGAAAGTTTCCGAGTTCGACAAGAAACATCATATAAAGGTCGGAGGAAACATCGACTGAAATTTTGTGTATATAACAATAAAAATGAGGACAACAGTTCGAAAAATCTAAATAATACAAATTATCAAGCCTCATCTCAAAAATTGTATATAAGAATAAAGATGAGAATAACAGTAAAAAATACAAATAATACAAATTATCCAGTCTCATCTCAAAATTATATATAACAACAGATGAGGTCCAAAAGATCCAAATAATACAAATCATCAAGACTCATCTAAAAAAATTAGACAAGAAACGCCTGCAGAAGGCCAGAGGGTGAATCAGCCCAAATGTTGGGTATATAACAATAAAGATGAGGACAACAGTTCGAAAAATCTAAATAATAAATATTCTCAAGTCTTATGTCAAAATATTAGACAAGAAACGCCTGAATAACGCCGGAGGGCACATCTACCGAAACGTTGTGTATGTAATAATAAAGATGAGAACAACAGTCCGAAAAATCTAAATAATACAAATTATCAAGATTCATCTAAAAAATTCAGACCAATGACCCTAAATGATCTCAGCACTTCTAAAACTTTTGACCAGTTGACATTTTTTAGATCAATGCACGGAATATAAAATGAAAGAATTTGTTAAACTTTGAATAAAAATTATTTATGCAGGCATGTTAGAATTAAATTTATTTAATAAAGAAATCTATCATCAATATAAACAACCCCTCGCCCCAGTGTACAGTCAATGGGAACAGTGAGGCTGTTTCTTATTTGTCAAGTCTTGGCTCCATAGAAGACAGTACCACACCCAATGGTTCTCGAATATCCAAATTGTTCCTGTACTTCGTTTTTATCACACTCATTGTTGAAAAAGCAGCCATATTGATGGAAATGGGAGAAGAATATTGAGAACGATTTCAGCCGGTTGATATTTTTAGAAATACATTTCCAATTTTAGTTTATATGTACGGTAGCCATACTTCAAAACTATACAAACTTTTAAAATGATAGGTGGCACCTGTGGACCGGATGTTAGTACTCAGTAGAGTTGATAGGTTGAAGAAGATCTGAGCTTTGATCCCCACAATTTAAATGTATAAGACTACGGAAACGTAGTTTCCGCAGAAAACAAAAGAAGATAAAATTTATACAATAAATAACTTTATATTCATCAATTTACAATTGGTATATTCAATTGTTCTTTTTGCAATGTTGCAGACTGTATGTGTCTGTATTGTTTATATTTGTGGTTTGGACTTGTCAAATTTGTAGCAGTTTTGATAAAACAATGTCTGTGATTGAAACTTGTTGTTGAGAGAGAGAGAGAGAGAGAGAGAGAGAGAGAGAGAGAGAGAGAGAGAGAGAGAGAGAGAGAGAGAGAGAGAGAGTATGAAAAGAAAAAATAGACGGACCTGTTGAGTCGTATTTTATGTTTTCGGACAGCGTCTTCTCCCCATTGTGTCGAGTTGGGGAGAGCGTCCGTTCCCACTGTCGAGTTAGGAGCATCCGCTCCAAATCTGTCGAGTTGGGAAGAGCATAAGCTCCCCACTGAAGTTTTCAGCTCTATGGGCCTTTTTATAATTTTCTTTTGTCATTGTCTACGTGATCATTAAGCTAAATTTAATATTGGAATTTTCAAATATCAGCTGTTTTCTAATGACGTAAATATCGGATGATTTTGTACCTGTGGCATTCCAATGACGTAGATACTGTCATTGGAATTTAAATCATTGTTTCTCTTGTTGCTAAAATATTTCTAAACTAATTTTTATTCGATTCTCTTTTGTTTACATAATTCTAAACTTAACTTATACAATTGTAAAATTACTTGTTTCAGAAAACTTAATTATTTTAATGTATTCAATTCCACATGCACGTAAATAGGGGGCAAAGTCCCCATAACTCTAAGGATTGGTACAAGTTCGGCGGACCAGTTATAGTCTAGACTTCATCTAGACGTCTGGACATATCTACTTTAATATATGAACGGGACTCTTTATTTAAATCCGAGAGATTTTCATAGACAACTAGGTCAGCGGGTAGCTCGTCGTGTTGACGAAGAAAATAAATAGGTTTTTCGTCTTAGATGTAAACAGATATATTGATGGAGTATCTTGTCTGTAGAATTACCCCCCGCACAAGAAAAAAATACCCCTCCAAAAAAACAAAAACAAAGAAAAAAACAGAAGTGTGAAGAAGAAAAGCCTATAAGAAATACAAGAATAATAAAAATAAGAATGTCATTATTATTAAGAATATGTGAGAGAAAACAAAAAGATAATGGCCGCTGACGGTGAGAGATTCATTTGTGGCTGAAGACAGTCGCCATCACGTTTCCCGCGCAGTTTGTGTCATCTAAGTACCTGTCAGCGTGGGGCCTCTTTTTCGTTGGATGGAATTACAATGTGGTCGAGTGCACTTTCTTCTCAGCAGCAACAACCCCTGCCCGCCCGTTCGCCCGCCCCTCGCCGCCGCCGGATGACAGATGTAAAACTGGTCTGAGATTTTACAATCATTATTTTACCGCCAAATCTTCGTGACGGTAAAACATGCATCAATTTCCAAATAAGGACTTTTCTTTTTCTCCCTTTCTTTTTCTATTTCTTTCTCTTTCTCTCTATCTTTCTTTCTCTCTTCTTTTACTTTCTCTTTCTCTTCTCCCCTTCTCCCCTCTCTCTCTCTATATATATATATATATATATATATCTCCCGTGCTTTCTTGCTTGTTAGATTTCATAAGATTTCTGGTTTTTTTCTTTCATTGGATCTTTCTTTCTCTTTTTTTCTTTCTTTCTATCTTTCTTCTTGCTTTCTTATACCTTCTTCATTTCTTTTTTCTTTTTCTTTCTTTCTTTCTTTTTTTTTTTTTCTTTCTTCATTCTTCTTAATTCTTCTTTCATTTTCTTCTTTTTTCTTTCTTTCTTTCTTTTTTTCTTCTCTTTCTTTTTTTCTTCTTCTTTCTTTCTTTCTTTTCTTTCTTTTCTTTCTTTCTTTTTCTTTTCTTTCTTTTTTCTTTCATTCTTTTACCTTTTTCTTTCTTTTCTTTTTTTTTTCTTTCTTTCTTTAAATTTTCTCCTTTCTTATTTCATTCATTTTTTCACTCTTTCATACTTTCATTCTTTTTTCTTTCGATGTCTTACCTTGTGTACACCATAACATTTTCTTCCTTCCTTCAGCCCGTTTCCTTGTTCTTTCTTTCTTTCTTTCTTTCTTTCTTTCTTTTTTCTTTCTTTCTTTAATCAAGTTATTTCTCTTTTTTCTGTTTCTTTCTGTTTTCTGTGACTTCTTTTCTTTCTTGAAATTTTTGCACCCCCCTTACGTCTTCATTTCGGGAGAATGCTTTAGGGCCTTTTCTTTTGGCTTCTCTCTTTTATTTCTCTTTCTTCCTTTCTTTCTTTCATTCCTTCCTTAAATATTTCTTAAGGCTCTCTGAATAGCTTTCATCGTTCACTTCATATTTATTTACAGGGATATTTTTTGAGAAATTAAAAGAAAAACATAAAAATTATATTATATATATTATATATATATATATATATTATATATGTGTGTGTGTGTGTGTGTGTGTGTGTGTGTGTGTGCCTATGCATATATATATTATATACATATATATACATATATATTCTTTCTCTTTCTCTCTCTCTCTCTCTCTCAGTATATATATTATATATATAGAGAAGATATATAGAGTGATAGATAGATACGGTTTCGTGTATACTTAAACATATCTTGATGCATATATATGTATATATATAATATATATATGTATATATGTTATCTATAATTATATATATATATATATATATATATATATATATATATATGTACACCCACACAATAATATATATATAATTTATATATATATATATATATATATATTATATATATATATATATATATATTATATATATATATATATATATATATATATATATATATATATATATTATATATATATATATATATATATATATATATTATGTATATGTATATATATGTGTGTGTGAGTGTGTGTGTGTGTGTACAAACTCTGATAAATTAAATATGTATGAAACAATATCTTCCCTAACGTTAATCAGATAACACACACACACACTTATATCTTTGTATGTGCGCCACTGAACCCCTCATTCGCTTTTCCTGTCCTTTCAGACTAAGCCTCAGCAGGCTTTTCTTTCTCGAAAAACGAAGACGTCATCTCCAAGATAATGGTGAAAGCCACGTCTATTAGACATTCATCAACGCCCAACAACAACAAAAGAAAAAAAAAACAGAAACAAAGCAACACCAAGAAAAAAAGAAAAGAAAAAAAGAAAAACCCCAGACATAGCAATGCCATTACGGTCCTGCTGATTTCGAATATAGACGCGCGGGAAAGGACAGCCATTTTGTTTTTGTGTGTTTTTTTTTAATCCTCCCTTGTCATCAACATCTCTTGTGTGTCCGTGTTTGTGACGTCTTTGTGTGTCCTTTATATCTTTACTGCATGTATCTCTTTCATTTAATGTCGGACATTTTTCCTCCACCTTCTAATGTCGCCTAAATGAACTTTTTTGTATCGTCTGTTTCAATGAATCTTCATTCTGTTTTGTTTTTGTCTTTCTTTCTTGATAAATCGTCTGTTTCGTTGATTTTCTTGTTTGGTTTTGCATTCATATTATAATTTATGTTTTTTTCTTAATCGTTACCCTTCTTCAGTCAACAACTTTGGGGGGAATTTTTAAAAGGCAAGAAAACAAGAAGAAAACAATGGTTTATTTTCACACATTACACAATATAAACAATGTTAGATAAATCAAAAGAAAAAAGAAAAAAGAAAAAAAAAAGTAATTTTGGTTGTTGTAGTAATGTGTGGAGGATGATCACTTGTTAGGGAGGAGTCTATTCTAGTAGTGACCACCTCAGTTATTGTTTGCAATTATTTTTTATTTTTTTTATTTTTTTATTTTGTATTTATGTTTTTATTTTTTGCTTATTTTTTTTGTTCATCTTTCGCTTATTTTTTTGTTTATTTTTTTGCTTATTTTTTGTTCATTTTTTGCTTATTTTTTGCTTATTTTTTGTTCATTTTTTTTATTTTTTGTTTATTTTTTTGCTTTTTTAAAATTTATTTTTTTTGCTTTATTTTGTTTATTTTTTTGCTTATTTTTTGTTTTTTTTTTCATTTTTTGTTTATTTTTTGTTCATTTTTGCTTATTTTGTGTTTTAATTGTGTTTATTTTGTTTACTTTCTTATTTTATTTTTGTTTTGTTTATTTTTAGATGAGGAACCCTTTATTCAATCCAGTGTTATCGGGTGGTGTTTCACAAGAGTAT
>CM042163.1:87201752-87209252 GCA_023376005.1 Doryteuthis pealeii | reverse complement strand
TTTTCTGTAATTTTAATAGATATTTTCAAAATGCTTCGCAAAAAGATGTACCCACATTTGGTTTGGTTTGGTTTGTTTTACGGCATATCAACCTCAGTGGGTCATTTAATGCCGATAAAATTTTGAAATAAATCAGTCCTTAATGGATAATACAATTTCTTTTATAAATACATTTTTCTATTTAGCCCATAGATGGGTGTACCCACATTTGAATTAAATATCTAATGCTAAAATTGTAATTTCTATCTATCTATCTATCTATTTATTTATTTATTTATTTATTTATTTATCTATCTCTGAATTTATAATTTTCTAAATGTGAATGCAACCGTAACGAAAATAAACAAAACGCCTTTGCTCCTAAGCTTTTTTGGATTCATGAAAGCTTGATTTAATTTACGAAGCGCGCACTATTTATTGCTTTTTCTACTTCATTGACAGGCGGGATAACTCATCTTTGCAAATGCTGATCCATTCCTTTATTCTATTCTGCAAGTCATGAACATCCAGAAAGGCAAATAGAGTCTTACGTATCAGTCTTCTGATTTTCTTACTCGCTATCAACTCACCTCACAATTGCAGCAAAGGAAATGGATATATACGGGGCTGAGTCAAAAAAGTAATGCCATTTTGTTATAATTACCAACACAGCAACATGTATCATACGTCAAAATGTAGATGGTCCTCTCTGGATCACATCCCTACTCTTCCACATAGGTGAGTCATAAAGTAATGCCATTTTGTTTAGGACAGGTATAATTACCAACACATGAACATGTATCATACATCAAAATGAAGCTGGTCCACTGTGGATCACATCCCTACTTCTCCACATAGTAACCGTTTCTCCCAATAACAATATACCACTTTCGAATGAGAGCATGTATCCATGGCCCGTAAAATTCTGTTGACTGTTTTTGAGCCACTTCTTCACAAGAGAGTTGTCCTTCCCCATCACTGGAATAACGTTTACCTCTCTTCGGCCCCATGAAAGACGGTTTGATAGGCAAACATTATCCCCGCGACGAGGCAGTGAAAGCTGTAGTGAACAAGTGGCTCAAAGTACAGTCACCAGTCAACTAAAACCCCACCCTTGTAACCCATAGCGTCTAATTCATTTCCAAGAAAATATTGAAATGCATTTCTGGAAATGGTGGGGGAAGTAAAAAACACTGGGACGCATGGACACAATTTTAGTGCATCGTTTATGCGTCAGTGACGCAGGGCGCGTACCTATTAGCATCTCTGAAATAGAAAGATAGATATTTATTTTTGGGGGGAGGTTGAATATTTGAATCAATTCCTCAATAAATTGATCAATTCTAGATTTTACCGCTAGGTGTCGCGTTTCTAAGTATGTTGCCACAAAACACAACTCTTTTTTATTTTAACTTTCCATATTTACTCTGGCAATAAAAATGATTTGAAATTAGCCGTGTACTGGCAATACAACAGCAGACCACATCCTTGTGATTTGTCTAGTTAAACAAATAGATTGCATATTCAAATACCCACACCTCTCTCCCTCTCTCTCTCTCTCTCTCCCTCCCCTCTCTCTCTCTCTCTATCTATTTCTCATTTCTGTTGATTTCTATTTCTATTTTTGATCTCCCTCTCTTTATTTCTCTCACTATTTCGATTTCCTTCTCCCCCTCCCTTTCTTTCTCTTAATTTCTGTCTCTGTCTCTCTCCCTCTCTCTATCTCTCTCTCTCTATATATATATATATTTCTCTGTCTCTCCCTCTCTCTCTCTCTTCTCTCTCTCTCTCTCTCTCTCTCTCTCTCTCTATATCTATATAATATATATATATATATATATATATATATTGTGAAGAAAAGGAAGTGAATCCGACGGTATGTAGTATATTAAGAAAGATTGAAAAAACACAGGTTTAAGTGAGTTAAGTAGTGAGTTTATTGGCCGACGCTGCAGTGTTTCGATCTATTAATTAAATATATGTGTTTAAAGGATAAATAAATAAAAGAAAGAAAATGTTGAATGGATAAAATATTATTTCTTTCCTTTATTTATTTATCCTTTCCATATTTCGTCGGATTCATTTCCATGTTCAACTCACACACACACACACACACACACACACACACACACATATATATATATATATATATATATATATATATATATATATAATCTATTAATAATGGAGATTCGTCGTCACTCTGTCTGTAACCAAAACTACGTCACTGCCTACGTCACAAACCCTCAGGAATTGTGTAAGTTTATCTATGAATATTTAATTTATGTTCAAAATACTTAATATGTAGAATTTGAGCATGCAGTATTCAACTTTCCACATTGATTTTTTTAAACAAGTTTTAATAAATACTGTTGGAATATCTTCGTATATATAAGGTGTACTACAATACATCACTTAAATTTATAGACTAAGCGATGTCCAGTGGTTTAAGCATCAGTCAATCAACAGCCCGAATACGTGGCTGGTTGACTACTTAATCACTGATACTGAGAGCTGTCCATTTGCAATCATTGACGAAGGACTTGCAATACTGAGGAGCACCAAGGAACAACCAAAGGATTATTTACCAAGGATTTCCGCAGGACAAGCTCTCTTGCTTGGAGCCTAAAGGATGGCCCATAAAATCGTAACAAATACATGTCCGTTATTAAAATACCTATTGATTCTTTTTAAGCTTATTTTTTTAACTCTCATCGTTTTTTCAGTAACAAGAAGTTAACTAAAAAGGTTACAAACAACGAAATAAAAATAAGAATAGAAAATTTATGAGTAAAATATCCAAAATAATTAATAGATGCACGCAACATTCTATTTGAGGTTTCCATTTCAAATTGTTTTATTCTTATTTTTTACTCCTTTAATAAATTTGAAGATTTAACTTTCCTATGATACAAACCCTCTGGGAATGGACTTTTAACCACTACGCCAAGGCAATATTTTCAAAAATAAATATTTACACCACCCAGAGGGCGTTTTATTGTTTTGTTAGTATTGATAATATGGGTGCTATATTTATAAGTAAACAGTGCTCAATATCATAGATAGAGGAATTATATCTAATTTAAGGTACCGTAAACTTGCTCTGAAGATCGCATAGGTGAGAAACAGTCAGTAACTAGCCGCTGTCGACTCCTTGTTCACGCTATCTTATATATATATATATATATATATATATATATATATATATATATATATATGGTAGAAATGTGAGGAGGTTAATCGACAGTATGTGGAGAAAAGTAGACAAACACGGGATGTTGTGGAAACTTGATGTTTATTGTCGACGGTGCAAAGTTTCGGTCTCTTATTAGACCATCTTCAGGACTTGGATATAGTTCTTACTCCAATGATGGAAATTCTCAAAAAAAGAATTTTCATCATTGGAGTAAGAACTATATTCAAGTCCTGAAGATGGTCTAATAAGAGACCGAAACGTTGCACCGTCGACAATAAACATCAAGTTTCCACAACATCCCGTGTTTGTCTACTTTTCTCCATATATATATATATATATATATATATGTATATATATATATATATATATATATATATATATATATATATATATATAATAATAATTGATTTCTATTGATTTATCTCTCTTTTCTCCTAATATTTATCTAGTTTTCTATCTCACTCTCATCATATCTATCTATCTATCTATCTATCTATCTCTCTCATCTCCTATCTTTTATCTATCTATCTTTTATCTCTCTCTCCCTCTCCTATCTAATTCTCTCTATCTTTCTCTTCTCTCTCTCTCTCTCTCTCTCTCTCTCTCTTCTATTATATATATATATCTATCTATATATCTATCTATCTATCTATCTATCTATCTATCTATCTATCTATTCTATCTATTATCTCATCTATCTCTATCTCTCTATATCTCTATCTTCTCTATCTCTCTATCTCTCATCTCTCTCTCTCTCTCTATCTCTCTCTCTCTCTATCTCTTCTCTCTCAGTCTGGTCATTCTAACTATCTATCTATCTATTTCTTATTTTTTATTGATTTCTATTATCTCTCTCTCTCTCTCTCTCTCCTATCTCTATCTGTCTTCTCTCTCATCTCTTCTCTTTCGACCCCACTTCTCTCTCTGATTATTTGTTATGATTTGGTTGTGGTTACTTAACGCATTTGTTTTACTTTACACGGCTTGCTTCAGCGTGAGACCAGACATGTGTTAAGTGCCAACATCACATGATCAGTTAATAATATAATAATAATAATAATAATAATGATAATGGTGTTTAGAAAACCTATATAGAGAACTACGATTTGCGTATCGAAAGGGGAACGGGGAAGGTGGTGGTTTTTCGAACTGTCTCGATATACGTCTAGGTCTGCATTAGATGATTGCGAAAGACGTCACTGGCGTTGGCGCTGAAGCACCTGCTCAGCTGAAAGGAAAATAATAAAGATTCAGACAGAATGAACTGTATGGGGTCGACAGAAAATGGCATCTAGAAACTGAAAATGCGAAGCTTGCAACGAACGGCGTCTACAGAAACTGGCAGGTACAACAAAAGAATGGAATCTATGGTTATATACAAGGTGTGTCCAAAAAGTATCGAGATTTTTTGTACTTTTTGACACACCTTGTATTCTGAAAAAAATAACGTTTCATTCATTGTTCATTTCTATCTTGGTAAATACATCTTCAATATCGATACTTTTATGACACACCGTTTATTCTGAAAAAATTAAGGTTCCATTCATTCTTCATTTCTATCTTGGTAAATACAGCTTTAATCTCGATACTTTTATGACACACCTTGTATTCTGAAGAATTAACGTTCCATTCATTGTTCATTTCTATCTTGGTAAATACATCTTCAATATCAATACTTTTATGACACTCCTTTTATTCTGAAAACATTAACGTTCCATTCATTCTCCATTTCTATCTTGGTAAATACAGCTTTAACTATTAAACACACCTATTCTTATTAAAAAAAAAGTAATAAATTTTAACTTTTTTTTATACATTATATATGTATGTGAAAATGAAAAGGAAAAGGAATTGAATCCGACAATATAGAAAAAATGAGTAAAGAAAAGAAATGTAGATGGATAAAATGAATTAATCGATATCACATTAATCGATATCACTTACACATGTGTTTCGGTCAGTTTATGTGTGTGAAAATATTTCGCACACATTTCAAAATAAATGTTCACTCTGATGAAGGTCGAGATTCTGAGAGAGAGGAGAGGGAGAGAGAGCGAGAGAGAGAGAGAGAGAGAGCGAGAGAGAGAGAGAGAGAGAGAGAGAGGGAGACAGACAGACAGACAGACAGAGAGAGGGAGACAAACAGACAGACGGACAGAGAGAGAGAGAGAGAGAGAGAGAGAGAGAGAGAGAGAGAGAGGGAGAGAGAGAGAGAGGAGAGAGAGAGAGAGGGGAGAGAGAGAGTAGGTTAACATGGAAAATGATGAGGATGAATCAGCATAATGCCACTTGACATTTGTTCTACTGGCCGAGAAGTGTCATGTGACAAAGTTGGAGAGAGGCAGAATGTTAGGGGAGTTTGGGACAATGCATTGACTGGGTGAGACGTGGCTCTCACTCAGATCAGTTTTAACTTGGGGGGAAATAAAATCTTATAAGAAAAAGATGGGTTGCATTGTGTTATTACAAAAAACTATAGATGACACAAGGCAAGATGTCTTTCGGCCTCCCAGATTAGTTCCAGACTCAAAATATCAGCAACCAGATTCGAGCCTCTCAAATTAGTATCGCTCCAGAGATAAGTAAGTAAAGTAAGTAAAGTCGTCATTGCAGCCTAAAGTCGGCATCAGCTAGACTAAGAGGGAGTTTATCCCCTTTTCATTAGCGCTAGAACAAAGATATCGTGGAACACCACACTTAACATCAGCTCCTTATTTACCGCACAGATCTCTGTGCTACTCATACGCTGAGTTGGCGAGGGCCGGTATCGAACCAGGTACTTTGTAGTTCCCAGTCGGACACTCTATCGACTTAGCTAAACCGTACGATTATTTTTTACTATCAACACGCCATCACTTCATTCCGACATGAGAGCCGTAACGTTACCCAAAGTTTCTGTGTAGTCCAATTACAGGTACTTTCGACCATCTTTCGAGTCATTTTCGAGGACGTAGGTGCTCAGATGCTATGGAGTGCTCGGTGCAAATACAGTCTCTGAGCTCATACACAAAGTAAGATATGTTTTTATTTTGTCGAAAATATAAACTAATTCAAAATATACAAGCACACCTTGACTTACGAGTTTGCTTCATTCCGCTCCTAATAATAGGACAGACTGGGCTCTTTAACCTTGGTATGGCAACCACTCTAGGAGAAGGAAAACTCTGAATTCAAACTGTTAAACTTCGTTTAAGAAACCTTGTGTCGCCTTAATCTTAAAGGCAACCCTCTTCTATAAAACGGATGAAACACTCTCTAGCGGCCTTTATATACATTCATATGTATGTATTTATCAGTTAAAATTCTCGTTCCCGTCTGTAGGTGCTGATGGCTGAGCCTGACTTATGATAAATCGACAGGGTTTCCATCTCGGTTGGAAGTAGCCTGCTAATGTCTAACCACATTTAAGAGACGTAATACGTCGAAATATGGTGTCTGTGGATGACTATATAATTATATATATATATATATATATATATATATATATATATATATAAGGTATCACTATATATATTATATATATATATATATATATATATATATATATAGTCATCCAGTGATTTCATATAGTGATACCTTGAGTTATGAGTTTAAACCTTTCCATTCGTAATCCAATTTCCCCATATATCAAATCAATTTCCCCCATTGACATAAACTGTTATTAATCTATTCCTGTCTCCCCCCCCCCTAAATACTTATTTTTGGTACGTAAAAATATCACTGTATTGTATAAAACATACTAAAATAGAATATAATGCATAAGGTACTGTAAGTCGTCGACGTGGCCTAAAGTCGGTATCAGCCAATCAGCGAGGGAGTCTATCCCCTTTTTACTAGCGCTAGACCAAGAAGATTGTTTTTTAGCATTTGAGGTGGAACGCCACACCTATGTTTTAATGTTTGTTTTTTTAATGAATAATACTTTGATTAATAAATGTAAAAAACTTAAATGATTTTAGTGAATTTATTAACATAAGCGTGCATACCTCAATTACCCAACTATCTACCCATAGCTGGAGGGAGAATAATCGATTTCATACCTTTCCTAAAGTTGAAATGCAAACAGCGTTGTTCAGGGTTTGAACTTGGATAGCCAAGTCCACTTACAACAACGTTAACCATTACACAACGAGTTGTTTAAATCTAGAGTTTTACTTTTCCAATTCTAGGTGCCATAAAAAAGTAAAATTGGAAGAGTGGCCTATTGTCGATATCAGCCGGAGAACGAGGGAGTCTATCCCCTTTTCGCTAGACTTAGAACAAGGAGGCTAATTTTTTGTTGTTTTTTTAGGGGTTGAATGCTACATATTTAGTGCACAGATCAG
>CM042163.1:87161752-87196752 GCA_023376005.1 Doryteuthis pealeii | reverse complement strand
AGATAATATATAAGGACCCCCGGCTAGGAGATCAGTTAGTAGGACAGCAGTTAGTCTGGGAGTCAGAGTCGAGTTGGTGTTGGAGTTGGAGCTGGAGCTGAGATCGGGGACCGAACTGTTGTCGCTGAGAACGAAAAGGGCTGGCCTGATATTTACCGACTGAAGAAAAGCTTGTCACCCAGAAGTTTGCTCAAAGTACAGAAACTCTAAAGACCACATGAAGACATTAAATAAGCTGACACTCTCTCTCTCAAAGTTAAGAAGCCGAAGTTGAATTTATTCTAATAAACTCCTGAAAGATAAACTTGGTATTATAGTCATCATTTACTACGAAAAAATACTACGAACGGTATTATGAACGAAAACAAACAACGATATTCCCCTGACCACTAGACACCCGTGGAGATAAAGTCAAGTAACGAAGAGCACGCGGCCTGTGTAAAGTGATACTCCCTTGGCCTGATATAAGCGACCAAGAACTGCTGGAATGCTGTGTGTTGTAAAGAAGCCCAAAACGTTTACGCTCGCGCGGAACGAAGTCAGCGACCAGCGTATCAGTTTAATAGTGCACCCAGTTAGCGCACAGTGTAAAACCCCCATTGTGCAGAAAGTCCCCGCTACGTTACATATACGATTTAGGGTCGGGAAAAGAGACGGCTACCTAACAGTAACTCATAACATACAATTATAAAACTAATTGTTTAAGAGAACTTAATTATTCTAATTGTATTATATTCCCCATGTACGTAAAAATATAGGTGGTAATCCTATAGGCTTTTCTTTTTTTATATCTGCTGTACCTTGTGTTAGATACTATCTCACCACTATTTCAACCAATAAGCATTCCAGACAATAGGTGAAGACACACAGACTAAAACAGACATTATTGTGGTGCTGCTGCTGCTGCTGATTATGATAACGTGGGTCGGTAGTCGATAACTTGATGGATAAACAAATCTTAATCGATGCGCACACACAAATATTTAATAATTTGTCTTGCAGCGGAGTTGACTTGATAAACTTTGGCTGTCTATTGGCAGCGGTGTCAAAATTTAGCCGATAACTATTTCAACGTATTGATCGACACAAAATAGATAATTGGGAATATATTATATATATATATAATATATATATATATATATATATATATATATATATATATATATATATATATATATATAAAGTTAACCCTAATAAGTCAGATATTCCTACTAATAGTTTCGATTAATAGCTCACCAGGGCAATAATCTGACGCTTTAGATAATGCTACCGGTTTATGTATATATATTTTTCATTTATATATATATATATATATATATATATATATAAATAATTTTATTTCTTTTGGCCAAGTGATTTAACCCATTATTTTCCGTTTGTACGACACTCTTGGCCTTTTCTTTGTTTTATTTTTTCCCCAGGTAAAGTTTGGTAGTATATTTTTATTATCTATCAATTTGGCGGGTTTTTTTCTTTAGCAATAAATTTGGTATATCATATAATATATATATATATTATATATTATATATATATATATATATATATATATAGTGATGGTATGGGCCAACAGGATAAAGTTAAATATTTTATAAAAAAGAAGGTCCGCAAAATTCACAGAATATGGTTAAGTAACGCCTGAAGAAGATATCAGAAGATCGGAAACACGTGTCGCATATGTAAAATAATTTTAAAAATCCATTTTGTCTACCTTTTTTTAATAAAATATATAAATATGTGTGTGTGTGAGCGTGTGTGTGTGTGTATATGTATGTGTGATTAAAAGTTGAGGAACAAAAGGGGATACAACACAAACAATTTCAATCAGTTAATACTTCGCTGTGTATTTACGAAGTTTACTCCCCTCTTTTCATTCTTTCCCCTACCTTTCGACGCATCCTTTTTATCCCCTTTTTTATTCCACCTCCGGTCAACCTTTTCCCTATATATATATATATATATATATATATATATATATATATATATATTATAACAGCAGTTCTGTTTCAAAATACAAATTTCTGATGAAGCTTCTAAAATACACAGAAGCAAAATATTGAATTGAATTTGTTTGTGTTTTATCCACTCTTGATACTTCGAATCACACTTTGTTGGATTTTACTCAATCTGTTACTTCCGCGCGCGCACACACACACACACACATACACAGACACACACTCACACACACACACACACACACACACATATATATATATATGTATATATATATATATTTAAATTATATATATAATATTATATATATATGTATAAATTGAAATATGTATATATATATGTATATATATTCAATTATTATATATATATGTATTTATTATATATATATATATATATTATATATATATATATATATATATATATATATAATATAAAATGAATGGAGAATGAATGAGAAAAGTATTGGCATATGACCTAAGCATGTTTATTTCTTTCTTTAAAATACAACTTTAGCCCTATAACATTCCATCGCGAGAACACGCTTCACGTTATATAACCGCTAAACAAGCTAACGTTTTTTTTAATCTTAACATTTTGACCGTCTGATGACTGCAAGTAAGCATGGAACTTTAGTTACGATATATTCAATTCATAATATATAATATTGATATTATATATATATATATATATATATAATATATATATATATATATATTATATATGTGTGTGTGTGTGTGTGTGTGTGTGTGTGTGTCTGTGTGTCTATATATATGAGTTGACGTAGTGTAGCCATGGAGTCAACACCTGGTTACTGAGAACTTCTCAATTATGCAAATCTGAAAATCACATAGGCGATTTTTATTTTGCATTGTAATTGCTTTCAAATTAATATATATATTATATATATAATAATATATATATATATATATATATATATATATATATTATATAAGTCATCCACAGACACTTGTTTCGGCGCTTTACGCCTCTTCAGTGTGACTAGACACAACTATCCTTGGCTAGGGTCGAACTCAGACTAACCGTTTGGCAGCCTGATATCTAATCCCCTCAGCCAATAACAGCTGTAGCGGGACTGGTGTTTTAAAACTATTAACTACATAGGTTTGTTTATGTATTTTACGGTCACTGAGAGATCACATTTCCGGGGAAACGATCATTGCTTATATGCTTAGTAGTGAGAGTTGATTTAAATTACCAATTAGAGAGCTCATACCAAATTTATGGGAGCATATATTATATATATATATATATATATATATATATTTATATATATATATATATATATATATATGGGGGTTACTAAGGTCGATAATTGACTTTGTGAGACGTGTATGATAAATTTGGCTTCGCAAATAGGTACATATTTCTACCAGCGCCTCAATTATATAGGAAAGAGTTTTCTTTATGCGATCTAGTCTAAATATTTTTTTGAATCAGTAAGCAGTATATATATATATATATCAGTATGTTCACATCTATCTATCTATCGATCGATTGATAGTCCTATCTATCTCAGACTTTTCATATCTACCTATCTATCTTTGGTAGATAGATAGATTGCTAACTGTGTCTGTCAATTCATGTTAACATATATATATATATATATATATATATATATATATATATATATATATATATATATAGCGCTGATGAGACTTAATAAAGTCGAAACAGTCTGTACGGTATTCTNTCCTGATCCCCATTAAGGATAAACATTTATTAAAACCAATTACTACAAAAAATGCTAAACAAAGTATACACCACCATATAATTACTATCCCTAACCGTTAGGCCATGATATAACCCCACCACAGGATCATATGACGTTAAAATCAATCAATCCAACCATCCAATTATAAACAAACATTGTGTGGTTGTTCATTGGATTGAACCCGGCGAATGACGGGTGAGTCCATTTTTTAAAGAATTAACAAAGCCAGGTTTGCATGCCATAAAATCCAACAACCCAACCAATTGGGTTGACTTCGGTTTTGTCCTTTCGGGTTTTCTCACAGTATAATATAAAAATAACCCAACAAGAGTTTGACATGCCGTAAAATCCAACCAACCAAAACAACCCCTTTTTCCCCCATAATTTTATTTTTTAAAATAAACGGGGGGGCCCTTCGGTCGACAGACTACTAAGAACCCAATGCCTTAATGGATAAAGGTGTATAGGTTAAGACATTCTAAGTACGGTTATCTTCTAGACGCAGGTTCAAATCCGCGTCAAGGTAGCAGTAAACAATAGAAAATTAATTTAACACAGTTAACACCTGTACCCCAAGCTATGCGTTACCGGACATGAGAAGAGGAATACCCCCGTGGACTGAATATAGTTCAAATTCCGGGAGGTTGGCTCCCGATTACGCTAAGAAGTTCGAGTCCGAAACACAGTTTCCAAATCCGTAAAGCGTCACAAGGAAATACCCTGAAGAAGCGGAGGCACATCCGGCAGAAACGTAGTACAGATTAACAATGAAGATGAGGTCCAAATAGTCCGAATAACGGCCGATAATACTGTGTGGATGCAACGTTGGTATGAACCCTAATGGCATCGAAATCGACGGAGAGTCCATTTTTAAAGAAAAATAAGCAAGTGTTGACATACGTTAATCCAACCCAACCAAACCCCCTGATATTAATACGCCGATCTGTCGACAGAAGGGTTGTCAGTTATATGTGTGTTTATACTTATAGTTTTATTATACAGCAAATCTAATTTACATTAATAAAGACTTTTGTTGTCGCCTCCAATAAGTTGGCCCACTGACATTACAGAGAGATTGCTACGCAACGCAATTATTGTTATTAAAGTATATCACGGTTCTCGGCGGTCTTCTTTTTTGTCATTAAACATTACCACGCGCGGGAAAGTTTAAATGTTATTGATATTGCTTGTGTATAAAAACTATTAATGAAAAAAGGTTGATTATATCGTCGTGTTTTCTTTCAAGACATAATAATAGTCTGAATAATTTCACTGAACAACAAAAAACAAACAATGCATGAATTAATACGCTTAGTCCTAAATATTCTTATAAAATAACAACTTCTGGCTTAAAAATGAGATTTCAATGAAAATTTCAAATCGTCAAATGCGAAATGCCAAAATGTAAATTCTGATTATCTGGTTTATCGCTTAGTCGCGTAATATCTGATGAGTGATATCACCACAGATAAACATAATGGACCATTCCGTTTGTCTTAGAAAGAAAGAAAGGGAAGAAAATAGACATGCTACACAGAGAAAAGTTAATGATAAAGAAAAGAAAAAAGGAAAAAGGACAGTAACGAAGAGAGAGAGAGAGAGAGAGAGAGCAGAGAGAGAGAGAGAGGAGAGATAGACGAGGATACCGAGAGAAGAGAGAGCAGAGAGTTGTGTAACAGCGGTCTGTGTGGTGTGTGTTAAATCAAGCATTACTATACTTTTTACATATTAATTATTCGCCAATAGCTCTTAAGTAAACATTATCAAACGTTGTAAGAATTGAATTAGCATACTGTCGGCTGTAATTGCAATCCTGTTAGATAATCATTCATTACATCCATCAGCGAGAGGTCATTGTACAGGCATCCGGGAATCAGCAGAGCTAAATCGATTGTAGCCTTCCTTGCTGCAACGGTCCCACATTGGCGCACACATGCTGCAGGTTTCACAGGCTAGAATGTCACTTATAAGTCGTTTCCGTAGGCAAGGCGTGTGTTAATGTTAAAGTTCATAGGGCGAAATGGACTCGTCCGCCCCGAGTTTAAATCTGGACGTTGTTAAGTTGCATTTCAACTTAGCACTAATACCCTTGGAAAGGTATGTATTCTACTCTCCCCAGCTATGTGTAGAATAGTAGGATAGACTGTGAGCTCTTAAACCTTGGTAGGCAATCGGTCTTAGGAGAAGGAAAACTTCTGAATCTTCAAACCTGTTTAAACTCCGCACTAAGAAATTTACCTTGTATCCCATCCCGCTCGTGCGAGGGTTGGTAAATATATATAAGTTCGTCTAATTTTTTTTTTTTTTTTTTTTATTTTCTAAGAGTGTTTCTGCCATGTTTTAGGTTAGTTTACGCCGAAAGAATTATTTGTTGTATCCATTCTTGCTTTGGGTCATTTTTTAAGCCCGGAGTGTTTGGCAAGTTTATAAACGGGCGTACAATTAAGAAGATGAGCAACTCAAAGACACGTTATGATTGCCAACCCAATTTATCATTGCACGCCCCACTTGAAGGGTCGGGACTCATAGTTTGAAAACCCCCTGACCTAGTGAATCCATGCTCATATGTGTTATTTACTGACATGACCATAATGACCCACGCTCGAACCGAAGCTCATCACGTGAGCGCATTGCAAATAAGTATCCTTGACGATAAGTATCCTTAACTATGGTTATACAGGTACGGTCAACTCATTGAAATAGAAGCCAAGATTTTTTACCATGCTGCAATTTCGTTTTCGTTTCACACCCAATTGGCTCTTACCTCGTACTCCTTTTGTTAAATCTTACCTATGTAGACGGGTATGTCAAACTCATTGAAATCAAAGCCAGGATTCTCTACAACGAAAGAAAGTGAATTTCGTTCAAAAATAGTTTCTTTATCTCGCACTCAATTTTTTAATCCTCTACCTATGGTAGAATCTACGGAGATGTCAACATCGTGAAATAGATTCTTTACACGAAACCAAATTTGTTTGTCGTTTCCAATTGTTAGGCGAGAGTTATCCTCCCACTACGATTTCGAACGGATTACTCTCGGGAGAAAAGGAGGAGGGCAAAAAATACCTACAGCCAACAGACAAGAACCCGGACCAGGGTACGACTCACACCGCGTATCCTATCATCAGCCGAACTCTAATTCAAAAACCATCCCACTGTATTTTCCTCTGTCAGTGAGAATTAAATAAAACAAATATGTTATTGTTAAATACCCTGTTTTTTATACCATTTTCTGTATATCCTACATCTCCGAGATATAACACAAATGGTCTTGTAGCAAGGTGCGGTGTAGGATATATTTTATATAGCCGTTTACAACAACTTACTAAGTTTTAAACAAAACTCAACACATGAAATTAAAATCAACGCGAGGTCGTATATTAAAATAACAATCTGTATTAAAATAGAATACAGACATGTATAAAAGCATTACCGGCTAGTCCTTTCTTTATATTTGGTATTAATAGTTCATATTTTATCTTGTTTTTTCTTGCTGATACTGGAGCTGATTTGTTGCGTGGACCACTCGTCTTGTCATTCTCTGAATACTGGAAAAAGTTCCCGCTTTTTTCTTTTTTGTCCTTTTTGGCGCTTGATTTTAAATCAGCGTTTGTGTTTCCGGTACTGCATTTTGGGGATCTTCTTTACTCCCCTTTTAATAATATAATCGCAACTGCCATTTCTATTAACCATTAGTCTTCTTTTACCTCGCACTCCTCTTTTAATCATGCATTCTCTACAACGAAAAAAATTCGTTTTCCTTTTCAAATGCGTCTCCTTAACCTCTACATTCCTCTATAATCCTTACCTATGGTAACGGGGTACGTCACTCAAAACTTTAGTTGAAATAGAACAGATGATTCTGACACGAAACAAATTCACGTCGTTTCAAATCGTCTTGCATTATCTAGCATCCCTTCAATCTTCACCTATGGCTAACGGCGTACGGTCAACTCGCTTTGAAATTCAAGCTATGATCTTTAACACAAACAAATTTCATTTCGTTTCAAAATCGTCTCTTTACCTCGCACTCCTGCTTTAAATTTAATTTTCGTCTTGGCGCCAAAAATAATTGATCTTCCCGAAAGGCACGTTTAAGGACGCTAGCAATTAATTTTGCTTATATCAATTTCTATAGGGCAGCCCTGCGCTTATCAATTACAAAGGTTTAATGATGCAAATATATCGCCCATTCCTAATCTGTCAGTCGAGGCATTCTGGTGCAGAAATTCTGCTTATGAACTTTAGACACACTAAAAATTGGCTTTAATTGTTCGACGCAAAAGAAAGAATAGGCTGCTGCAATTTGTTTATTTAGTCTTCTGCAGTATTCCAGCCTCTGTGTCATTTCGACACCAGAAGAAGAAAAAAATCAATTTAAAACTTACGTTATGCATATATTTGCTGTTGAGTTATTTGCGATTAAATTAGAGCGGAGAAGTACAATCATAACATTGTCAGACATAACTATAAACATGCAGGGAATAAATTTGTCGCTCAAATAGATGAAAAAGTAAATATAGACGATTTTATGGGAAGAGATAAAAAGGAGAAGAGCAATAATAATAATAATTAATAATAATAATAATAATAATAATAATAATAATGGGGAAACTCAAAGAAGTAAATAATTAATATATAAAAGTGAATAATAATAAGAATAATGGGACTTTGAAAATTAAAACGGATCACCTGCTATCCAGCAAGCAAGACCAGACCTAGTGTTGATTAACAAAAAGAAAGAACTTGTCAAATGGTGGATTTGCAGTTGCCAGCGGATCACCAGGGTGAAGTTTAAAGAAAATGAAAAAGATGCACTCAAATATCTGACCTTGCCAGAAGAACTGAAAAAAGTTATGGAATCTATGAAAGTGAAAGTGATACCAATTGTAGTTGGGTGATTGCACTTCACACATCCCAAAAGGAATTAGAAAGGGCTTGGAAAGTTTGGAATATCAGAGGAAGGATTGAAACCATCAGAAACACTTGCACTACTGCAAACCCTGCCAGAATACTCAGAAGAGTCCTCTCGGAGACCTGACGGAGCGTGCTATTCACTCAGACTCCACGTGACAAGGACCTTCAGCTAAACACTTGATGTGAAAACTCAAAAAAGAGAAATAATAATATGAACTTTTGTTTAGCTAAATTAGTGTGTCCCAGAAAAAAACAGAAAACCACAAATTTTGTAAAAGATACTGTCTAATTTTAACTAGGGGTTCTTAGATTTAGGCGTTAGGTTGGGGTGGGAGTTAGGGTTATCGTTAAAGTTGGGTTCTTTTTTTCTGGTTCACGCTGTACAGCTCTTAACAGAGTAAGTATTAACAGTTTTCATTACAGAAATTCGTGGTTTCTGTTTTTCTGGACACCCTGATTTACTAACAAAAGTTTCCCTATAACTAATAATAATAATAATAATAATAATAATAATACAAACACTTTGAAGAAAAGACAGTTATAAATACTTAGAGGCCGGCACATCATGCAAGCATGAGATAAAAAGGAAATACTTTAAAAAAGACACAGCAGAAGAACAAGAAAATTCTAGAAACCAAGCTCTGCAATAGAAGATCTCATTTCAAATGAATAAATGCCTGGGTCAGTTCCCCATTACAGAAGTAGGTCTGCGGGTCATGTTCTTTATATAATAGACGACAAGAGGAACTTGGATTAACAAAGAACTAGGAGAAAATTAATGACAATGTACAAGCCTTTACACCCAAAACGACGATGGAGATAGTCTATATGTATCAAGAAAGGAAGGTGGAAGAGGTCTTGTCAACATTGAAGCGGACTGCGTACGATGGCACAATCAAGACTCGAGAAAAAATTACTTATTAGCCAGCTATAACAGCCAGCTGCAACGAATACTGACAAACAAAATACCTACTAACAGTTTCGCTTAGTAGCTCATCAGGAACAGGACTCTGACTAAAAAGCACATTTGGAGCAATTCGTACTTTACTTTTTACGATGCGGGCATCAGTTTTGTAAAAAGACGAATGCTCTAAGATCTTTTAGTCAGATACTTGTCCTGATAGCATACTAAGCGAAAAAGTTAGTAGGCATATCTGATCTCATTTAGGTTTAGAAACTTTGAATACTATATTATATATATGAGAGTTAGCGTCTTCGCATACGAACATTTAGCAGTGATGTGGTAACACCACACACGAAATCGACTGCTATTAATTGTTCGGCGTGTCTCCATTAATTCAGTCGGATTTTTAACCCTTGAAAGATTTCGCTTCATGCTGAAACACCAAGTAGGAGTATCTCTTGTACCCACTTTATAATATATCACCTATAATTATTAAGTATATATATATATATATATATATTCCTCGGATCCTTCAAACGAGAAATCTCAATTCTGAACAATGGTACATTGTCTATCAACCTCCCTTGGACCTTCCTGTTAAATTATCACAGAATAAAATAGGAAAACCCACCCAAAAAAAAATTCTAGAATGCTTTATTTTCCCCCATTCTTCTCTTGGTCGTTTATGGAGTCTCAGCATGTTTCTAAAATGTTAAATGATGTAGGTCGTGCGCGCGTGACCTGCCTGAGCCCCAAAAACAGTTCTCTGTATTTCGAGTGTGTAAGTCATCGACATAAATGTCTTTGAGTTGCCCGTTCCCTGCTGAGAGAGGCGGGCAAAATTTCAGCCGGTAATAGAAGCTCGAAGGTACAACCGAATGGCAATTAGGCCTCACTTAGAAGAAAAGGACATTGTGATCCATCCAAGTGCGATGATGAAATGTCCCTGAATTTCGGTAAGGAATCGCTACCTTACAGACTCAGAGGAACCTGACCAATCTCTCGGCATGCGTTTTTCTAATTTTTAGATTTGCGGCGGGGGGATTGATTGAGGGCGGGATTTGGGAGTGTCAATGATTTGGATGTTGTGAAGTCACCCATCTGCCTTGCTCCTATTCTAATGAAGAACGAGGTAATAGTGACGTCTTGAATCCTTCCTTGACGTTGTTATTGTAGGGCCCCCCCCCCTTGATATCTGCCCAGGACAAATTACGGACAATTTGTAGATTTGCTTTAATTTCTTCTGGACGTTTTGGGTTTTTTTTTTCCTTTTTTCTTTTGCTTTTTTTTTCTTTGTTTTACTTTCTTCTTCTTTTTCTTTTCTTGTATTTTTCTTCTTTTTTTCGCATCTTTCTTTCGTCTTTTGATTTTCTTTGTTTTTTTTCTTTCTTTTTTCTTGCTTTGTGTTTATCTTTTCTTTTTCTTTCGTTTTTTTTGTTTTTCTTTTTCTTTTCTTTATTTTGTTTATTCTTTGTTTATTTCTTTCTCTTTTTCTTTTTCTTTCTTTGTTTTTCTTTCTTTTTCTTTCTGTTTTCTTTCCTCCTCTTCTCTCTTGTCTTTTTTTCTTTTCTTTATTTTCGTTTTTCTTTCTTTGTTATCTTTTGTCTTTTTTCTTTCTTTTTTCTTGTATTTTTTCTTTTCTTTAGTTGTGTTTTTTCTTTCTTTTTGTTTTTTTCTTTCTTTTTCTTTTTGTTGTCTTGTTTCTCCATGTCTGTCGTTTTTATTCTTTCTTTTTTCTTTCTTTTGTCTCTTTTAATTTTTCTATTCGTCTTTATGTTTCTTTTTGTCACTTTTATATGTTTTCCCTTCATCTCTCGTTTTTGTTCTTTTCTTTCTTTCTTTCTTCTCTGGTTTAATGTCTTTACTTTTTCTTTCTTTGCTTTCCTTTATTTTCTGCTTCTTTCTTCGTTCGTTTAAAACTTTGTCCTCATTTTCTTTTTATGATTTTCTTTTCATACTTCTTTCTTTGTCAATTTCCCATCTTTCCTTTTCTTCCTTTCATTCCTTATCCTTCTTTATTTCATATCCTCCCGTAACTTTTCTTTCCTCTTTCTTTTTCTTTCTTCTTCTTCCTCCTTTCTTCCTTCCTCCTCCTCTTTCTTCTTTCTTCTTTCCGTCTTTCTTTCTTTTTTCGTCCACCCTTTCTTTCTTTGCTTTCTTTCTTTCTTTCTTTCGTTTAACCTTTGTCTTTCATTAAAATATTTTATTCTTTCTCATTATTATTTTTTGTTTCTCTATGTCATTTCTATTGTTCATTTTTCTATTTTGTAAACACAGTAAAAATGCATGAGATGGAAAAGACCTAAAATTTGTAGTAAGAGTGAAAGTTAACTAAATTTTTTTGGGATAACGTAATGAAAGGCAACCTGTTCGGTTCCTTGATTGGCCAGCCACAAAGAGAGCTGAGAGATTGAAGGGGGCAGATCTATGCTTGAGAGTTGGGAAAGAGAACATACGAGTAAGATGAAATGTCGGTTCTCCAAGGCATTTTTTATTTAGGGATAAAATGAACATGAAAGCTCAGAATAAAACAAGAACGTCTTGTGTTTTGTTATTAAACAACTATCAAGAGCACAAAAGACATATTCCCAAAAAATCACAAGCAGAGCCGTAGCGTCAAAGAAGATTGAGATATGATATCCAGCCTTAAAAAGCAGACACAGAACTACCCAGCTACTCAGAACCAAACAACAGCCTTAACTCTGATCCAACCATGCAGAATAGTTAAACAGTAAGAGATAAAGTTATAGAGCGAGTCACTCTCATTATTAATCGAATCGCCGCAATGCAGAAGAGAAAGATAAGAATAGGAAAGAAAAAGAAGACAAAAGAAAGAAGAAAATGGAAAGGAAAACGAAAGGAGAAAAACGCGAAGAAAAAATGAGAAAAATCTATAAAAGAATGAAGAAATAAGAAAAATAAGACAAAACTCGAATAAAAAATTAGAAAATTAAAAAAATTAAAAACAATTTAAAAAATGCAAAAAAATGTTTAAAGGGAAACAAAAGAAAAACAAGAAAAAAAATTTAAAAGAAAAGAAATAAAGAAAAGCGTGAAGTGAAAAAAAAAGAATAAAAAGAAAATAGTGAAAAAGGAATAATAAAAAAACAAAAAAGACAACAAAAAAAGAAAGAAAAAATGAAAACAAAAGAAAAATTGAGGAAACCATAAGCAAAAATAATAAAAGAAAAGAATAAAAAAGAACAAAAAAGATGAAGTTATTGAGGTGGGAAAAAAAACAAAACCCCAAAAGAACAATAAGAAAGGAAGCAGTTCCGTTTTTCTTTCTTTCACTCACTTTACTTTTTTATCCTAATTCTATTCATTATGGCAAAAAAAAGACGAATAAGAATAAGTGCAGAAGAATAACAAGAGATAAAAAAGGAAAAGAGAAGAAAGAAAAAAAAGACTTCGAAAAAAAAACAAAAAAAAAAAGAAAGGAAAAAGCCCGTAAAAAGTAAAAAGTAAAACAAAAAGATGATAATAAGATCAAGATAAGAGAAGATGAAAAATGAAAGAAAAAACAGAAAATGAAAAAAAGAGAGAAAAAGAGAAAAAAAGAAAAAGAAAAAAAAAGACATAAAGTCTATAGCAATTCTTTCCTTCTTTCATTCACTGTTACTTTTAATTCCAAATTCATTCATTATTAAAAAAGAAAAATAAGAATAATGAAAGAAAAAAGGGAAAAAAAGGAAAAGAGAAGTATAAAACAAGAACAAAGATGGTGAAAAACAAAAAAACAAAAAAGCGAAAAAAAAAAGATAGAAGTTTAAAAGGTAAGAACAAAAACAAAACGAAAACAAAAGACAAAAAGAAAAATAGAAGAAAAACAAGGAAAATGGAAAAAAGAGAAAAAGAAAAAAAGAAAAAAGAAAAAAAAGAAGAAGAAAAGTCTATTAGCAATTTTTTTGCCCTTCTCATTCCCTGTTACTTTCTATCGTAGAATCGATTCATTTTAACTGATTATCATCCTTTTAACATAACACGAGTATATGGGGGTTTTTTTCTCTTCAAGTCGATATCTACTCAAGATATGTCTCAACATCTAAGAAACGCTGGTGTGTTCTGTCTATTTTGTTTGTCGACAAATTATATTCAATTATCTTTCCGTTCAGTCAGTTCAATAATTATCTCACACATATATGGATGCAACTGTCAGGTACACGGCCAATGCCAGCTGTGATAAGATAGCGACTGGATTTTCTCTGAGGCCACACTACTGTTTTGCTAGGACTTCTCCAATTCATTTTTGATGGTCCGTGTATGAGCATAGATGTAAGAGGACGGGTTGCGAGAGCATCCCTCCCACCCACGATCAGCATCGGTGCGTCTGCGTAAACTCCTAAAAGTCCGATAGATCTCTATGCCGGTCATGGTAAGTTCCCGCGAGTAGCGCGCTTTTTATCATATATGGGCTAGAAGGTCTCGTAGACACTGTCCTGGGTATGGCGTTAAATTGCATATTAATTGTTTGTAGTTCCAAACTCTGGAAACTCTGCGGGAATGCGGCAGTACCTCTTTATCGCCATTAAGCGCAGGTCCCATTCTGACCTGGAGTGATGATTACTGTTGAGGGTCCATCTGATGGTTTAGGACAGAAAAAAAATGAGTTATAATTTTTCTTTAAGTGAATTAAAACTAAAAATGAAAACACAACAAGAATGAATTAAAAAACAAAAACATAAAATTAAATCAACCAAGGGTTGACATGCCGTACAATCCAACCAAACCAAAACAAAACACCAATTTTCTTCTAGTTATTTTTCACCTAATTACAGTGCTATTTTTTTCATTAAAAAAATGTAACCAAAAAATATAAATGAGGTGTTTTTTTTTGCGGGGGGGAGGATGGAACCATTAATAGCATTTCAGTTATTTCAATGAGGAAAAACTGATTTGATATACGAGGAAGTGTGGGGGTGACTAAATGAACTCGTAAGTCAAACGGTAGCACCTTGTATTATATGGCTTGTCCACAAAAAATCCATGTCCAATACAATTTAATTTTATATCAGAGAATGCACATAGACTTTATGTGAAGGTCCCCGTATATCTTTATAAATTTCTCTTTGCCTATTCATTTATAGCGCCAGCTGCGTCTCTTGCTTATTGTCAAATTTGGTAGCGCCGCCCGTCTCTCCTTCTCTCTCTCTCTTCTTTCTCTCTCTCTTTCTCCTTCTCTCTCTCTTTCTCTCTCTCTTTCTCCTCTCTCTCTCTTTCTCTCCTCTGCTCGCTCTCTCTCTTTCTCTTCTCTCTCTCTTTCTCTCTCTCTCTCTCTCGCTCTTTCTCTCTCTCTCTTGCTCTCCTCTCTCTTCTCTCTCTCTCTCTTTCTCTCTCTCCTATTACCCATTTTTCTTTTTCAAAAATATAATTCAGAAATAATTTGAAAGAGAGCAGGGAAAGATACCTATATATAGAGAGGGGCGATGAGTGGTCGCGGAAAAGCGATCATACTAATCTGTTTAAATCGAACATAATGAAAAAGTTGAACAGGAGGGAAAGAAGAAAAAATGTGTGGTGTGTGCTGTGTGTATGTGTGTGTGTCGTGCTGGGTGTGTGGAGAGAGAGAGGAGACGGACGAAGAGAGAGACGAGAGAGAAGAGAGAGGAGAGAGAGTTAATAAATGTTGTACTGGCCGTTCCCTACAGTGTGAGAACATTTGCACCCGTTCTCACTATAAAATATGAGACCCCGAGTGAAAGGGAGCACTGTTCCCGTTAACGACAAAGCTGTAGTCCGTACATGTACCATTAATTGTAAATTACACTTGTCTTATTTTACCCCTTCTCAACTTAGACTTCTTTTATGTTGGGACTAACATCCACAACAATAAAAGGTTATTATTTACTTTTAAACATTATTGAACTATGGGCAATAGCTCTTATGTAAAAACATATCAAACGTTTGTAATAATCACAATTATCATACTGTGTACTATCCACAGGTCCTGCACGAGCTCCACTTCATATTTTAGTTTACTTAAAACCATGGAGCAACATATTCCCATTATTAAAACGTTGTAATAAAAAAATATCTATACGTGGTAATCCACAGGCTCCTGCTAGTAACGATTATGAAACGTTTTACATAGTTTGAAACTATTTAGCAATATCTCTTAAGTAAACATTATTAAACGTAATATTAAAAAAATATCATTTACTGTGTGTATATCCCACAGTCCCTGCATAGTGTTTTCTTAATTTCTCTGTGTCTATTCATATGCGCCCTTTCACTGTGTCCACTTGGCATCATCTCTTCTCTTTTAATCATTCTTTAAAATTCTACCCTCGTTTTTTCTTTAATTCTGTCTACCCCCACCCCCTTTTTTTCCTCCTCCCCCCTCATCTCTGCCACTTGCAATCGTACCAAACTCATTACTGGTTGTCTCCGGGACTGTCTCCTTTCTCATTTTAATGCGCAGTTTCGGCGGCCACAGTTTTCAAACTTATTATTGTGACCCGCCTAATCAGTCGGGCAGTGACCCACATTGTCGGGCCGGTAACACATCACTCCCTACCCTCGCACCCGGGCCCGAGTCAGTTAACCTCCCACCCTTCTCACTAGCCACCCCATCACTTTATGCGGTAAGTGCTCTTTTCCTTGTCCCGTCCCCGAGGGAGGTGACACTCTCTGCCTCTCTCGATTTAGCTCTATAGCGCGAATACCATCTATTTCTGTCATGTTGTTTAGCTGGAGGAGGTGCTGACGCTGGGTATAGAACCGGCAGGGCTTAATGCATAGGGGAGGCGTTATTTTTAATAATGGGGTAATCACAAGCCAGATGCCAAGATAACGAAGTACAGGAGTCTTCCACCCTCCTACTTACGAAACCGGTACGTTCGTTCATGCTTGTCTGTAAGTAAAAAGGAATATGCTACCCTTCCGGTCCCGTCAAATAGGACAAACCTACTTTGTGCTGTATTATGCCGTTCTCATTAAGGTTTACGCTTCGCTGGGACGTCATGTAAGTAAAAGAAAGAGGCTACCATGCCGGTCCCGGTCAAAATAGACCAAACCTGCTTTAGGGGCTATTATGCCAGTCGTCATAAGTGTTAAGTACGCTGGGGGCCTTGTCTAAATAAAACAAATCGGATACGTACCTAATTATAAAGTACAAAAGTTCATCTCCTCACGGAAACTAAATCAGACCACACGGGAAGACAAAATAAAACCTCGGATAGAGCAGGTTTTCAGCTACTAAACCTATTCTCCAAGACGGTCCCAATAAGTTGGATAGCATTTTTGCCAGCATTAGTTTAACGTTCATACCTAGGAGAGTTTCAACGAGGGAGTCATCATTCGTATTGGTTCAGAGGGTGTCAACATTCTCCGTTGCCAATAAGTGCAATTTATTTTCTCGGCACATCCAATAAAAACACTTCAAGGTAATCCTTAAACTATTCCTCGCAAATTTCCAACCATAAAATAACACTGAACCCTCCATTTTATTGTCCGTGTTTTTGCAATAAATGTTTTATTCTTGTACCCGTTTATTTAACAATACTACAACAGTCCGAAAAACCCGAAAAAATCGTCATTAACATAGAATAAATACACTCAAAATTGAACATGCAATATTGACAGTCCTCATTGGTTTTTTAAAACATAGTTTACATTAAATACATGACTGCGTATTAATATATCTATAATTAGTTTGTTTTATTTTAATACATATTTAAAGTTTACATTTCAAATTGTTTTATTTTTTTAAATCCTTTTTAATGAATTTGATGATTTTACTACTTAGGCTACAAACTCGCTGACTATTGAATTTCTAAACTCCACCCCTCAGGCAATTATGTTTCAAATATCATTTTACACGCCCGGAGGGTGTTTCTTTTATTTTGCTAGTTTTAATAATATTCAATTGTTTCTATTATAAAAATCATTCATAGGATTGATTATAATACGTGGAGAATAAAATAACAATTATTATAAATCCGAGTAACTATCTATAAGCCGTTTCGTTAAACCAGTATGCAATTAACCACATCATATATTAATATAAACCTTTTATTTCTTACGTGATATATAAGACACATTGCAGGCATTGTTCAAAACGCTCTAATAAACATAAGCTGTTTTGGAGAAAAATATAACTAGATTTTCACAGAGACATCATTTATAAATCTATACGATTTAAGTACATTATATTAAGCGATTATTGACTTTAAAGATCAAATACTCATTGATAAAACTAAATTTCCATTGGAGTATTTGTGTATCCTAAGCTGTGATGTATTATGATTATCAGATAGACAGACACCGAAGATCTCCATGTATAACAAGATTGACATCTCTCTGTTCTAGTGACCATCAATCCCTGCTATCAATTATTTGTCAGTATCACCTCCATCTTCAGATGCTACAAAGCATGTCGAATCATTTTTCATTTCTTCTCCGTTTTCTAAATTTTTGTAGAATTCGTCTGCGTAAAAACGGAACGATTAATTCCTTAAATTCGAATTGTTCCGATTTGAATGGGGAAAATAGATTATCTTTATTTCAACTCTGAAAAACAACGAGAAGATGGCTTCGTTATTTGAAAATCGTCTGGTTAAACAATGGGATAACTTGATTAATTCAATCCGTCTGCGTTTGAACAAGAGAAACAACGTTTATTTAATTCCAAATTTTTTGTTGTTTACAGAGTAAATGTTTTTCATACATCAAATTGGAAAAAAACCGATAAAGTTTACTAATTTCAAATTGTATTGTTTTACGAAGACCCCATCCTTCTGTAGTTCATATTTGTCTTTGTTATACCACAAGGAACAAGTTTTTATAAATTATATATACATAATTTTAAATTGTTTTGATTTAAAGGGACAATTCTCCTGAATTCAAATCATCTCTGTCTGTACAAGGGACGTAGCTTTCTAATTTTTAAATCTATTTGTGATTTAATTCAAAAGAGGACTGTTGTTTCTTTAGTTCAAATTTGTCCTTTTACAAAGGACCATTGGTTTTCAAATTCCTCATAAATTGCGTTAGATTTAAAGTGGACAGTTTCTTCCTATTAGTACAAATTGTCTCTGTTGCCACAAAAGATACAAATTTTCTAAAATCTCAAATATTTTAGGATTTTAAAAGTGCTGCGTCACGTCAAGCCCTAGCACCTATATGATTGTCTCATCCCTATTGCTCTTATGCAAGCCCCCACCCTTTTATTCATATATGTGCTAGAATGCCCGGTCGGCTGTGTCTTAGTGTCCTCGCGCATTATCACACTATAACATTAAACTCTATCTAAATTGTGAAGTTTTCAATTCTAGTTTGCTAACTTGCAAAATATGGCATCCGTACCTCCTTCATCGTCATTGCTCCCAGTATACTCTGCACCGGTAGTGTAGTACCTGTTAGGAGTCCACTCTAAGACGTTAAATAGAAAAGCAATGATCTAAGAATATGTTTGAAAAAATGTTCTTATTTACCCATCAATTAGAATTAAAAACAAACAATGTCATTCGGCATAAGATAACCAACAAGGTTGGCTTGCCCGTAAAACGCAACCAACCAGCCAAGTTTATTTATTCACAATTGTTTGAGTTGTATTAAGGGACAACGGTCTCGTCTAAATTCTTAACAATTGCTTGGAGACCATGCGAAACAAAACGAATAGTGTTTCCTTTACATTGTCTCTCTCTGAAACAAGGACACAGTCATCTCTCTATTTCTACATTTATACGTTTCGTCTTGCCCATCAAGATCATAACTTAAGTTCGACATCCAAATCTCTTTTGGGGATTGTTCCCGATATTCGCGCTCAACTTCAGCTCCTAGTTGCTCGATTCTGCGATATCGTTCAGCACTGTCCTACATATAAAGGATAAAGTCTCAGGTTCTTCCGCGTCGAAAGATTAATTATTTCCTACCCGCACTTCAAATTAACTTAAAACACCCCATTCACCTTTATCTTCCACAAAGTCCCTTGAACAGTGTTTTTAGCTAATTTTTCCCATTTATCTATCTTCTCATTTTTCTCGTTCAAAACGTCCTCCCGCCAGCTCGCTCACATGTGCCCCTGAGCAAACTGAAGATTCTCAGAGTGTTTAGCAGATTCAATTTTGTTTCTTTGCAATAATTCGAATAATATTCCTTCGGGCTCACGCGAGAAACTCGGGATTACACCGAATACTCAAAGTTCCTCAAAACGCGTTACATTTTTTTTCATTATGAATGTTTCCCTCTTCTTTGTGTTGATGTGCTTGTCCAACCAAACTATCAATGTGCTGTGTTTATGATCAAATACATAATGTCGTGTCCATTCGCGAAACCCATAACTGAGGTGACCATTTTAACCCCATCAAAACAATTTATGTCCATTCTATCTATAAATATGGTGTCTGTCAAATTCAAACCATAAATACGTGTGTCCATTCAAAAACTATTAAATGTGTGTGTCCAATCAACCATTAAATGTGTCTACTTCTAAACCATTAATTTCTGGAGTTAAGTTACAGCTATTCTATGATATTTTCACCCGTGGTCAGGATTCGAACATTGCAACCTACAGCTGCACTGTTACATAGACCCCAATAGAACTCAAAAGTTTGTATGCCGGGTCCAACCCTTGTTGTCCCGATTACAACCATGAAGCCCCCCCCCCCGAGTTTACACAAGAAAGTTTCGAGTTCACAAGAAACACATCATCATTAAAGCGTCGGAGGGAACTATCGACTGAAATCTTGTTATATAACAATAAAAATGGAGAGACAACAGTTTCGAAAAATCTACAATGTAATACAAAATTATCAGCCTCACTCTCAAAAATTGTATATAAGAATAAAGATGAAGCTAGAACTCAATAACAGTAAAAAATTATCAAATAGATATTCCAAATATCTTATCCGAGTGTCTCCATTCTCAAAATTAGATAAACAAACAGAACTGGAGGTTCGCCAAAAAGATCCAAATAAATACAAATCATCAAGGGACTCACTCTTAAAAAATTAGACATAGAAACGCCCTGCAGAAGGCCAGAGGTGAATCAGCCCCCCCAAATGCTTGGGTATATAACAATAAAGATGAGCGGACAACAGTTCGAAAAATCTAAATAATAAATATTCCTCAAGTCTTATGTCAAAAATAATTAGACAAGAAACGCCCTGCGAGATAACGCCGCGAGGGCACATCTACCGAAAACGTTGTGATGTAATAATAAAGATGAGAACAACAGTTCCGAAAACCTCTTCCAAAATTAATACAAATTATCAAGATTCATCTAAAAATTCCAGCCAATGACCCTAAAATGATCTCACGCTTCTAAAAAGCTTGACAGATTGACATTTTTTAGATCAAATGCACGAATATAAATGAAAAAGAATTGTTAAACTTGAATAAAAATCTATTTATGCAGGCATGTGTAGAATAAAATTTATTTAATAAAAGAATCTATCTCAATATAAAAACAATCCCTCGCCCAGTGCTTAACAGTCCCAAGGGAACAGTGGAGCCGCTGTTTCTATTTGTCCACTAAGTCTTGGCTCCATATGAACCAGTACCACACCCCAATGCAGTTTCTCGAATATCCAAATTGTTCCCTGCTACTCGTTTTTACACATCTCATGATTGAAAAAAGCAGCCCATTATAGTGATGACAATGGAGAAGAATATGAGAACGATTTCAGCCGGTTTCGATATTTTAGAAACTACATTTCCAATTTTAGTCTCATATGTACCGGTAGCCACACTTCAAAAACGCTATTACAAACTAAAATGCATTAGGTTAGCACCTTGTGGACCGGATGCTAGTACTCAGTAGACTTGATAGGTTGAAGAAATATCCTGAGCTTTGATCCCCACAATTAAATGCTATAAGCTACGAAATGTTTCCGAGAAAAAGAAGAAGAACAAAATTGATAACTAGAAAACAACTTTATATTCACCACATATACAATTGCGTCATATTCGATTGTTCTTTTCATGGATGCTGGTACTGTATGTGTCTGTATTGGTTGTGTATGTGTGCAATGTGTTGGTTTGACTTTGTTTTCACTTCATTTATGAGTAACAGATTCTCAGATTTGTTAAAACAAGTCCTGTGAATTGAACTTGTTCGCTTGGAGAGTAGGAGAGAAGAGAGAGAGCAGAGATCGAGGAGAGAGAGGAGAAAGAGAGAGAGAGAGAGAGAGAGAGTATGAAAAAAAAATAGACGGACCTGTTGAGCTCCCAGCGTCTTCTCCCCATTGTGTCGCATTGGGGAATGAGTCGTTCCCGTTCCCACTGTCGACGTTAGTTAATAGAGCATCCGCTCCAACTCTGTCGAGTTGGGCCAAGAGCATAAGCCTCCCACTGAAGTGTTTCAGCTCTATTGCTCTTTATAACTTTTCTCTTTGTTCATTGTCTACGGACATTAAGTTTAAATTTCAATATTGGGAATTTTTCAAAATATCAGCTGTTTCTAATGGACGTAAATATCGGCATGCATTATTGTACCTGTGGCCATCGTCCCAATCGACGTAGATTACTGTCATTGGAATTCTAAATCACTTGTTTCTATTGCTGCCTAAAAATATTTTCTAAACTTATTTATTCGATTCTCTTTGCGATAATTATCATAATCCCTAAACTAACCTACAATTGTAAAATTACTTGTTTCAGAAAACGTTAATTCATTTTCAGTATGTCAACTTCCACCCGTAAAAATAGGGGGCCAAAAGTCCCCATAAGATCTAAGGAATCGGACAAGTTCTGCGCAACCCAGTGATAGTTCTAGACCTTTCATCTAAGACGTCGGACCATATCTAACTCTTCAATATATTGACACGGGACTCTTTATTTAAATCCGCAGAGATTTCCATAGCACAACTAGGTCACCGCTGTAGCTCGAGTTCGTCGTTTGACCGGAAGGAAAATAAATACGCGTTTTCGGTCCTTAGATGTAAACAGCATATATTGATGGCAGTCATCTTAGTCTGTAAATTACCCCCCGCACAACGAAAAAACAACTGACCCTCTCCAAACCTCCCTTCCTTGAGAACAAAAAAACAAAGAAAAAAACAGAAGTGCTGAAGAAGAAAGCCTATAAGAAAAATACAAGGAATGAATAAAAATAAGAATGTCATTATTATTACAGAATATGTGAGAAAAAACCCAAAAGATAATGCGCCCGTGACGGTGAGAGATTCATTTGTGCGCTGAAACAGTTCCGCCATCAACCAACCCTGCATACACCTGATCCTCGCGACTCACCCATTCCCTCTCGCGACCATCTCTCCACGCCGCTCCAGTTACTAATCCCTGAACCCTCTACCTCCTCTAACGCACCTGTCGATCCGTCTGTCTGCTGTCTCTCCGCTCCTGTGCGTCGGTTCGCAAATTCGTCTGCGCGTCGTACTCTAGCTGCACCTTCCTTCCTTCTCGAGTCAGCAACACACCCTGTCCCCCCCGCTCTTGCCGCCCGCCCTCAGCCGCCGGCGCCCGCGATACACTCACACGTCATGTGTAACACAAACTCGTGGCTGCACAGTCTTCTCTACCACACTCATCTATCTTACCGCCAACCAATCTTCGTGATCGCGCGAGCTTACTATATACATGCACTCAATCAAATCAAGCGACTTTCTTTCTCCCCTTCCCTCTTCTTTATTCTGTTACCTCGATCCTCTTCACCTCATCTCTATGCCACGCACCAGATCTCTCTCTTCTCTTCTCTCTTCTCTTCCCGCCCTTCCTCCCCTCCTTCTCCCACCTCTACTCTCTCTCCTTCTCCTCTCCCTCTACACCCAGCCACACTCTTATCCTACTATACTCTAGCTCTCTTACCACCCGTTCACTCTTAACCCATCTCACTCTATAACTCACTCATCACCTCTTACCCACGCCACTCCCTCCATCCCCACCTACTTCGATCACCCTCCGTCTGCCTTTCCTATCTCGCTTCGTTCTACCCCGCTCAATATCGCTCATCACTAGTACTTCTATGTTTTCTCTCTTCTTCTTACCATTGCTGCGGACTCCTTCTACTCCCTTCCTCGTTAAGATCATAGCGCCATAAGCATCCAATTTGACTTCTTTCTCCCTCCTTCTCTCGCCCTCTTTGTTCCTATTCTCTCCACCCCTTTCTTCCTTCTTGCTTTCTTATACCTCTTAATTTCTTTCTTCGTTCTTTGCTTTCTTTATACCTTCTTCATTCCTTTTTCTTTCTTTCTTCTTTCTTTCTACTCATTAATCACTTCTTTCTGTCTTTCTTTCCTTTCTTATCTTCACCTTATCGTTTTTTTTTTTCCTTTCTCCTTTTCTGTTTAAACCTTCCTGCTTTTTTTTCTCATTCATTCTTTAATTTCTTTTCTTTATTTCAATTTTTCATTTTTCTTACTTTTTTCTTTCTTTCTTTCTTCTTTCTTTCTTTCTTCTTTCTATACCTCTTCATTTATCTTTCTTCTTCATTCTTTACCTTTTCTTTCTTTCTTTTTCTTTCTTTCTTTAAATTTTCTCCTTCTCATTTCATCATTTTTTCACTCTTTCAATACTTTCATTCTTTTTTCTTTCGATGTCTTACCTTGTGCTACACCATAACATTTCTTCTTCCTTTCAGCCCTTCTTGTTCTTCTTCTTTCCTTCATCTCATCTCATATCTCTTTCTTTCTGTAATCAAGTTATTCTCCTCTATCTCTCTACTGTTCTTTCTAGTTTCTGTGACTCTTTTTCTTTCGTGAAATTTTAATTTATAGCAAACAACCCGCCGCCCACCTTACACCTTCATTTCGGGAGAATGCGTTATGGGCCCTTCTTTTGGCCGTCTCCTCTTTTATTTCTCTCTTTGCGTGCGTGGCGTGTTGCGTGGTGCGATTCCTCTTCTTAAAATATCTTAAGCTCTCTGAATAGCTTTCCATCGTTCACTTCATATTTTATTTACAGGCATATTTTTTGAGAAATTACAAGGAAAAACATAAAAATTATATATGATTAGTATAGTACAATTATAATACTATATACTACATATATTATGATATATATACATAATATACTATTAGTATATAATATATGTTTTGTGTGTGTGTGTGTGTGTGTGTCAGTGCGTTGCCTGCCTGTGCATATATAAGTATATATATATACATATATATATACATATAATACTATAAATATACAATAATTTCTTTCTCCTTTCTCTCTCTCCCTCTCTCTCTTCTTCTCTTTCAGCCCTATATATATATATATTATATGAGATGGAGATATAGCATGATAAGATACGGTGGTTCGTGTATAACTTAAACATATCTTGATGCCATATATATGTATATATATAAAATGCATATATATGTATTATGTACATCATAATTATACTATATATATATATATAAAATATTATATATGTACACCACACAACCATATTAATATAATATTATATATAATATATATCTACCTTAAACATATATATCATATTATACTATATATATAATCACGACGGCTAGTCTTTAGGTCGTCTCGGATATTGTTACTCGATTTTAGCATATACCTCTGTTTATATATATACGTACCTATACTATAGGATAAGTATATCTATATATATATATATAGATATATATTTGTGTATTGTACTATATATGTGGGTGTGAGTGTGTGTCTGTGTACAAACTCTGATAAATTACAATATGTATGAAACAATATTCTCCCTACGTTAATCAGATAACACACACACACACGCTTATATCTTTGTATGTGCGCCCATGCAACCCCTCATTCGCTTTTCCCTGTTCCTTTCAGGACTAAGACCTCAGCAGCGCCTTTTCTTTCTCGAAAAACAAGGACCATCTCCAAATAATGGTGAAGCCACGTTCTATTAGACATTCATCAACGCCCAACAACAACAAAAAAGAAAAAAAAACAAAAACAAAGCAACACCCAAGAAAAAAAGAAAAGAAAAAAAAGAAAAACCCAAAACATAGCAATGCCATTTACGTCCTGCTGGATTTCGAATTATAGACGCCGGGGAACCACAGAACAGTCATTTTGTTTTGGCTGGTTTTTCTTTAATCCATCCCTCTTATGGCACATCTAACACTCTTGTGCTGTTCCGTGTTCTGTGACGTCTTTGTGTGTCTTTATACCTTTACTGCTGTATCTCTTTCATTTAATGTCGCCGACATTCCGTCTCCACCTTTTCTGAACTGTCGCCTCCAATATGATACTTTTTGTGTATCGTCTTCAACCTTGTTTCAATGATTCTTTCCATTCTGTTTGTTTTTTGTCTTTTCTTTCCAAACCATACAGTCAGTTTCGTTGATTTTCTTGTTTTGCGTTTTGCATTCATATTCATAATTTAGTGGTTTTTTTCTTAATCGTTACCTTCTTCAGCAGGACGAAAGCGTGTTGCTGGAATTTTTAACAAGGCAAGAAAAACAAGAAGAAACAATGGCCTATTTTCACACATTACACAATTAAACAATGTTAGATAAATCAAAAGAAAAAAGAAAACGTAATGTAGGTTGTCTGTATAATGTGTGCGAGGCATGATCACGAGCTAACGGGATTGAGCTTATTCTCAGGATCGCACCACCGCCTCCAGTGAGTAGTTATCTGTTTGCAATTATTATTAGTATTTTTACTTAATATTTGGCGCTATTTTGTAAATATTTTTGTTATTCTTTGCTTAATTTTCTGTTTATTTTTGCTCTGTTTTTGTTAATACTTTTGCTTATGGTTTTGTTTCATTTTAGCTTATTTTTTTGTCCGATTTTACCTTGCTCTTATTTATTTCCCGTTCATTTTTGCTCTATTTTTTGTTTATTTTCTTGCTTTTTTAAATTTATTTTTTAGCTTATTTTTGTTATTTTTTGCTTTGTTTTTTGTTTATTTTTGCTTAGTTGTTGTTCATTTGTTGCTTATTTCTTGTTTTATTTTTTGCTTTTTGTAAATTTATTTTTTTTGCTTATTTTGTTTATTTTGTGACTTTTTCTTGTTAGTTTTGCTTATGTTTGTTCATTTTTGCTTATTTTTTGTTTATTTCCTTGCTTTTTTTAAAATTTATCCTTTGCTTATTATTTTTTGTTATTTGGCTTGTTTTTGATTATTTGCTTATGTTTGTTCATTTTTTGCTATTTTTGTTTGATTTTTTGCTTTTTAAAATTTATTTTTTTTGCTTATTTTTTGTTATTTTTGCTTGTTTTTTTGTTTCTAATTTTTGCTTATGTCTGTGTTCATTTTTGACGTATTTTTGTTTATTTTTGCTTTTGTAAAATTTACTTTTTTGCTTATTTTTTGTTTATTTTTGCTTGTTTTTGTCTTACTTTTGCTTGTACTGTTTTGTTTCATTTTTTGTGCTTATTTTTTTGTTTATTTTTGCTTATTCTTTGTGTTATTTTGCTTATTTGTGTTCATCTTTCGCTAAATATTTTTTTGTTTATTTTTTGCTTTTTTAAATTTTATTTGCTAAATATTTTGTGCAATCCTATTTTTCCTGCTTATGTTTCTTTTTTTCGATTTTAGGTTATATTTTTGTCATTGTTGCTTATTTTTGTTTAATTGTGCTATTTTTTGTATTTCTTGTTACTGCTTATTCTATTTTTGTGTTTTTATTTTACATGAAGGGAACTTCTATTCAAGTCCCTGTTTCTTAGTCTAGCGGTCATCCGTGGACTTTCACCAAGAGTATAAGTGTTAATAAATCTCTTCAAGATCTTCCAAACTCTATCTTCGATATTTTCTAACAGATCTTCATCAATATCTATGGAGAGATCCGAATTCTTCCTCTGTCTGATTTCTCCCAAGAACATTTGGTCTCACCTTCACCCTTTTAGCGTTTCATTAGGTTTATTTACTTTCAGTCTCTAGCATACAGGATCCAAATATTTCCCTATACTTTCGCTGTCTTTATATCATTTTTCACCTAAGTAGGTCCCACCGGAAACAAAATCCACTAGGTGGACCAACTTCTTTTTTTCTTGAATAGGTCATCTGTTTTTATGCTGCTCTCATCTTCTCTTGGACAATATTCGGTTAAATCCTACCTTAACGGACATTAAAATTGCAGCGAAATCGCCAGTTAAAGATGGTACAGCAGCAAAAAAGGGGCCTGTAGGTGCTCATCGCGCCCTAAAAAGTCTCTTTATACAAACATGATTGCTCGCGACCAGGACGGGGCACTAAACACCCCCCCCAAATTTCGATAGAATTGCCATGGGAACACAAAGAAGAAAGAAAGAAACGAAAGAGAGGACGGAAGAGAGAAGGCACGAGAGAGAGAGAGACAGGCAGACAGACGGCTTGTAGCCGGACGAAAGAAAATCAGAGATGAAAAAACAAAATGTTTAAAAGTCAACCAGCATCCCGAAAAGAAAGTTGAAAAAAAATGCGACAAAAAAAAAAAAAAATAAAAAAAGCAAAAAGAAAAAAGAAAAGGAGGAAAAAAATTTACCCTCGCCGAAAGAAAAAAAATTACTAAAAAATCAAGAAATTAAACCGATTTTAACGAAATTTTCAGTGTTGATCACATTAACTGCAGAATTAAAAAAGTAAGCAATTTCATCTCTGTCTCTAATCTCTCTCTATCTCTCTCTCTCTCTTTTATCTCTCTCTCACTCTCTCTGATTTCCTTTTTACCTGTTCTACCTCCTTTACCTCTCCCTTTTCTTTTTCACCTCCTATTTTATCTTCTTTCCTATACATCTATTACATTCTTACGCCTCCACCATCTCTCTCTCCTCTCTCTCTCTCTCTCTCTCTCTCTCTTCTCTCATCCTTCCTCTCTCTCTCGCTTCTCTCTCATCTCTCCCGGTTTACGGTACTTCGATGAGGAAACGGGTATATGATAATATCAAGGAGATTTTTTGTTGCACCTGAGGCTGAGCTTCACGCCTACCACCAGCTTCTTACTTTCCCGTACTGGTCTTATTGTTTTAACATAAAACATTCTCTATCTCACTCAAAGTTGAAATACTAATGCCTTATCTCCAAATTCGCTTTTTTATTTTACTTTATTTTTTTATATTTCTCGGCAAATGCAGCAGGAAACGACACATATGATTATCGATGTACAAATATTCATGCACGTTAAAATTGGTTTGGCACAAAGGCCAATCTTGATGTTGTGGGCGGAGAAATAATGAAGAGCCAGAGGCCTTAAACTTTGTTTTGTCGATATTCTAATTTGGAAAGGATTTGCTGGGGTTTGAAATTCCACCAACCTTTAAACAGGAAGCATAGAGCCCCCCCCCCACACCACACACCTAGCGACCCATCAAAAGCGTGCCGGACGGAAACCGACCCCTTATCAATTCTAGCTGCAAGAGTGCTAGCACAGCTAGAATCTGAGCAGTAAATTCTGTCTGTCGCTCAGATGATTGGGTACAAATCGTGGCGCCCCCACCTAAGGACTAAAATATAAAATCCATGCTCCAGCGCTAGTGAAAAGTTAAAAAATCTCTCTGCTACTCCTCTGTCAGCATGTCCTGTCCTCTCCTGTCTCTCTATTTGTCACACAACACACACACACACACCACACACACACACAACACACCACACCACAAACACACCACACACTCTCTCTCGTCTCTCCCCCTCTCTCGCGCTCTCTCTCTCCTCCTCCTCACTTATATATCAGTATATATATATATATATATATTATATCAAAACTAATATTCGTGATTTTGCAAACTCCTTATTCTTTACCTTTCCCCTCCTGGTCCTTTCTGTCCTGAGTCTGCTAGTTATGTATGTCCTGCTATGTCCTATCGTACCAACAAACAAACACCCCACGCACCAACACACCACGCACACACAGCACACACACACAGACTATATAGCTGGAATCAGGACGTAATATCTACTCATACTATATTATATAATAATTCAGTATAATATATGCGTGTTCCGTCTAAGATACGTGTTGTCGCCATCACCGCGTCTCATATAAAGATATACTCTGAATCTAATCTTACGTATTCGCAACCTGTGTTACATTCTCGACGTCTCGCGTTGGTATCATACGTTGAACACAACAACACACACCAACACACACACACCACCACACACACAGCTCACTATAGTAATCTAATATTGCGTGGTGTTTTGTACGTGTGGTGTATCGCGTTCGTATAAGTAGTAGCTTCGATTATCGTCTGTCGAACTTGTTATTCTCGTTCTAACGCGGTCTACTTGTGCATACCACACCAACACACACACACACACACAACACACACATCATATATATAATACTATTAATATATATTTAAGAGTATAATGTAAATTATAGTTATCTATATATGTATATATGTATACTAATACTAATATATATATTATTAAAGTTATATATCATATCTTGTTGGTATAATATATATCATATATAATATGTTAGTAGTATATAATAATAATATGTACCATTATATATATTGATGTAATGAGGTTTGTGTTCACTTACTGATCACCTCTTTCTCGTCTTGGACAAAACCGTCGAGGTTAATGGTAAAATACGAAAATTTGACCGCTAGACTGTTGTTTGGGCATCAATTATGAGTCTTTGATCGGATCTGATGCGCATAACCATGCACAAATCCCATGCGTATCTCGCCAAAACTAATAGATACCATATATACTAATATATAATACTATATATATATATATATATATAATATATAATATATATATATAGATATTCTTGGTGTGTACAAGCGTGATTCTAGCGGTCCATATTTCCCTACCAGTAGTTTGCTAGTAGAGTTCAGCGTTCCGTATCGAGAGCTCAATGTTTAAATATTAATAAACAGAGCAAAGTTATTGTGAACTAAAAAGCCTAAATACCATGGGATCGTGGTTAAGCAATCATTTATCACAAAATATGATATAATATATATAATATATATATATATATAATATATATATATATATCACACTGTCGGATTAAGTTCCATTTTTATATTCACATACTTGTCTATGAAAAAAACCCCAGCATACTCACCTTATGAATAGTATACTCCATCCCTTGAAGCATATTACTACCATAACAACACCACCGTGCGAGCTTTACCTACACTTTAATTGGCTTACTTATTTAACAGTGGAATGATTTACAAGACCAATTCTTGATATCTTAATATACAATTTTTATTCATAAATTATACACCTTTTTAAAATAATTCTTACATCAGCTCCTTTTGTAAGTCTTATTTATTAAACATAATGCTTCTGATTTTTTTTTAATTAAAAATAAAACTTCAAATTTTATTTTTAAAATAAAAATTCATTCTCTTACTTTGTTAATACCAGGACAGCCGCATTTTTAAAAAAATTCCAACTTTTGATGAGCCAGCCCGTTCTGTTTTTGCTAAACGCCGTCATTTTGATGTCCGTCTTATTTTGTTGAAGAACCGATCCGTGCGCGTCGATGCAGATATTCCGAGGACTCCTCACCATCCAAGTGAGCATGGTCCGATGTTGCTTTTTAAACCGTAGACAAGAAGGCCCCCGAAACGCGTATTGCCCATTCTCTCCTGATGGCCATGCATTTGTAAACATCCTTTTGTTTTCAATATATCTCATATTCACACTGTCGGATTAGTTCCATTTTATTTCACACACACACACAACACACAACACACACACACACACACACGCACACACACACTATATATACTATATATATATATACTTCTATATATATTATATAATATATATATACTACTATACTATATCTATATATATATATGATACAAAAGGATTAGGACAGATAGGGTCTTAGGACAATCATGATAGCATGCTATGCTTGCACATAAACCTTGCCGGTTGAAGGGAGATAGCCTCTACCTCCGACACCTAAGTAAGGGCCAAATGGCGAGTTTTGGGCATCATGCTCATGAGTGCTCAAGCTACCACGGATTCCGTCCCCTTCGAAATTTTGGCATTAATATTTTCATACCATTCACCTTCAAAAGTAAGATGCAGTCCATCAGTGGACCATACACCACAAACACGAACAAGAAAAACCGATGCCAGAAGTGATACTAATTATTTTTTTTAGTCTATGCATCCCAGTGGCATCATTCTGGAGAATAGCACGTGTATATCGGTGCCACTGCCCCATCTGACAGGGCTAATATTGTTTTGGGTGGGAAACGAAATAAATAGAAATAGCGTAAAATGCAATTTTTTTTCTTTAGACTAAATGAACAAAGGCTTTCATTGCTGAAAATGACCTTCGTGTATATCCTGCCCGTACTAGTTTCGATTTGTCGAGTAAATGCTAAATCGGGGGAGCGGGCTGTCTGCTTCTATATTGTAAACGCAACGCTTCCATATTCAATAATCACTGTTCAATTAACTGATGCTTCAAGTCCAAAAATTGGCCACTTACAAGACGTTGAAGTAAGAATATAGGCTCATTCGCCAATGCCTATTGATTTTGCCACGAGACTATTTCTATTTCCTTCTCTAAATTGAAAGTTCTTGTAGCACAGAAGCAAGGAATTTTCAAAACCAGAAGGCTCGGACCCTCTGTTGTGGTCGTGTTGTGCGTCGTGGCTGTGTGTGTGTGTGTGTGTGTGTGCAGCGTGTGTGTGTGTGTGTTATTTGTTACCTGTGTTAAAGCGCGGTGGCAGCGGTGAGGGAATGTCTCAAGATCGCGACCGCTCATCAAATCGTCCAAAGCAATACACTAATGCATTGATGTCTTGCGAAAGGCGGTGCAGAAGATCAGAAGAGAAGGCCAAATATTGAAAAAGAAGAAGAAGAAAAGAAAGTGACTGAGAAGAAGAGTAAGAAGAATAAAGAAGTAGAATTGAAGGGCGTGCAAAGAAGAAGACAACAGAAAGGAGGATGAAGAAGAGAAGACAGCCGCGGGGTAAAAGGAAGAAAGAAGCAAGGCAGTGCAAGAAGAAAGAAGATAGAAGAAGAAGAAGAAGAAGAAGAAGAATAGAAAGGCAACGAAGAGAGTGAAAGAGAGAGAAGTGAAAAAAGAAAGAGAAGGCAGAAGAAAGAAGAAAATGAAGGGGTGAATAGACAAGAGAAGAAGACAGCGAGGAGGGAGAAGAAGATAGAATAAGAAGAAGAAGAAAGAAGAAAGAAAGATATGAGTAGAAGAATGAAGAGAACGAAGCAAGGTGACTGCAGAAGAAAAAAGACAAGAGGATTAGAAGAAAGAGAAGAAGAAGAATGGGGTGGAAGAAAGAAGCAAGAAGAACAAGAAGAACAAGTAAGAAGAAGAAGAATGAATTGAGGACGAAGCAAGAAGAAGGAGAAGAAGAAAGAGAAGAAGGAAGGATTAAGGAGAGAAGGTAGGGGTGAAGAAAGAAGAGAATGAAGCGGACAGAAGAAGATGTCGAGGAGGGGAAAGAAGAAGAAGAAGAAGGAAGAAGAAGAAGAAGAAGGAACAACAACAACAACAACAACAACAAGACTGATGATGAAGATATTTGGAGAAGATGAACAATAAAACAAGAAAGAGAAAAAGATGACGGTCCAAAAAGAAAAGTATTTGAGTACAAGAACCCAAATTATTATTTTCCCCATTAAACTAACCCTAAACCCAACCCTAACCCTAACCCTAACCCTACCTCTCGCCTTAGTGAGTAACATAATATCTGAGAGGTGACCCACCACCAAAAAATGACCATTATCTTATTTATTTTCCCCTCAAAACTAACCCAACCAAAAAAAAAAAAAAAAAAATACACCAACCCCACACCATAACCTCTAAACCATAACCCCTAACCCTAACCCCCTTCTAGTTGCATGTAACATAATATTACGGGGCGACCCCACGAAAAAAATAGAAACCACAAATTCGTAATTAACAAACTTGCTTTGATTATTATATTTAATCTTGTTTAAAAGTTCTAAGTCCAACAACAGGTTAACGAATTAGGATTAGGTTTGGTTTAGCGGTAGTTTAATGGGAAATAAATAAAAAATTGGGGTCTGTTTTTCTGGGTCACCATGTAATATAATGTTACTTCACTAGAAATAATGAAACTTTACAATCTATGCAGACAATCAATACAATATTGGAATCGATAATGATTATTTGGCATGGAAGAATTACCATCTAATAGTAAATGTAATATTGTTTATTTAGGTTTTATTAACAGCTTATCTTATCTATCTCTTCATTATCTACTCTATCTATTCTATCATCTATCTAATCTATCTATCTATCTTCTGTTTATATCTATCTAATCTTATCCTATCATCTTAATCTATCTCTGTTTCATATCTATCTATCTATCTTCTCTGTTCATATCTATCTATCTATCTATCTATCTATTCTATCTATCTATCTTCTATCTATCTATCTCTGTTTCATACTATACTATCTATCTATCTCTGTCTATATGTATCTTCTATCTCTGTTTAATTCCATTATCTATTATCTATCTCTTGTTCATATCCTATCTATCTGATCATCTATCTATCTAATCTTATTCTATCTTGTTCATATCTATCTATCTATCTATCTATATCTATATCTATATCATATCTATACTAGATATATATATATACTATATATAGTATATATATATATATATATAACTATATATAATATTCTGTTCATATTCTATCATCTATCTATCTATCTCTGTATCATCTATTATCCAATCTGATAACATCAATCCTATCTACTCCTATCGATCGAATCTATCTATCTATTCTCTGTTCATGTCTATACTACTCTATCTATCTATCTATCTATCTCTGTTTATATCTATCTATCTATCTATCTATCTATCTATCTATCTCTGTTCATATCTATCTATCTATCTATCTATCTATCTATCTATCTATCTCTGTTTATATCTATCTATCTATACTGATCTAATCTAATCTATCTCTGTCATATCTATCTATCTATCTCTCTCTGTTCATAATCGTATCTATCTATCTATCTATCTATCTATCTCTGTTCATATCTATCTATCTATCTATATCTATATTTATTCTATCTATCTTTATATCTATCTATCTATCTATCTATCTATCTATCTATAATATATATATATATATATATATATATATATATATATATATATATATATTTCTGTTCATATCTATCTATCTATCTATCTATCTATCTATCCCTGTTCATATCTATCTATCTCAATCTGTTAACATCAATCTATCTACTATTCTCTGTTCATGTCTATCTATCTATCTATCTATCTATATCTATCTATCTATCTATCTTATTCTTATTTTCATATCTATCTATCTATCTATATATATATTTTGGTCTTTTCATATCTATTTATCTCAGTCTTTCTCTAAATCTATCTAAGTCTCACTTATCTATCTCACACTATTCAAATCTATCCATCTATCTATCTTATCTATCTCTGTTTATATCTATAATTCTATCTCTATTCATATCTATCATTCTATCTCTATTCATATCTATCTATCTATCTATCTATATTCATATCATCTCTATCTATCTATCTATCTATCTATCTATCTCTCTCTCTCTCTTCTCTCTCTGCTCTCTCTCTCTCTATATTAAATATATATATATATATATATATATATTATATATCTGTCTGTTTGTCTGTCTGTCTGCTCTTTTCTCCGATT
>CM042163.1:87154252-87156752 GCA_023376005.1 Doryteuthis pealeii | reverse complement strand
AGTTGATAGTTCCCCTCATTATTGGATGAAGCTTTTTCGAAACTTTATTCAATAAAGTTTCGAAAAAGCTTCATCCAATAATGAGGCGAAATATCAACTGAATCTAACTCTCTCTGTTGTTATTGTTATCTCCACACTTTCCTCTATTTTCAACCACACTTTGTCGAATTTTTTCAAATCCGTCACTCCTCATATATATATATATATATATATATATATATATATGGAAGTAAAATGAGGTAATTAATCCGACAGTATATGGAGAAAATGTAGAACAAAAACGGGATGTTATAATAGATGGAAACGTATTATTCGTAGTGTCGATGTTCGAACATTTCGGTTTGTAAAGAAACCTTCTTCAGAACCTTTTACTCACTAGTTAAGGTGAAAAAAGATTAAACAATCTTCATATGAAAGTTGGAGAGAATTCTGAGTTGTCAAGCTCCTTACTAAAAGCACTCCCACCTCCAAAATATAGTTGCACCCCCCAAAAAAAAAACAAAAAAACTAGAAATCCAAAAAATAACAAACTAAAAAAGAAAAACAACAAAGAAAGGAATAACCCTTATTTGCTTGTTTTTTATTTGTTTGTTTTTGACGATAAAACGAGGAAAAATAACCTAACAAAATTAATAATTTAATTTATTAGGAGGTTGATTTAGAAGGCTATCACAATGCAGGTGTAAAGAAAAAAATAACACGGTAACAATGTTGTTGTGTGTTAACCTGTATTTTAATCTTGAATTTTTGAGATAAAATATCTTTTTCAAAAGATCACTGGAACTGAAGTAGTCTAGTGATGGCATTTCTTTTTAAATGAATTTTTTTTTTCGAAAATGATGGTATTTTTTTTATATAACTGTATTCTCGTGTTGCATGTTTACGTGAATGCGGGTTTTTTTTGTACGTGTTGACAACATACGCACACGTACAAAAAAAAACGCATTCATATATCGAAAATTCAAGAATAAAATACAGGTTAACACACAACATCATTGTTACCGTATTATTATTTTTTCTTTACACCTGCATTGTGATAGCCTTCTAAATCAACCCCCTAACCAATATATACACAATGCTTCAAGCAAATTATAAAACTCTCTTAATTTAATTTAGATATAATCATCCATTTACTGTTTATAAAGTTCATATTTCTTGTCCTTCCCTCACTAAAAATGAAATAAAAATATAATTCGGTATATTTTCCTCTTTAAAAGTAAATAAATATTCAATTAATTTTTGCTGTATTCATTTTGTTGTTGTGAATTTGCTTGTTGTGTTATGAATTCAGCAAAATATTATTCATTTTGCTTTTTCTGTAATTTTAATAGATATTTTCAAAATGCTTCGCAAAAAGATGTACCCACATTTGGTTTGGTTTGGTTTGTTTTACGGCATATCAACCTCAGTGGGTCATTTAATGCCGGTAAAGTTTTGAAATAAATCAATTCTTAATGGATAATACAATTTCTTTTATAAATACATTTTTCTATTTAGCCCATAGATGGGTGTACCCACATTTGAATTAAATATCTAATGCTAAAATTGTAATTTCTATCTATCTATCTATTTATTTATTTATTTATTTATCTATCTCTGAATTTATAATTTTCTAAATGTGAATGCAGCCGTAACGAAAATAAACAAAACGCCTTTGCTCTTAAGCTTTTTTGGATTCATGAAAGCTTGATTTAATTTACGAAGCGCGCACTATTTATTGCTTTTTCTACTTCAGTGACAGGCGGGATAACTCATCTTTGCAAATGCTGATCCATTCCTTTATTCTATTCTGCAAGTCATGAACATCCAGAAAGGCAAATAGAGCCTTACGTATCAGTCTTCTGATTTTCTTACTCGCTATCAACTCACCTCACAATTGCAGCAAAGGAAATGGATATATACGGGGCTGAGTCAAAAAAGTAATGCCATTTTGTTATAATTACCAACACAGCAACATGTATCATACATCAAAATTAAGTTGGTCCACTGTGGATCACATCCCTACTCTTCCACATAGGTGAGTCATAAAGTAATGCCATTTTGTTTAGGACAGGTATAATTACCAACACAGGAACATGTATCGTATATCAAAAAGAAGCTGGTCCACTGTGGATCACATCCCTACTTCTCCACATAGGTGAGTCAAAAAGTTATACCATTTTGTTTGGGACATGTATAATTACCAACACAGGAACATGTATCATACATCAAAATATAGCTGGTCCTCTGTGGATCACATCCCTACTTCTCCACATAGGTGAATCAAAAAGTAATGCCAATTTGTTTATGACAGGTATAATTACCAACACAGCAACATGTATCATACGTCAAAATGTAGATGATCCTCTGTGGATCACATCCCTCCTTCTCCACATAGGTGAATCAAAAAGTAATGCCATTTTGTTTATGACAGGTATAATTACCAACACAGGAACATGTATCATACATCAAAATGTAGATGGTCCACTGTGGATCACATCCCTACTCTTCCACATAGGTG
>CM042163.1:87141752-87149252 GCA_023376005.1 Doryteuthis pealeii | reverse complement strand
GAACTTGGATAGCCAAGTCCACTTACAACAACGTTAACCATTACACAACGAGTTGTTTAAATCTAGAGTTTTACTTTTCCAATTCTAGGTGCCATAAAAAAGTAAAATTGGAAGAGTGGCCTATTGTCGATATCAGCCGGAGAACGAGGGAGTATATCCCCTTTTCGCTAGACTTAGAACAGTGAGGCTGTTTTTTTTTTCTTTTTGCAGGAGTGGAATCTCATACATATATGTTTCTCTGTAGTTTAAATAAGGTCAAACATTCCTTTTCTTAGAAATCTTACAAAATGATTTTAATGCTTTTTGTTTTTTTAATTCTCGGTCGTTTATTTAAAACATTTTTTTAATTTGCTTTGCAAACTCACTTTTCCCTAATCCCAATTCTCTAATTATATATATATATATATATCAAATGTCCTATATGTTTATATGAACTATTTTTACTGGTCCTTCTGTAAAGACTTAAAGAATTCAACTCCAAGAAGACAGACTCAATAGAAGATACCAGATATACTAATTCCCTCTGCAGCATACTGGTAAGTCTCTCAAACTTAACTTCCCGCTGGGTTTCCGTGCCGGCCACCAGGGAGGTCTGGTATTTAAGCGCAGGTTTTGAAACTCCCTGCCTCTTTTGCTACACCTTCTTGTACGAGCACATGGGTTAGACCATTGTCACACCCTTCTCGGTGGGGGCCTCTGCCCCCTATGCTATGTAAATCTCTTGGGGGCTTCGGCCTCTCATCACTAGTAAGTGATTTTGAATGTATGGACTCTCCAATCCTTTTATCTCTACTCTTGTATGTTTATGTACATGTATTTTATTGTTACTGTATAATGTCTTATTTCCGTGCTGTTTTGATATATAAAATGTTTTGTCCCACAAGCGTGTCGGAGTTGCATGTTCATATATTAACCATTAATACTACACTACCTTTCCCAAGGGTATGTGATATGCAAACAGCCTCATTCATGATTTGAACCCGGGTGGCCAAGTTCCCTTCTTGCAACTGTAACCATTACACAACGAGCGGCGAAATAGATTTAATAAAGCTACAATAACCTTCTTATCTTTTCATCCAGATGATCTTCCGGTGCACTCTCATTAATATTTCCATTTGCTTTCAAAATATATAAACATGATAATGGCTACGACAAAAGCTGATACCTCCTTCCATTCCCCGCCAGAAAAAAAGGCATTTGAAGGCGGTTGTTTTGTTGAAAACTTAAGAGGGAATGCTTAAACATTCGAGTCGGTCGCTTCTGAAACCCAAAGGCATTAGCAGCGATAAGGCTTTTCAAAGGGGAATAACTCAATAGAGAGAAAACAATGGTGAACGTTTTGATAAAGACATTATCTAAAACTCAGACGAAATAAAAATGCTAATTTAGAATACCTACGCCTAAAATGGTCATTATAGCAAATAAGTAACAATACACTTACTATCTATCTATATAAACGAACCCTCATTAAATGCTAGTTTTAAAAAAAATGAAATTTTAAATCATTCAGAATAAAAAGCCTATTCTGACCTACTATTAACCCATCAGTCGGTATAACACACACACACCACCACACATATATATATATAATATATATATATATATATATATATATATAATATATATATATATATATTAATCGACATGCTGAAAGTGCTGTAGAGACACCTTTGGTGGATTGCTACAGCAGTTCCACCATGGCACCAAAAAGATGGTTAAACACCACGAAAGGATTGAACAGAAACTCGTACGACAGGAATTGTCACTCGAGTTTAACCAAACATGTTTAAAAGAGAAAATGCTGCCAAAATACACTTATATATATATATATATATATATATATATATGTATATAAGTATATTTTGCAGCATTTCTCTCTCTCTCTCTCTCTCTCTCTCTCTCTCTATATATATATATAATATATATATATATATATATATAGGAGAGAGAGAGAGAGAGAGAAAATAGAGAATGAATGAGAAAAGTATTGGCATATGAAGGTGCTCCATGCTAAAATAGCAGAGCAGGTTTACAAACAAATATTATATATAATGGTTTTAATATCTCGTTATTAAGTTTTATGCTTACTGCAATCATCAGACGAGACGATCAAAATGTTAAGATTTTAAAATTAAAAAAAACGGTGGCTTGTTTAGCGTTTATACAACGTGAAGCGTGTTCACGCGACGGAATGTTATAACGCTAAATTTGTATTAAAAATAAATAAATAAATAAACATGGTTAGGCCTTAATGCACTCAGTGTGCAGATGATTAAAAAAAATTATTTCGATAAATAGAGGGCTAAAATTAAGGGATTAATTAGTGTCAGGTGGTATATATAATATATATATATATATATATATATATATATATATATATATATATATATATATATATATAATATATATATATATTAGATTTCTTTTGGAATGGTCATTTATTTCAAATAGGGAAGATTCTGAAATAGAACAGTGAAACAGTATACATTAGTTATATTCAAGTCTCATATGGACGAGGCTGTTTGCATTTCACATAGCGCTAATACCCTTGGGAAAAGTATGAATCCAACTATTCTCCCTCCAGCTATGAGGAAATAGTAGGTCTGACTGAATTATTTAACCTTCGTTAGGTAACAAGTCTAGGAGAAGGAAAACTCTGAATTCAAACCTTTGCTTAAGACATTGATCTTGTGTCCCACCCTGCTCTTGCGGAGGGTTTGGTAAATATATATATATATATATTATATATATATTATATTAAGTTAAAGAAAGGAAATGAATCCGACAATATGAGTAAAAAAAAAGATGTGTGATGTTTTCATTCCACCTTTTCTTACTCATATATATATAATATATATATATATATATATTGAAGTTAGTAATATACATATATATATATATATATATTGAAGTTAGTAATACACACACACACACACACATATATATATATATATTATATATTGAAGTTAGTAATACAACACACCACACACAACACACACAACACACACACACACAAAACACATAATAATATATATACACCAAATATGATAAAGTTATGTATATCTTTGTTGGTATATATATATATATATATATATATATATATATAATATATATATCCCCCGCAAGAGTGGGCCGACAGCAAAGCCGTAGATTGATCAGCTCTGTGCGGATACAGGATGCTGCATGGAGGACCTCCTGAGAATGATGAACTATAGGGATGGATGGAGAGAGATTGTCATGAATAACCGCGCTGACAGCGCGAAAGATGATGATGATGATATATCAATACTAATACCAATATATATATTATAAAGTTATATATATATATATATATATATATATATATATATATTATATATATATATATATATTGGTAAATATATACAAAGCAAAGCAAAGAAATCGATCGTAACTGAAAACTCGTAAGTTGTGTCATTCATATTAGATCAAATAACATCCGTTATCTATTTATAATACATAAACATAACCTTACGGGACTTAGTTTTATTTAGATACATTTTCAATTATTTGAATTAGCTAAGGAAAATGATTAATAACATAAGCAGGAAAATTTAAAACAATAATGAGAAAAAAAACAACCACATTTTCTTAGCTGAAATATGACAAGTTTTCGTGTTTGTCATCTTGGTTACGTAGAAGTCCTCCGTGACTGCACCTACAAACTTCTGTTTATCTATTAGTTTAGCCAAAGTTATCAGGGGGAATGTAGAATGGCTAGATAGCAGGTGGTGGCATGAAATGAATAAAATAAGGCAGAATTAGCTAAGACAAAGAATTAATAACATAAGTAGGAATTAATTGCAAACTTCGTCTTTGTGTGTATTTGTCAGGCTTTTTGGTTTGTGTACTCGGTGGTTATATGGAAGAAGAAATCCGAGTTTTGTATCTCACAATTTAAACATAGGAGACGACGGAAATGTTTCCGTAGAAAACAGAAGAAGAAAACAAAATTGATACAAGAAACAACTTTATATACATAATATACAATTGGTATATTCAATTGTTCTTTCAGGGATTCTGCGTATCGTATGTGTCTGTAGGTAGTTATGTGTGCAATGTGCATATGTATTGTTTGTTTTTCACAGTACATTTTGATGTCAACATTCTAGCAGTTTTGTTAAAACAAAGTCTGTGATTGAACTTGTGTCGTGTTGAGAGGGAGAGAGAGAAAACAAAACGAAAAAGAGACAGACCTGATGAATCATTTTTGTGTGTCTCCAGACAGGGTCCTCTCTCCAACTGTGTTGAGTTTGGATCCCAACCTCTCTCCAACTGTGTCGAGTTGGGATCGTGACCTCTATCCAACTGTGTCAAGTTGGGAAGAGCGTCCACTCCAACTGTAGCTTTTCAACTAATGGGCCTTTATTATAATGGTGTTTGTAATACCTACGTGATCATTAAGTTAAAATTAATATCGGATAATTTTGTTACCCGTGGCATTCCAATGACAATGCAGTTTTCTATTAACGTAGATATTGTCATCGAAATTTAAACAATTCTCTCTATTATTGCTAAAATATTTCCAAACTAACTTTCTTTCTATTCTCTTTTGTTTACATAATTCAAAAACTTAATATAGCATAATGGTCGAGCCTTACCCGGGAACACCATATTTGTGGCCTTGTGCCAGACACAGAGAGGGCTCAATAGATGTAGTATGATTCTCTGATCTTACTGGTTGGCCTCTGTGAAGAATCGGCCCGAAAAGAAATAAAAAAAACATAAACGAGATTTTGGCGACGTGGGGTCTACCTTTAACGAAAATCCAGTATTCTTGACGGCTAATTATCCTTTGATCCGAACGGCCGTGAACTCACAATGACCGTAGAAGGAATCGAATGATTAGAACGAATCGAACATTCTTTTTCTTCTAGGAAGAGATGGATTATTCTAGAAAAAGTCCCTTCTAGATTGTTCTGTTGAGATAATATATAAGAACCCCCGGCTAGGAGATCAGTTAGTAGGACAGCAGTTAGTCTGGGAGTCAGAGTCGAGTTGGTGTTGGAGTTGGAGCTGGAGCTGAGATCGGGGACCGAACTGTTGTCGTTGAGAACGAAAAGGGCTGGCCTTATATTTACCGACTGAAGAAAAGTTTGTCACCCAGAAGTTTGCTCAAAGTACAGAAACTCTAAAGACCATATGAAGACATTAGATAAGATGACACTCTCTCTCTTTCAAAGTTAAGAAGCCGAAGTTGAATTTATTCTAATAAACTCCTGAAAGATAAACTTGGTATTATAGTCATCAATTACTACGAAAATATACTACGAACGGTATTATGAATAAAAACAAACAACGATATCCCCCTGACCACTAGACACCCGTGGAGATAAAGTCAATTGGCCGTAACGAAGAGCACGCGGCCTGTGTAAAGTGATACTCCCTTGGCCTGATACTAGCGACCAAGAACTGCTGGAATCCTGTGTGTTGTAAAGAAGCCCAAAACGTTTATGATCGCGCCGAACGCAGTCAGCGACCAGGGTTTAAGTTTAATAGTGCACCCAGTTAGCGCACAGTGTAAAAACCCTATTGTGCAGAAAGTCCCCGCTACGTTACATATACGATTTAGGGTCAGGAAAAAGAGACGGCTACCTAACAGTAACTCATAACATACAATTATAAAACTAATTGTTTAAGAGAACTTAATTATTCTAATTGTATTATATTCCCCATGTACGTAAAAATATAGGTGGTAATCCTATAGGCTTTTCTTTTTTTATATCTGCTGTACCTTGTCTTAGATACTATCTCACCACTATTTCAACCAATAAGCATTCCAGACAATAGGTGAAGACACACAGACTAAAACAGACATTACTGTGGTGATGCTGCTGCTGCTGATTATGATAACGTGGGTCGGTAGTCGATAACTTGATGGAAAAACAAATCTTAATCGATGCGCACACACACAATATTTTAATAATTTGTCTTGCAGCAAATTGACTTGATAAACTTTGGCTGTCTATTGGCAGCGGTGTCAAAATTTAGCCGATAACTATTTCAACGTATTGATCGACACAAAATAGATAATTGGGAATATATATATATATATATATATATATATATATATATATATATATATATATAAAGTTAACCCTAATAAGTCAGATATTCCTACTAATAGTTTCGATTAGTAGCTCTACAGGGCAAGAATCTAACGCTTTAGATAATGCTACCGGTTTATATATATATATTTTTTATATATATATATATATATATTATATATATATATATAATATATATATATATATATATATATATATATATATATATATATATATATATATATATATATATAATTTTATTTTCTTTTGGCCAAGTGATTTAACCATTATTTTCCGTTTGGACGACACTCTTGGCCTTTTATTTTATTTTTCCCCAGGTGAAGTTTGATAGTATATTTTTATTATCTATCAATTTGGCGGGGTTTTTTCCTACCGCAAGTGTTTAGCAATAAATTTGTATATCATATATATATATATATATATATATATATATATATATATATATATATATATATAAAGTGTTGGTATGGGCTCAACAGAGAAAGTTAAATATTTTATAAAAAGAAGGTCCGCAAAATTCACAGAATATGGTTAAATAACGCCTGAAGAAGATATCAGAAGATCGGAAACACGTGTCGCATATGTAAAATAATTTTAAAAATCCATTTTGTCTACCTTTTTTCAATAAAATATATAAATATATATGTGTGTGTGTATGAGTGTGTGTGTGTATGTGTATATGTATGTGATTAAAAGTTGAGGAACAAAAGGGGATACAACACAAACAATTTTAATCAGTTAATACTTCGCTGTGTATTTACGAAGTTTACTCCCCTCTTTCATTCTTTCCCCTACCTTTGACTAACACCTTTTGACGCATCCTTTCTCTCCCTTTTTTATTCCACCCTCCGATCAACCTTTTCACTATATATATATATATATATATATATATATATATATATATATATATATAAATACAGCTGTTCTGTTTCAAAATACAAATTTCTGATGAAGCTTCTTAAATACACAGAGGCAAAATATTGAATTGAATTTGTTTGTGTTTTATCCACTCTTGATCCTTAACTTCTAATCACACTTTGTTGCATTTTACTCAATCTGTAAATATGCAAACACACTGTGATTAACTGGGTCACATGCCTACACACATACACACGGATTAAACACAGATTTAGGATTTCTCAACCCGTATAAATATTTCTCTGTTATTAACACTATCAGTATAGCAGAGGGTTAGGAATGCGAAAACACAATCTCCCTCAATCACAAAAAAACATCAACACGTATAACGATGACAGCCACGAGACACCAATAATCATGCCGACACACACACCAAAAAAAAAAAACACAGACAAGCAACCGCAAAAAAACACAGTAGTAACATAAAAAAGAAGCTAAGAGGTCACTACGAGCGGCCGTCCCCATACCACCCAAAAAGGTCACGAATGATACCACC
>CM042163.1:87124252-87134252 GCA_023376005.1 Doryteuthis pealeii | reverse complement strand
CTTGGAAGAGAGCACTTCTCCGCACTGAAAGCTCAGGAACGGCGTTCGTTGATCGAGAAGAAAAAAAAAACGTTTTTTTTTTAAATGTATGGAAGACAGTAAGTATTGAAAGAAGGAGAATAATTAGGAAAAAAAGAGAAAATCGAGAGAATATAATATGACTGATGACTTTATAGTCAATTCAAACGCATATATATTTAGGACCGGTTTAGCTCAGTCGGTAGAGCGTTTGGTTAGGAATCCCAAGGTCTCTGGTTCGATATTGGCCCTCGCCAACTCAACGTATGAGTAGCACAGGGATCTGTGCGGTAAAGTAAGGAGCTGATGGCAGATGTGGCGCCCCACCTCAAACAATCTCCTTGGTCTGGCGCTATTGAAAAGAGGATAGACTCACACGCTGATTGGCTGATACCGACATTAGGCCGCCCCGACAACTTTATCTTATATATATATATATATATAAGTATGTCGTATCGCCGAGGCAATCTATCCCTTTTCTTTAGTGCTAGAGCAGGTATATAGTTTTTTCATCTGAGATGGAGCACCATACCTACCATCAGCTCCCGCCTTTACCACACAGATTCCTGTGCTACTCATACACTTTTTTACAATTGGCGAGGGCCTGTACTGAACACGGAAGCAGGTGGTTACGAATATATATATATATATATATATATATATATATATATATATATATATATATACCCAATCCTCTGCACAAGTAGGATGTGACACAAGGTCAATTTCTTAAGCAGAGTATAACAGGTTTGATTTAATATTTTTCTTTCTCCTAGTCTGGTTACCTAACCAAGGTTAAAGAATCCAGTCTTTCCTACTATTTTACCCATAGGTGGAGGGAGAATAGTTGGATTCATACCTTTCCCGAGAGTATTAGTGCTATCTGAAATGCAATCAGTATCGACCAGGATTTAAACTCGGGTTGATGGGTCCGTTTCCTACGATTCTTAGGTTTACTCCCTGTGTCTCCACACAAACACAGATACACACAGACACACATATATATATATATATATATATATATATATTCTCTTATAGTCAAGGACTCTAACCATTAAACACACACACACACACAAAAAACAAACAAACACACACACATATATGTATATATATATATATATATATATATATATATATATATATATATAAATTTCTCCTATAGTCCATTACCAAGTACTCTGACCATTAATTCACGCATACACACACGCATAAACACACAAACACACACACAGACACACACACAGACACACATACACGTGCGCACATATATATTTACCAACCCCTCCGCCCGAGCAGGATGTGACACAAGGTCAATTTGTTAAGCGGAGCTCAACAGGTTTGAAATCAGATTTTTCCTTCTCCTAAACTGGTTGCCTAACCAAGGTGAAAGAGTCCAGTCTACCCTACTATTTACCCAAAGCTGGAGGGAGAGTAGGATTCATACCTTTCCCAAGGGTATTAGCGCTAAGTGAAATGCAATACCACATCCATGATTTTAACTCGGGCGACGAGTCCATTTCCCATGACTTTAACCATTACACACACACACACACACACACATATATATATATATATATTTGTGTATATATACAGGGAGAGAGATAGCTGGATAGATATGAACAGATACATACATGTATATATATATGTGTATATATATGCGTGTGTGTGTGTGTTGCGTATATATATATATATATATATATATATATATATATATATATATATATGTATGTGTGTGTGTGTGTGTGTGTGTGTAATTGTTTACTTTCTAATCGTGTTCATGACCACAGGTAAAATATGTAAATTTAGAATGATATGCATATGTATTCACGAGTCTCCGTATTTTTGTTATCTGCTTGTAAAAGAGTGGCCAATATTTATTCGAGTCATGCAAGTAAATATTTCCCCTTCTATCCTCAACATCAACCCCCGCACTTAAACGAAATAATCCCGTGGTAAATAGGAATAGTTCGAACTTATCGTTTTTAGTGGACTCTTATCAAATGAATAATATTACAATGGCGCGATTTCCTAATCCACTTCTTAGGCTGTTCTTAATTTTTCCCGCTTCATATTCCATCCGAAATGCGATTAATTCTTCTACACGTTTTCATTGTCGCTATTTCGCTTCTGCCGTCCGATTGAAATCTATCGTAGGTCTTCCTTTTCTTTTTTTTTTTTCTTTCTTCGTCTTTATTTTCTTTCTTCTTCTTCTTCTTCTTCTTCTTCTTCTTCTTCTTCTTCTTCTTCTTCTTCTTCTATTGTTTTCTTCATTCCCTCCTTTAGAATAAGATGTTCTTTCTCTCTTTCTTCCCACTCCTCCTCATTCTTCTCCTTTTCTTTCTTTCTTTTCTCAATTTATCAGAATAAGATAAAGTCCTAGCCTTTCTTTTGTTTGTTCTTTCTTCTTCTTCTTCTTCTTCTTCTTCTTCTTCTTCTTCTTCTTCTTCTTCTTCTTCTTCTTCTTCTTGTATTGTTTCTTCATTCCTTCTCCATAAATTATTCTTCTTCGTCTTCTTTTTCTTCTCGCCAAATTTACAACTTCATTTTCTTCATCCTCATCATTGAACATTTCCATTTATTTTAGTGTTTTTATTTTTAGATTTTAAAAGCTGTTGTTGCTCTTTTCGGTCCTCATCATTTCACACTAATACAGACTGTCCCAAACCACCTAGGGCGCTGATAAATTAAATCTCTCCGAATCCAAAAATAGTGAACATCTTCACAGCAAAACATTTTTATAATTAAAGCAAATTGATTTGCATTTGACAAATTGTCACTCTGATTGAAAATAATATGGAATAATTAATAAAAATAAATTTTACTTAATTTCTAAATCCCAAGGGGACATCATCTACTTCTATCACCCCCTACGCTCCACCCCTACCCTCTTCTTCTTCTTCTTCTTCTTCTTCTTCTTCTTCTTCTTCTTCTTTGTTCCTTTGACTTTGTGTAGGAGTGCGTTGTGTAATGGTTATCATAGTACCAAAATGGACACGGCGATACGAGTTCAAATTCGGGACGAGGCTGTTTGTCTTTTCACATAGCGCTAATACCATTTAGAAACTATTCTCCCTTCAGCCATAGGTAAATAGTTGGCCACACAGTGCAGACTGGTCGCTTTAACCCTTGTATGCACATAGAGATTTAATAACCCAAGGAACAACCCAAGACAATGCCAAGACGTCTCAGAAAACGTGGAGACCAGAGAGACCTTGGCCTGGATAGCAGATAGGAGAAAAATAATTTTACTTATATATATATATAATATATATATAATATATATATATATTATATATATTAGTTATAATGTACAATACAATTAAAAGGTGATTGTTACCATAGGTTTCTTAGCAGTCTGCTAGCCTCTTCTCATAATGACAACGCGCCAGTGAAAAATAATAGCCTTTTAATTGTATTGTGCACTATAACAATTAAATACAGCTCTTAAATACTATATATATATATATTTATGTATATATCAAAGACAGGTCTAGACATGAGCACCCCTGACATTTAAAGCACCAGAGAATACAAGAATCCGGCAGTCGAACATAAACTGTTGTAAAAGAAAGATGGAATCTTCAAAATATAAGGAAAATAAATCCCTGACTTACATAGGCCCATCAGAGGGTTCTTACCCCTCTGCAGAGATGCAGCCAGCGTATTCTGCAGCCCTAAGCAACAGGGCTGTAGGAGGTTTGACATACAGTAAAATCCAACCAACCAGCCAACCATGATTTTAATTTACCTGTGTTAACTCGTTAAAAAAATCTGTTACATTTTCGTAGCGTTTTGACGCCTAAATTTATGTTGTATTCAATTTTTGGAGAAATGCTTAACTAAACAATCCCGTGACCATAAATAGCCCCATTTGGGGAGGGCCCTTACCCCTCTGCAGAGGTGCAGTCCGAGTATTCTACAACCTCGGCCGACTAGGTTATTGGAAGTTTGAGATGCCGTAAATTCCCAGCCAAGCAACCAACCAACCAATCAGAACTGTAGGTTACCTGTGTTAACTTGCTAAATATTTAGCTGCGTAATCTACAGACCCACTACCTGTGTTAACTAGTTAAATATTTCTATCGCCTTTTTGACGCCTGAATTGATCTTGTATTCAATTTTCGGAGAAATGGTTAACTAAACAATCCTCTAGCATAGATAGCCCCATTATGGTGGTCTCACCTCCTCCCAACAGATGTGCAGTCTGGATTTTCTGCAGCTCCAACCGACAGGGCTGCAGGTTTGACATGCAGTAGAATTCGACCACCCATCCAAGGAACCAACCTGTGTTAACTTGTTAAATATTTCTGTCACATTTTCGTAGAGTTTTGGCGCCTGATTTGACCTTGTATTCAATTTTCATAGAAAATGCTTAACCAAACAATTCACTGACATAAATAGCCCCATTATGGTGGTCTCACCCTTCAGCAGATGTGCAGTCCGGGTATTCTGCACCCCAAACGATAGGGCTGTAGGAGGTTTGACATGGCTTAAATCCAACCAACCAACCAACCAATCAACCAACCAACCAGGATTATAAGTTACCTGTGTTAACTTGTTAAATATTTCTGTCACATTTTCGTAGAGTTTTGCGCCTGATTTGATCTTGTATTCAATTTTCGGAGAAATGTTGAACCAATCCTGTGACAATCTGAGTGTTTTTTTTTTGTTTTGTTTTGTTTTGTTGTTATTTTTTCCCCAGCTTCTGTTGAATTCTTTAAGGCAAACATGAACAGAACATGTTGACACACGTACAAGGTCAACATTATTCTGTCGATTTTTAATCAGTCTGAACAATCTGAAAAATAAACAAAACAATCTCATTAATTTTTAGACAATAATTATATTTAATAACGATGAAAAAAAAAAACTCCATTTTTGTTTTGTTTTGGAGAGCATTATTTATTTATTTATTTAATTTTTGTGAGCAATTTTTTTTTTTTTGTGAGTTCTCAAAATTTTTCTTTTCTTTTTATCTGTTACCGAGATCTCACGAGTTTTCTTCGCGAGAAAAAGAGTCTCTTATCTTCAGCTATGACTTTGCGAAAAATAAATAAAAAATAAAAAATTATCACCTGCGAATGTAGGCGTCTTCACGTGGCCTCTCTTATCGAAATATATGCAAACATTCTATACCGAACGTTATTATTATTATTATTATTATTATTATTATTATTATTATTATTATTTATTTATTTGTTTATTTATTTGTTTGTTTATTTTGCAATTTTTGTATTTGCAGATATTTCGCGTCGAAAATATTCACCAAAATTATTTGTCGAAAAAAACAAAAACAAAAAAAAAAACAACAAAAAACGGAAGTTTGAAAACCCGGTTCCAGCAAATATTGGTTTACTCGCAGTGGTTGATGGGAGCCGCTCGTGACGTAATGGAATCGGTGACCCGGGTTAAAATTTTGTTTTTGGTTGTTTGCATTTTACAGAGATAATTCAATTTGGGAAATGTATCCTGGGTAGAACATGCAGTTTTGATCTGAAGATCTCCAGACCAATTTTAGTCTGAAGATCGCATGGCTGAGAAACTGTCAGTAACCAGGTGTTGACTACATGTCTACGCTACCATGACTCGTTTTGAAGAAGGGGTATAACATCCCGAAATATTTACGAAATAAAACGAAACTTAACACTAAAAGACTGAGTTTCTAATATTTCACACCTAACGCTTCATACTAAATCCCACACACAATATATATATATATATATATATATATATATATATAATATATATATATATATACTTATGAATGGTCACTATTTAGTATTAATTGTAGAGTGCTAATATAATAAGCTTTATATAATATATAAGATAAATTATTAGGTTTTACATTCTATTATTAAGGAACATTCCCAAACCATATTTTCATATGCATTATCATAAGATGTTTCAAATATTTATTATTATTATTATTATTATTATTATTTTTATATTTTTGCTTGAAAGGCAATAACAATTCGTATATCGTATAAAATTCGATAATTATAGAAAATAATCATGACAAGTGAACCTCGTGGCCGAGCGGTAAAGTCTCTGACTGATGGACTCCCGGTTTCGATTTCAGTCGGAGGGAAATCGTTAGTATACATCGCTGATGAGACTTAATAAAGTTGAAACAGTGTGTACGATGTTCTACGCACCGCACAATCATTTGCCGAGGTTCGCTTGTCATGATTATTTTCTGTAATTATCGAATTTTATATGATATACGCATTGTAATTGCCTTTCAACCAAAAAATATAAATAATAATATATACTTTATCAACAATGCTTCTAAAAACAACCATCCAATATATATATATATATATATATATATATATATATAAGACACGTGAAACCCCTGGCTTTCGCTCGTGCACATACATGTTTTTTTTGTAACCATGGAACCGCATATAACTCAAGAGACCAGCCCGTGACAGGCAAGCCCTGCCACACACACTACATATATCGTCAGTTTTGAATGTAAGAAATGTATTTGGGACCTCCGACTTGTGCCACTTTGGTAGAGCTAAATTTTTATGCGACAGAACGTGTAAAAGAAAAGCTGAACTTCTGAGCCACTTGCGTGATCACAACCGAACTTTTTAGAAATTGCCTTCTTCTGGGAAGAAGTGGCAATCACCGTGTATATATATATATATATATATATATATATATATATATATATAAGTAAAGTCGTCGGTGCGGCATAATGTCGGTATCTGCCAGACAGCGAAGGAGTTTATCCTCTTTTCACTAGCGCTAGACCAAGAAGATTATTCTAGCATCTTTACCGCACAGATCCTATATACTATTCAAACACTGAGTTGGCGAGGGCCGGTATCGAACTAGGAACCTTGTGATTCCTAGCCGATCGCTCTACCGACTGACCTAACCCGACCCTTGTATATAAGAGAGAATAAAATTATTATAATGATGAATAAAAAGTGTTAAAACATATAGACTATTGATAGCTTATAAAATTATATCTATTATTGTGAACATTGACTGGAAGTCCCCACCCACGTGATAACCTATATTTTTTGTTCTCTGTGTATATTCGCTGGTCTTATTGCTTTTCCTCTCACCTCTTCATAAATCACTTTTTTATTATTATTATTATTATTATTATTATTATTATTATTATTATTGCTGTTGCTATGACTATTACGCCAATGATTGTTGTTGTTGTTTTTTTTCCTTCTTCTTTTTCTTTCTTTCACTTTACGAGGCGGGTCTATTTATCGTGACAGCTAAATCAAATCAGACAATATTTGTTTGCAAAACTTAGTGAAGCGTACATAACTTGCAATCCTTCACGCTTGCCAGAAATCTTTTTCGGCTTTGTTGAAAGCTCGGGTCAACCTTTGCCTTAATAATAATAATAATAATAATAATAATAATAATAGAAGAAGAAGAAGAAGAAGAAGAAGAGAGTGCTGGAGACCCAGAGGTGACTTGCTGTCACTCAGATTCAGTGAAAAAAAAAACTCCAGTTAAAAACTGCATCTAATGTTGAAGTTTCAATTCTGCAGCTCTGGGGAATGTACACTACCCTTTCATCGCCATTACTCCCAGGTCCACCCTGATCAGAGTGGTAGTGCCTGTTAGGGTCACATCTATGGGTTAAATAGAAAAAAAATGTTTGAAAATTGAGTTGAAAAAAAATTGAATATTTATCAAGCATGTATCGAACAAAACATCTTCAGCATAGAATAACCCAACAAGGGTTGACAAGCCGTAAAATCAAGCAAACGCAACCGAACCGAATCCAGTTAAAAACTGGCGGGAAAAACTCGAAAGGAGTAAAATAATAAATAATAAAACCTAACAATCATCATCATCATTATCATGTCTCGTCGACAGCAAGGATATGCAAGACTCTTCCTCACTTCCCCGTCTCTTTCGAACATCGTTCTAGGCAGGTCCTCTGCACAGCATCCATATTCGCGCAAAGCTGATTGATGTATTTCTTTTTTTACTGGATGAAATACCATTGGTGTGTTCATGTATAGGTGTCCATAGTGAACGTCTATTATGAGTTCGTTCTTGCTTCGACGGTACTGTATACCATGTTTTGTTTATCTTACTCGGATGGTTTGTGATAGGAATCATTTTTTTTTCAAAACCAAAGGTACCAACATTTTACTATTTCAGTTGATATATTATACAGATTTCAGTTAAATATCATTTCGTCGTACACTGAGAAGTTTCCAACATGTACTTTATGTAGAAAAGTATGTGTCTCCAGGGCTGGCCTGGTGAGTCATCTAAGAAAACACAGGGATACAGTGTCAAATGCTACTGGCACTCAAATATAATAATAAAATATGAAAAGAATAGGAAATGGTCTTACTCGTGCATGAGTTGACAGCCAATATGTTACGTACGTTATATATATATATATATATATATATATATATATATATATATTGGAAGATTATGTGCTTAATTAAAGTCATACCTAATTTGTTAATTAAGCACATAATCTTCCAAAAATTGTCGGCCTTCGCCATTTCAAACACATTGTTTGTCCACTTCATATATATATATATATATATATAATCGTCATCGGGGCGGCCTAATGTCGGTATCAGCCAGAGAGCGAGGGAGTCTATCCCCTTTTCACTAGCGCTAGACCAAGGAGGTTATTTCAGCATTTGAGGTGGAGCGCCACACCTAATATTAGGTCCTCACTTTACTGCATATATCCCTATGCTACTCATACGCTGAGTTGGCGAGGGCCGGTATCGAATCAAGAACCTGTGATTCTTAGCAAGGAAGAAACCATACAGTGTTACATGAGTGAAATGTCCTAATATAAGAAGGAGTCTTTAGTAGAGAAAGTGTTGAGTTCTTTATATGTAGCAGAAGAAAATGAAAGTGTTGAGCTTGATATTATGTCCATGCAAAATGAGGTTGCGAGTGGCGCAAATCACTCCTGTCCTTTGGGGGGTGGGGTGCAGGAGACGTTTATTTGTTTTGCTTATCGAAGCTGAAAGTGCAAGAAAAGATTTTGACTTGGACAATTTTAAAATGTTGCTGACCACGCCCCCTAGTGGCTATTGACAGACACAGAAGGTATTTACCTTTCGTGTCACCTAGCGCCAAATAGAAGATCCGTGGCAAGTAAGGGATTTAATCCCTAAAATACTATTGTATCGTCGGGTGGAAGGATACACAGAGGAAATTGAGTGATTAATATATTTTCCGGTGCTCTCAGATAAATACAAAAACACTGAACAATAAGTTACAAAACAATTAACAAGATAACTCACAAGAAAAAAGAGCAGGTTCAAATGCAGTGAAGCCAAACTCAGTACAATCTTATGGGCCATCCTTTAGGCCTTAAGCAAGAGCACTTGTCCAGTGGAATTGGATCCTTGGTAATCCCTTGGTAAATAGTCCTGAGTATTGGTAATCGTCTGGTAATCCTGAATATTGTAAGTGCCTCTTCAATGAGTGCAATTAGAATTATGGCCAGTGTGGGAGTTTAAGTAATGTATCAGCCACGGAGTATGGCTAGTGATTGGCCGGAGGAATAAACCACGTGACCTTGGATAGTCTATAAATTCAGGTGGGGAATTGGAGCACACCTTAAATACATACAATATTCCAACAAGATCAGTCCGAATATCAGTCAGTTTATTAATCTTTAATATTGTTGACGTCCTTAATCGTAGACTATTCAAAACTATGAGCCAGTCCATCTGATAGATTACTGAAGGGTGCTAGCTACTCTACAGCAAATACATTCAAACGGATATCATTAGATATTATCTAAGCCCCGCCGATAGATTTGGTTCAAACCGAACCCTTAATTCAATCCACGGGGATTAACTGTCCCAATTCCGTTAACCATGACCGGGTACAAGTTCTAAGCATGCTATATTACGATCACCCTTGGCCAGGATTGAACCAGCAACCTTGAGATGATTGTCTGTTAGAACTATATACACTGAGCCCATATAGCCGTTGCGCCATGTGT
>CM042163.1:87109252-87116752 GCA_023376005.1 Doryteuthis pealeii | reverse complement strand
TTATATATATATATATATATATATATATATTTATATATAATATATACGATGTGTTATTGTGTGTGTGTGTGTGTGTGTGTGTGTGTGTTTGTGAAAATAAAACAATTGGATTATATTGAAGCGTTGAATGCAAGTAAATGTCAATGTTTAACATATCCATTCATTCTTTAAAAAAGCCCAGCCCCCCCACAAAAATCATTTGTTTATTTTTTAAAAATTTTATATAACAAAAATATCTTGTTCGATGTCGGTGAGTTACGTCACACAATTTCGAAAGAAAAAAAACGGCTAAACAACCCCACATCAATTTTTTTCTCACATATACTGGATTTCACTTTCCCCACAGTGTGATAAAGGTGAATGTTCACCGAAATATCAGAATAAATTGAACCAGGAGAGAACAACAGCTGGATATTGATTTTTTCTGTTTTTGTTTTTGTTCCCTATGTCATTTCATAATACCAAAAAACAACACGTCACAAGAACGAAGTTATACAGAATTAACTTATATATATTTATATTATATTATATATATATATTATTTAATATATATATATATATGTGTGTGTGTGTTGTTTGTGGTTGTGTGTGTGTATTGTATATTTAAGATGAACAAAGGTGATAAGACAACAGGATATTTCTTTTAGCTGTTGTTTTTTTTTTCTCTACTAGTTTCGACCTTAGGTCATAGTCAGGTGAAAATACTTTGAGAAAAAGTAATTGTTTTTCAAAAGTTAAATGGCAACACACACACACACACACACACACACACACAACACACACGACACATGTCACACATATATATATGTGTGTGTGTATTTTAGTGTGTGTGTGTTTATGTTGTGTGTTGTTGTTGCATTTGTGTGTATGTATGTGTGTGTGTTGTGAGCATATCTCCGTAAGTAAAACAGGTATAATTTTGTTGGATCAACGTTTCCATATTTTTTCTTGTTTGTTGAATCCATTTTATTTATATTTTTTCCTCGTCAGTGCTAGTTTTTGCCGAAACATTCGGAAGTTTTTAGGTACATAGTCTTTACTCTACTAGAAACCTAAACTTGTCGTGCAGTTACACTTTTTGAGTTTTGGAAAAGAAAAAAAAATTGATGTAATCGAGAAATGTTTGTAAATTTTTTTGACAAGAAAAAACTGCTCTTCATCCGTCTGTGTTATGTGTAAACAGATAAAATTTTAAATCCCAATCTACATTTTCTTTTGGATTCAAATATAACACGAAGCCAACTTTATTTACTGATAATAATCAGATATCATGTAAGTCGTCGTACCCTACAGAGCTTTGATGTTCCGACATCATGTGACACACATTAACACACACCACACACACACACACACACACACACACACACACATATATATATTATTATGAACTTATATTTTCATATCTATATCTATATTGCACACACACACACACACACACACACACACACAAAATACGCACACACAAAACACTGCAAATATAATTATTTACATATATAAGCTAAAAGAAGGGAATGAATCCGACGGTATGAGTATATATAAATAAGATATGAAAACACCACAAAATGCTGTTAAAGTTAAATATTTTATAACTTTAAGCTGAATATTGGAACAATTTATTTTTCGATTTCATGAAATCTCATTTCAGAGCCTTGTTTATAATCCGTGTTTGTTAAGACATTTTTTAAGGCAGTTGACATGCAAATATATGTTGAAAATATTTTTTTTACCCCCTTTTTTTTTTCTTTTTTCTACATACTTATATATTTTCGGAACAAAAATCCATCTTCAGAGTTGTTAGAAGTTTTTTAAAAGTACTAGGTGTTTTTTAATAGTATTATCCCACGTTGGTGTAATTCAACTGTTGTTTGAGACATTGACGAACGCTGGAAAATTTGAAAGTTTTTACAAATCGATAATTCCGTCGTTTCTGTGATGGTGTGAGTCCGATTTGAATTTTGCGCTCGGTGAGATTGTTTTGAAATTCTTTTAAATATATATTTTTTTACTATAAATTTAGCCTCGCTCAGGCATAGTAAAATAAAGGTTTTTTTTTTGAGTGTGTTTGAAGCATTGTGGTGTATGGTCGCTAATTATATATTATATATATATAATATATTATATATATATAATATATTATAATATTATATATATATAAATATTGCTTCGGAAATTTAATATTTTATAAAAAAGAAGGTCCGCTAGATGTATTATGTTCTCAGAAAATTTTTTTAAAATTTCTTTTTATCTTTCATATGCGACACGTGTTTCTGATCTGTTGTCTTCTTCAGGCATTGAGTTTATTTGGGAGAATATGTTCCGATATTTGATAGATGTGTGTGTGTGTTTCTGCAACTTTTCTATTTTAATGCTGTGTAATATTACACATATTGTTTTTAATCTTATTTATTAATCCTAATATTTCAGGTGGACCTCCACCCTTGATTAAAAGACCTCTGTGGATGCCACCTGAAATAATTAGGATAAAATGATAGATTAAAAACAAAACAATATTCATCGCTTTTGAATTTTATTAAATATTCTTTTTCTAACATTTTTTCATTTTTTTCCCATACAATCTAAAAACTTTTCCTTGTTTCGGTTTAACTCTGACTCAGAACCACAAAGTTTTGGTTTCAATACGGCCCTCACCACCACAGCGTATGAGTAGCACGGCTTGGATCCAGTGCGCCAAAGTGGGGAGCTGATAGTGTGGTGCTCCACATCAGACACAGAAACAATCTACTCTGTCTAGCGCTAGCGAAAAGAGGATAAACCTCCCTCGTTGTCCGGTTGATAGCTACAATAGATCACTCCGTCTACTTTAGTTCACTTACTTACTAAATTACCAGTTCTCACTCTTTTTATGTAAGCAGTTGTTTTTATACCCACCACTTACCCACAATGCATTGCATTTCCCTACAACAAGTTTTTCCACCACACTTCTGGCTTTCTCGTTATTTCCAGCAGTCGTTATTACTTTTCCACCACAATTTATTACCAATTTGACCATTTCCATTTTGTAACCAAAAATAAAAGTCAATCAATGGATTTAAGGATTCTACCTGGAATGCAACATATTCTATATCTTTTATTTAGCCCCTCGTCGGTGTGCGCTTTAGAACACACTGACTGCATCACGAAAGAATGGAGTAACCCCCCCCCGACACCACTACCACTAATGAGGCCACCTGTTGGCTATGGGTGGTGACTCGTGATCTTAAGGATGGAACTCTTGGTGGCTAAGCAGTCCATAACATGCAACACTCCACTTTCACCCTTACTTAAGCTAGACGGGCGTCGGAGAGGGCCGCTCCGATCAATTTGTGGTCTCTTAAGCCATAGAACCTATATGATTGTCCCAACGCATTGCAGTATAAGCAAGCTCCCAACCTTTTTTATCATATACGTCTAATAGGCGGTAGGGAGGGTCTTCATTTTCCTGGGATTATGTTAAACTCTATTCAATAAGTTTTAATTCTGGAGCTCTGAGGAATGTTTGTGCTGCTGATCACCACTCGTCCCGGGAGCGATAGTACCTGTTTAGGCCCGTTATGGGTTCAATAGAAAAAAAAATGAGTTTAAAAAATTTATTTGAAAAAATAATTGAGTTAGAAAAAAATTATTTGAATACCCGTCAAAAGTGAATAAAACAAAACGTCTTCGTGCCATAAATAACCCAACATGGATTGACATGCCGTAAAAACCAACCAACCAACCAAATCGTATTTTTATTGAGGATTCAGTTTGTTATCATTGGTCTCTATTCATTCCTAATCATATACACTTTTTATATAATATACCGCCTCGTCGCCTGGGGCGTATAAATGCACACCGACTGCACCCTGCAGAGAGGGTAAGACTCCCAATGGGGCGCTACCTGTTGGCCGTGGGTGGCGACCCGTGAATGTAAGGATAGAGCCCAGAGTGGATGAGCAGTTCATGACATGCAATATCCACTTTGGCCCTATCTTGGCTAGAGGGTGGTCGGAGAGCCACCTACCGATCATCGGCTGGTCACGTCAAGCCTAGCACCTATATGATTCTCTCAACCTGTTGCCTCTATGGCAAGCCCCAACCCTTTATCATATGGGTGCTAGAAGCTGGCTCTGGCAGGTCTACATGTCCTGGGAATGACGTTAAACTCTATCTGATGGTGAGGTTTCAGTTTTGGAGGTTTTGGGGAATGAGGGACACCCTTCATCCAATTGCTCCCTTGTCCACGCGACTGGAGTGGTCGTACCTGTTAGGGTCCCATCTATGGGTTAATAGAAAAAATGTATTTATTAAAAATTGTTTATCCATTAAGAATTGTTTATTTCAAATCTTTATCGGCATTAAATGACCACTGAGGTTGATAGGCCGTAAAACAAAACAAACAAACTTTATATATAATCCTACTGTAAATAATAAAATACTGGTATATTTGGTATATAAAATATTAATCTTATTATTAAAATAATAAGTTTTGTATTTATTTTATCGGCGTAAATATATTTGTGTACTTTGTTGTGTATGTGCATGTACACATATTCAGAAATATGGACATAGAATTTAATGTTAGAATTCACAGTGCACACGGGTGATTTGAGTCGTGTAACATCTAGTGTTGATTATTTTTTTCCTTTCGAATAAATTAATGAAAAAATACTACACTCTTCCAGAGGTGTAAGTACATTACGCGGCAGCCATTTTTCTTGCAGCCTGTTTTGAGTTTATATTTCATGTGTTGGTTTTCTTTTCATTTTTTTTTTTTTTGCTTTTTAATCACCCGCAACCTTTAGTTTGATTCGGTCTTTGGCTGCCTTCTCTAATGTTCGACCCATGCGGCACCAATTGAACGAAAGAGACAAAAAAAGAGAAAAAGAAAAAGAAAGAAAAAAAGAAAAATAGAAAAAAAAGAAATAAAAATGAAAAAAAAAAAAGAAGAAAAAGAAGGGAGAATGAAAAGAAGAAAAAAAGAAGAAAAAAAAAAAAAAGAAAAAAAATAAGAAGACAATAAAAGGAAGCAAAAAGAAAGAAAAAAAGAAAAAAAGAAAAGAAAGAAAAACAGAAAAAAAAGGAAGGAAAAAAAAAACGGAAAATAAAGATAGAAAAAAGAATGAAAAAAAGAAAGAAAATTAAGAAAGCCAGCAGAAAAAAAAGGAAGAAAGAAAGAAGTAAAAAAGAAAGAAAAAAGAAGAAAAAAAGAAAAAATGGAAGATAGAAAAAAGAAGCAAAGAAAGAGAAAAAAAAGAAAAAGAAGAAAAAAAAGAAAAAATCAGAAAGACAATATAAAGAAAGCAAAGAAAAGAAAAAGAAAAAAAAAAGAAAGAGGGAAAGAAAAGAACGGAAAATAAAGATAGAAAAAAAGAAGAAAGAAAAGAAAGAAAAAAAAGAAAAATAGAAGACAGAAAAGAAAAAAAGAAAAAGAAAGAAGAAAAGAAAAGAAAGAAAAAGAAAAAAGAGAAAAGAGAAAAAAAAAGGAAAAAGGAAAAAATAAGAAAAATAAGGGAAAGAAGAAAAAAGAAAAAAAAAAGGGAAAAGAAAGAAAAGAAGAAAAGAAAAAAAAGAAGAAAAAAGAAAGAAAAAAAAGAAAAGAAAAAAAGAAAAAGGAAGATAAAAAAATAAGAAAGCAAAAGAAAAGAAAGAAAAAAAGAAAAAAAGAAGAAAAAGGAAAAAAGAAAGGAAAAAAAAAAAGGAAAAGAAAAGAAAAATATAAAAACAAAAAGAAAAAAAGAAAGAAAAATGAGAAGACAAAAAAGAAAAGAACGAAAAAAGAAAAGAAAAAAAAAAGAAAGAAAAATGAAAAAAGAAAGAAAGAAAAAAAGAAAGAAAATGAAAAAAAAGAAAGAAAGAAAAGAAAGAAAGAAAAATTGAAAAAGAAAGAAGAGAGAAAGAAATAAGAAAACTAAAAGGAATAACAATAAAAAGACCTTTTGTAGCGTATCAAAATGCCCTGAACATTTCTATTGTTGTATAAAAACAGTATGTAGGTCTTTGCCTCGAAATCCGCGCTTCCTAACGATGTTTTTTTTTTTGCTACGCGCCATCTAATCACATCTAGATGCTCCCCATCGTAATAACATATTTTTAATTTAAAAATGAAGCCCCGTTTGAGCTGAAAAAGATTAAAACGCCAATATATTAGTTTAATCAAGATTCAAAAGAAGAAGCCATCTATGAAAAGTTAAAATGAAATAAACAAAAGACAGAAAATAATAAGTGGGTGGTTGGTTTATTGATTTTAACGGCATATCAATCCGTCTGGGATTATTTCATGCCTAACCGTTAGTAAGTAATATATGTGGTGTTATTTTTTATACTTCTGTAGTAATTGGTTTTAACAATGTGTTAGCACCATTAGGGATCATGTTGTATGGTATTGATTAAGTTCATGTCTATATTCTAGGGTATGATTTTATTTCCTTTAAAAAGAGAGAATATCCTCCATGTTGACATTTTCAAACAGATCTTTCCTATTTGCTTTAAAATAACGGTTTCTGATGTGAGCAAAAAACCCTGCATTCCATGAATAAGTGTTTAACCGTCAAAGATGTTCCTGCTGTATATTATGATATTAAGCATGATGTTTAATTATAAATACCTTTCCCTTTTCATTATAGGTTGGTTGGATTTTACGGCATGTCACACTTATTGGGTTATTTTATGCCGAAGTCATTTTGTTTTATTCACTTTTGATGGGTATGGAAAAATTCTTTTTTAGATAGATATTATTAGATATAAACTATTTAGCCAACAATATCTCCAGACAATCCATACATCACATCTCTCAAAATAGAAATTCAAGGAAAGAGTCCTCACATTTTTCGATACATTTTCTTGTTCGAGTCTCAAAATACCAAAAAAAAAAAAAAAAAAAAATTCACAGAATAGATTTACTTCCTGTTTCAAGCAACCGTCGATATTTTTAAATTCATTTTTGTTTGGCCCAACGAAAGGGTGAGGTTGACTCTGAAATATCGCATTGATAAACTTTTATTTTTACATGATTCATATTACACGACCTTTCATAGTAAATAAATTGTAATTTGATTTTTGAACATTCTCTTTCATTTCTGTTAGTTTAATTCATAGTACAATTGATTGTCTTTTTGTCTATATAAGAAGCATATGGATGCGCGTGGTCTAATGGTTAGTGTCGTAGGAAATGGACTCGTCAACGCGAGTTCAATTCCTGGACGAAGCTGTTTGCATTTCACATAGTCCTAATACCCTTGGGAAAGGTATGAATCCAATTCTCCCTCCAGCTATAGGCAAATAGCAGGGCAGACTGGGCTCTTTAACCATGGCTAGGTAACCAGTCTAGGAGAAGGAAAACTCTGAATTCAAACCTGTTAAACCCCGCTTAAGAAATTGACCTTGTGTCATATCCTGCTCGTGCAGAGGGTTGGTAAATATATATAAGAAGCATACGTAGGAGCATTGCGTAAGCATGAAACTGATAGTTAAAAGATTAATATCCATATATATATATATATATATATATATATATATATATAT
>CM042163.1:87099252-87101752 GCA_023376005.1 Doryteuthis pealeii | reverse complement strand
CTGAACAGTCTAATTTTTGAATGGCAATCTCTGGTGCAATGACTGCAAACTAACAGTGATGCTTGCTGGGTTTGTTATTGTCTCTCCTTACTTTTGTCTCTCTTTTCTGTGGCGGCTTCTTTCTTTTTTTCCACTCCTTTTCGTTCCTTGTTTGACGAGGAGTCGCTAGGTCGCACGGTCTTCTCCACAAGCCTCCCATGTGTTGGTGTTAGTGGCATGTCTCATGTTTCGCTTGCAGACATACTTAACTTCCTACTGGTCGGGTACCCTCTGCAAATTCACCATACAGTATGTCTTTGGGGATGCGGTCTTTGTCCATCCTCCTGACGTTACCAAGCCAACGTAGGCGTCTCTCGCAGATGATGGCTGGTATGCTGTTCATGTTTGCTCGGTCTAGCATTATATATATATATGTTGAAAGGAAAAATAAATAAAGGAAAGTAAATATTGAATAGATAAAATAGATTTACTAACACATGTTTCGGCCAGGAGTTTTTTCATGTACACATATATTCTTTTTATTATTTTAAATATTTTAAATATGAAATAAAATAATAATAATAAAAAATTATAAAATCTTTAACTTATCAAATATTTTACCCTGATGAAGGGCGTTATTCTTTGTATGCTTAAAGATTTATAATTTTCTATTATTATTATTTTATTTCATATTTAAAATAATAATAAATAGAATACATGTGTACATGAACAAACTCCTGGGCGAAACACGAGTTATTAAATCTATCTTATCCATTCAACATTTTCTTTCCTTCATTTATTTTTCCTTTCAACATACCGTCGGATTCATTTCCATTTTCAACTTACACACACACACACACACACACACACACACACACACACACACACACACACACATATATATATATATATTATAATATATATATATATAATATATAATATATATATATATATATATATAATATAAATATATATATACACTGAAAATTAGACTTATCAGATATATATATATATATATATATATTATATATATATATAAATAAAGAGAGAGAGAGAGAGAGAGAGAGAGAGAGAGAGAGAGAGAGAGAGAGAGAGAGAGAAGATAATCAAAGATCAGGTGTAAAAAATCTTCCTTAAGGACGTAGTCGTTTTTCAAATGTAATTTGCAGAGCTCAATGTGTGTTCTTGTTGTCATAGTCACAGTAAAAAAAAATAACAGATGAGATTGAGATTTTTAGCATTATAGACTATTTCTCTATAGTTCTCTCTAGCTGTTCTCATTCTCAGATGCCAAAAAATCTTTCTTTATCTTCACCTGATCTTTGGATTATTATATATATATATATATATATATATATATATATATATATATATATATATATATATATGTATATATATATATATGGGAGTAAATATGGAAATAAATCCGACAATATTAAGACATTTGTTCCAAAAATAAAATGAATTTATTTATCGACGCTTAAACGTTTCGGTTTATTTAAACCTTCATCAGGATAGATTATGGGGTGAAGAAATTGATGGATGTTTTGTAGATGACAGGAGTTAGAAAACTATTTATACAAAATTTTGTATAAATAGTTTTCTAACTCCTGTCATCTACAAAACATCCATCAATTTCTTCACCCCATAATCTATCCTGATGAAGGTTTAAATAAACCGAAACGTTAAGCGTCGATAAATAATTCATTTTTTTGGAACATTCGTTTTTCAAATTTCTTAATTATATATATATATATATATATATATATATATATATATATATATATAATATATATATTTGTTGGCTGTCAATTCGTGTTCGAGTAAGACCATATATATATATATATATATATATATATATATATATATATATAAAATATCTAAGATTGACGCAGTAAAATCATATCCATGCGTTCCAGTGCTTTTTTTTTTATCAAAATAACATCTACTCCTGGGTATGCGCAATGTTTACCCAGATCAAAATCTGCATCGTCCTTGAGGTGGGGGGTACGATTTTATGTTTCTTCCGTGTATTTTGATCTTTGAGGGTCACTGAGGCTGTACGGTTTGTCTTTGAGGGTTTTTATTGATGTTTTTTCCTTCTTAAGTTTTGATTAATATTTTTTATGAGTAATTTTCCCAAGTTGTCTTTTTTCTTGTTGTTTTTATTTTTTGTGAAAGCTTTTGAGATATATGATTGCCAAAAAGGTATTTGACATCAGTGTCCGAGAGGAAAACGCGCAAGCCTTACTTTCGGTGATATATTACCCATAATTCACCGCAGTTCTTTCTTATCCTTGTCCCCCCCCTTCCCTAGTTACCCTTGTGTATCTTCCGCTGTTTGGATATCTACCCCACACTTCCTCCAAACAAATATACACTACGACTTACCTCTTTCCCCCCTCTCTCTCTCTCTCACACACACACACACACACACACACACACACACACACACACATTATATATATATATATACACACATGGTGTTTAAAAAATGTTAACATTTCTATTAGAGTTTCTT
>CM042163.1:87094252-87096752 GCA_023376005.1 Doryteuthis pealeii | reverse complement strand
AAAAGTGACAGAGAAAATGTTCATATCTATCTATGCATCTATTTAATCATGTTCCTCTACCTCTCTGTATACATATATATATATATGTGTGCACGCGTGTGTGTGTGTTTGTATGTGTGTGTGTGTTTTTGATGTGTGAGTGAGTGTGTGTGTAATGTGTGTGTGTGTGGTGAGTGTGTGTGTGTGTGTGTGTGTGTGTGTGTGTGGTGTGTATTGTTCATATCTATGTATCTATCTACGTATCTGTCTATTTATTAACCGTTAAAGGCACTTCAAACCGAACTAAACTTCTACGCACATATTCAAATACATTTTTCTTTCTTTCCTTCTTTCCTTCTTTCTTCGTTTGTTCATATCTATTTCAGTAATATGCTCATATCTATTGCAGCCGGTTCATATCTATCTATCTAGCTTGATAGCGAGCCTAGCTAGCTATATTCTAATTTGACTTTACACAGATATAAAGGAACAACCACCCACGCATTCAAATGCAATACCCATTCTTTCTTTGCATCTATCTATCTATCTATCTATCTCAATCGGTTCATATCATCTATCTATCTATCTATCTATCTATCTATCTATCTATGTCAATCGGTTCACATTCATCTATCTATCTATCTATCTATCTATCTATAACACTCGGTTAAAATCTTTCTATCTCAATCGGTTCATATCTATCTATCTATCTATCGTATCTTATTTCAAATCGTCACATTCATACTATCTATCTATCTATCTAATCTATTATCTATACATATATTATATATATAATATACTATATATATATATAGTATATATCTGCAATCACTTCACATTTCTATCTATCTACTCAATCGGTTCGCAATTCATCTATCTTATCTATTTACTGTTTATTCGTTAATTTTACTATATATCTTCATAATCTTATCTATCTATCTCAGTTGGGTTCACATTCATATCTATCTATCTCAATCGGTTCATTACATCTTCTTCTTCTTCTTCTATCTATCCTTCTACTTTTTCCGGTTCGTCTACTTTGAGAGATTTACTATTATCTATTTTACTATCTATTTTCTTTTCGGAGCGGTTCACATTCATATCCTATCTATCTATCTAATCTATCTATCGCTATCTATCCATCTATCTATCTATCTATCTATCTATCTAATCTATTCAACCGGTTCACATTCCAATATATCTATCTATCTATTAATCTCAATCGGTTCACATTAATCTATCTACCTATCTCAATCGGTTCATATAATCTATCTGTCTATCTCAGTTTATTCATATCTATCTATATATCTATCAATCTACTATCTATCTATCTCAGTTGGTTCACATTCATCTATCTATCTATCTATCTATCTCAATCGGTTCATATACATCTATCTATCTATCTATCTATCTATCTATCTCAACCGGTTCATATACATCTATCTATCTATCTATCTATCTATCTATCTATCTATCTATCTATCTCAACCCGGTTCGAATTCATCTATCTATCTATCTATCCATCTATCTATCTATCTATCTATTTTAACCGGTTCACATTCTATCTATTCTATCTATCTATCTATCTATCTATCTATCTATATCTATCTATCTCAATCGGTTCACATTAATCTATCTACCTATCTCAATCGGTTCATATACATCTATCTGTCTATCTCAGTTTATTCATATCTATCTACTATCTATCTATCTATCTATCTATCTATCTATCTATCTATCTAACCACCTACGTACATAATTACGTACCTACCTTTAATTTGGCTTCACACGGAGCACCAACCCACATATTCAAATACATTTTACTTCTTTCCTTTCTATCTTTCTATCTTTCTATCTGTCTTTCTTAGATTATTTATATCTATCCGAATATGTTCCCCTTTACAATCACTCCCCCATTTGCCCCCCCCCACTCTGTGGGGTGCCGAAGCATATTAGTTTTATTTGAATAGCGTTTTCTGATTTTGTCTCTTTTTGTGATTTCTTCCATTTACCACATGCAGAGGTGTAAACATGATATCCAGATACTGGCACAGGGTCACAGTAATTGAGCGCTCAGTAAGGATTAAACAACAGTATCAATTTTCGAGACTAATGTGCAGTTTATTGTTCTAGGACAGGTTCTCAGAACGGATATGAATATTCAGTTTTAATTTAGCCTCACACGGAGCAATAATTCGGGGGGGGGGACAGCCACCCACATATTCCAAGATATTTTCCTTTCGTTCTATCCATATCCTTTCTTTCTCAGTTTGTTCATATCTATTTCAGTCGCTTCCTATGAATCTTAGCGTGTTCACATCTATCTCTCGATAGATAGAGTAGATAAGATAGATAGATAGATAGATGAATGTGAACTGATTGAGGTAAATAGATAGATAGATAGATGAATGTAAACCGAATGAGATAGATAGATAGATAGATAGATAGATAGATATTAATAAACTGAGATAGACAGATAGATGTATATGAACCGATTGAGATAGGTAGATAGATTAATGTG
>CM042163.1:87081752-87089252 GCA_023376005.1 Doryteuthis pealeii | reverse complement strand
TATTACCTCCCACTTCCAATTCCTAGGCTACTACCCGTTCTCCTTAAAAACGATACACAGAACATACCATCAGTTTCCTACCTGATGGTGGCAAATCGAATTGCTGAAAGCGCTCGTAATGAAACATTTGGTGGACTGTTACACCAGTTCCACCCTGACACCAAAAAGATGGCCCGAAAATTAGAAAGGATCGAACAAAAACTCGTCCGACAAGAATTGTCTGTACAGTTTAACACAACATGTTTAAAAGGAAAATGCTGCCAAAATACACACACACACACCACACACACACACACACACACCACACATACATATATATATATATATATATATATATATATATATATTGCCCAGTCGGTATATCACCCGCCTAAGAATTGCTAGGTTCCTGATTCGATATCTGTCTCCGCCAACTCAGCGTATGAGAAGCGTGGATTCGATAATCTGATTTTTGCTGTAAAGTGGGGAGCTGAGATTAGGTGTGGCGTTCCACCCCAGGAAAAAGAATAAAAAAAAACAACAAGAGCAAAACAAAAAAAAAAACCCTCGTCAAGTGCTAGGGAAAAGGGAATAGTTTCCCTTGCGGTCTGGCCTAAACAGAATAATACCCACTCCACCAACTTTATTTTTTACTTTCTGTATATATATATATATATATATATATAATATATATATATATATATATATAATTATGTTATGTTCTTGTGAACGTTGATTGTTTTGTCTTTTGAAGCATTGGAATAAAGAACAAAAACAAGAAAAACAGAACAAAAATCAGAATTTTTATATATTCAACCGTTGCTCTGTTCCTGGTTTAATCTATTCCGATATTTCGGGTGAACATTCACCCTTTTTCAAGGTAATAACAAGACGGTCTGGAGAAAAAAAAGATGAAATGTTGTATATGAGGGCAAAAAAGTAATTAAATTAATATATATATATATATATATATAAGTAAAAAGAAAGGAAATTAATCCGACAATATGAGTAAGAAAAGGTGGAATGAAAACATCACACAATGCTGTTAAAGAAGAAAACAATTTATAATATAATCATAGCTGATATTGATCAATATTTCCTCATAACTTTCCTCTCCGACCCAAACAACTACGGGAGTGAATGAGCTCTGATGATGATTTTTGTAAAATCGAAATATTGATCAATATCAGCTATGATTATATTATAAATTGTTTTCTTCTTTAACAGCATTGTGTGATGTTTTCATTCCACCTTTTCTTACTCATATATATATATGCAGAAAGAGTGAAAAGTAACTCTCCATTTTAAACTATTCATTCTTTTTATATGCAGTTACATTTTTCTCAATTCTTTAATGTATGTTCCTTAATATATATCAGGTAAATTTAGTTTATTGCTGTTGGTGGTCTTGCACATTTTGCTATTGTTGTTGGTGAATGGCTAAATCAGCATTTTCCTGTGAGATGGATGGGTAGTCGAAGTCCGCATGATTTTACCGGATAGAAGTCCTGATAAAACACGGTGCGACTTTTTTTATTTGGCGTTGGTTAAAGGAGGAAGTCTACTCTACAAAACCAGTGACTTTGGAAAAACTTGAAGGATGAATACGAGAATTTATTTCTCCTCTTCCACAACTTCCTGGAAAGATCAGTTGATACGATTCCCGAGTGGCTTGAGAGGTTGTAGGTAAATGCAGGTGCTCTTATGGAATTTTAAATAAAACTCAATAATACGTTTGTTCTTCTCATATTCATTTTTTATAAAAATAAAGATAAAATCGGCCATTTTTGTGGTTACAGATCTATTTCTGCCCACATGTATCTGTGTATACCTATGAGTTTCAGCTAACTTTATTGAAAATGGTAAATAAAAAATTCATTGGGCCTTGTATAGATTTTTTCTGGGGAATCCTGAAAATTGCACAGAAAAATTGTATATAAACCCCAATGAATTAGTAAATCTCTCACAGCAAAATGGTCGATTTTTAAGCCTTCTTCTTTACCAATTATATTACTCTATTCAATAGCATTGAACATTGAGCTCTCAAATTGGACCTGAACAACTCTAACAATCCACTGCTGGAAGAAAGGTCCAAGTAAGAATCATCATAGTGTGAACTTATATATTAACCCATCTACGGATATACATATATATGAAGTAGACAAACAATCTGTTTGAGATGGCGAAGGCCGACAATTTTTGGGTGAGATTATGTGCTTAATTAAAGTCATACCAAATTTGCGAATTAATTAGTTATAATTAAATGAATTAGGCGTGCATATCGGTTTATTTGTTTACGCCTTACATTTAAACCGATATACACGCCTAATTCATTTAATCATAACTAATTAATTCTCAAATTAGGTATGACTTCAATTAAGCACATAATCTCCCCAAAAATATATTATAATAGTTTGTGTACAGAAATAACCTACTCGACGGTCCATAAGGATCTTCAGGGATAAATCCACTGAATTAATCAAGATATTGATTAATTATAACTAACTGCAGGAGTTCATGTTGTAGTTATGACCGTTTGAGCACTTTATATTTGTTGCAACGCTGACTTATCCAACTAAAACTTGTCCCAACCAAATACTGAGACCAACCCAATATTTTCATCGGTACCCGGCCAGAGGTAGCTGTTAAAGTATAACCACACTGATGAGAGGTGAAACCTCGAAACACGTGTCTGTCGATTACTTATTTATTATATATACTCCCACTTTGGTTGAGTTCTCTAAATAGGGATTTAATTGTAAAATTCACCGGTCTGGCCTGTAGCTAACCCGCACTTTGTTTACAAAGTTTGAGGATTCTAGTGAATTCATTTCCGCTTAGAAATGTAACAATTAAATATTCTCCTATATTTGACAGCTGCTTCTGGCCGCACGGGTAAGAGACTTGGCGAACAAAAGTTCATTCGGGTCTCAAACCCGGTCAGGGGTAGCTGTTAAGGTATAACCACACTGATGAGAGGTGAAGCCTCGAAACACGTGTCTGTGGATTACTTATTATATATATATATATATATATATATTAATTAATTAATTGAATGAAGTTAATTATGTTTTATCCGCTTTTATTTCTCAACTTTAAATTCCATTTTCTTGGATTTCATCCAATCTGTTATTTCCTCATATATATATATATATATATATATATATATATATATATATATATATAGCCATCCACAGACACCTCATTTATATTCATATATATTTATAAATATTTAGTACTTAGAGACACCGAATATATAGTTATTTACTAAGCTTAGCTTAGATGTGGCACAAGGCCAGAAGTATGGGGTGCCCAATGAAAATCTAGCTTACTAACTATTACACCATGTGAGGTCCCAGATAGAGAATGTTCATGTGTTTAACCGATGAGTGTATATATATATATATATATAATATATATATATATATATTATATATATATATATTTATTTAAGAATGGAAATGAGTAACCTACTTTATAATAAATAACAAACACACACACACACACATATATATAATATATATATATATATATATAATATATATATATATGTGTGTGTGTGTGTGTTATTTATTATATATATAGCAATTACACAAGGTCAATTTTTTAAGCGGAACTTGACCAGATGCCTACGTGGAGTTGCTAAACACTGTAGTCAAGCCCTGGATAACAAGGGTAGCAAATGGTTGGCCATATAGATGGTAGCGGGATTCGGACCCCTGTCACACCTTATCAACAAGTAAAAAATGATGGTCAGCGAATTTTTACGACTACACCAGTTCCAATATTTAGCCTCCGAACTCCCCACATCTTAACACCATTGATTATTATGTATGTAGCGGTGTTGAGAAAGACACCAATTAATCGACAGAATTAAGGTAGTTATTGAGGCCCTTTCCAGGGAAACTGTAACATCAGCTTGCTCCAGGTTCGTGAGCAGGATTGAGACTGTGATCGTCGCTAATGACAGTTATTTTGAGTGAAACATGTTGACAGTAGTATAATTCCCATGCCTGTTGAATTTCTTCACAATCCATTAAATTTTGTTGTTACCCAGCACTTTTTCTTTTTCCTTATGAAACTATCAAATTCATCCCGGACACCCTATATATATATATATATATATATATATATATATATATATACATATGTGGATGATATTAAATGAAATACCAAATGAAATAATAAGAATTATATATATATATATATATAATGGGTGCACATGAATCTGCACAAGAAGTAGATTTAATTAATATATGGATGATAAACACAATTAGTAGATTTATAGACGCAACACAAATAGGTATTTATAGAAATGATGGTTTAATCCTAATCCCTAATTGTAATGGTCCAATAGTAAAATACAAAAAGATAATAAAGTTAGGTTTTAAAATAAACATATCATCCAATTGTAACAGTAATTTTTAAAGTTTACCCTAACTAATAAAACTTTCAAATCTTTTCATAAAGATTATCACACACGAGTATACATATATATTCACTTCAACCACCTTAAATAAATAATTAAACACAGCCATTGCAATCAACTTAATAAATTGTCCTCAAACCATTTTTGAATGAAGATAAACATGGTTCAACCTCCTTACTGCAAACTAGTTAATATAAATATCTTATTATAATGGAGATTGTGTGTTTTTCTGTCTGTAACCGAAACTATATTACTATTCAAGTCACAACTCTCTTAGTTATTCACATTCTACAGGATTTTATTTTTATTTAAACCTCAATTATTAATAAAATTGTTTTACATTATTAATACAGTTGACCATATCTACATACTAATAACATGCAATTGTATTTATATATACTACAAAATAGCAGTTTACAGTGTGAACGGGAAAGCTAATTTGCATATTGATATAAAAAATCTGATTTTAATAAATATTTGCTTAGTATTATTGATTTCTAATTGTTTGGTTTTATCTTAATGAATATTATCAAAAATCTCAGGGATAAATCTTAAAAGAAATCCATTAACAAGATGAAATAACTGTCATTTTATTCTTTACTTCCTGTTTTAACTAAATAGTTAAATTAGGAAAATTTACCAATGAAAGACGGCAGTGGGGGAAGAGTAAGTTTCAGTTGTTCTATTTTTCGATTATACACCCTCAGTTTCAAATATTTTTTATCTGCATTCTTATTTAGTTTCATCAGCATTTCTAATTTGATACAATATTCTATTGCATTAAAACTTAAATATTTGCACCCGGAGGGTGCATATATTTGCTAGTAAAAATAATAAAACACAAACTTTTCAAAAACTTTTAAATCACCATAAAATGTTAAACAGTGGTACTTTGACTAATGAGTGCTTCAACTTATGAGTTTTCCGAGTTACGAGCTTTCACTTGGTCAATTTTTTTGTGTTAGAGCTAAAATTTGAGGTACAAGCAAGCTTCAGGCATGCTTATGTTAATAAGTTCACTAAGAACATTTAAATTTCCAAATTCATTTTTAAAAATCAACATTAAAACATATCAGAGCACATAATTCATTACTTTCTATCTTATTATGTTTTTATGCAATACAGTTGCTATTTTTTCTAATTTAAAAAAAAAGATTAGATTGTTTTTTTATGGGGTGGGGTGGGGGGCTGGAATGTCATTTCAGTTTTATTTCAATGGGGAAAAAATTGATTTGATATACAAAGAAATTGAGTTCTGAGTGCAATGAATTTAACTCTTAAGTCAAGGTACCACTGTACAATGGTCAATGGAATTGTTTTGAAAATTTTCTAAATAAAGTCTTTTTCCTGCTTTGTTTTCTATGTTGTCTACTAAATGTACAGCAGCATGTGTATCAGCTGTGTCTGAGACTTCAAAGATGTTAATTTCATTCACTTCCAAGTCTAATTTATGTGCCTTAAATTAATTTACAAATAATTCAACATCAATAACCCATTAAATAAATTGACCAACCAATCAACAGAAAAACACTAAAAATTACCAGCAACATAATAAATATAATTAATGCACACAATAAAGCATAAAATAAATTCCAAAAACATAAAAACATAAATTAATAAAACAACAGACAAACCTGATTGCAACTCTAAAACTAAAAACATTTGCCCACTTGGAAGTTTATATAAATCCAAGAAACTTGTAGACCAGGCACAAATATTCCCAAAAGCAACAGTTGAAGAAATATGATCTATTTCAGTAGCACCAGCACATCCTGGAAATTTCGTTAATACAATAACAGACAACCTTTTACGAATTAGGAATTAAAAAAACAACTTTGTAAATACTTTCTGGAAACTAGAATGAAAAAACAGAAAAAAACCCTAATAAAATGGCAAATAATAAAAAAAGTCAACAATACCAACATTCAAAAACTAATCCGATCTTGTCTGGAGAAAAATAGATATAAAGAAATTCAAAAACAGGGGAAAAACTATTGAATAAAAGAAATGAAATCATATTCAAATGTAAACATACAAATAACTTAAAACTTATTTTAAAAAGTTAAAAACATAAGAACATTTACATATCCATATATACAAAGCCCTAACAATCCGAACAATAAATGAAGTTAGAACATGCATATTCACAAGTAAAGAAATCAAATTTAAAATCTATGTCCATCTATGGGTAAAAGAGTGTCCATCTTTGTATAAAATAACAAAATGAGTTTTAAAAATTGTTTAAAAAATTGAGTTTAAAAAATAATTGTATACCATCAAGAATGGATAAAACAAAAGTTCATCGGCATCAAATAACCCACGAAGGGTTGACATGCCGTAAAATCCAACCAACTGACCAACCAATCAATCATACATTTTTGTTCGATTCGTGTAGATATATAAACGTACATGTTTATATGCATATAGGTACATTAGTACGTACATATATATTGTCGATCTATAAATGTACGAAGATTTTAATGGAAAGATGGTGGAGTATGAAACATTTTGGGAAAGGTAAGAAGAAATAAGATAAAAAGATTTGTTTATGAAGAAACTAGTGGGGAGTAGGAAGAGATGGTTAAAGGAGGAAGAAGAAGAATGGTAGGGTCTTGAAATCAAAATGGCTTCCTTATAAAGTAGTGTGTTACACATGAAATTCTCAAGAGAGAGAGAGAGAGAGAGAGAGAGAGAGAGTGTGTGTGTAGGTGTGTGAGAGAGAGAGAGAGAGAAAAGAAAGAATATGCATGAGAGAGAGAGAGAAAGGGGGAGAGTGTAGATGTGCGTAGAGAGAGAGAGAGAGAGAGAGAGAGAGAGAGAGAGTGTGTGTGTAGGTGTAGGTGTGTGAGAGAGAGAAAAGAAAGAGTATGTATGAGAGAGAGAGAGAGAGAGAGAAAGGGGGAGAGTGTAGGTGTGCGTATGAGAAAGAGAAATAGAAAGAGAGAGAGAATGTGTGTGTAGGTGTGTGTGTGAGAGAGAGAGAGAGAGAGAGAGAGAAAAGAAAGAGTATGAGAGAGAGAAAGAGAAAGGGGGAGAATGTAGGTGTGCGTATGAGAGAGCGAGTGAGAGAGAGAGAGAGAAAGAGGGAGAAA
>CM042163.1:87071752-87076752 GCA_023376005.1 Doryteuthis pealeii | reverse complement strand
TCTGTCTGTATGTATGTTTGTATGCTCAGAGATGCAATTGAAAACAAAGCCCTGTACCAAAACGAAACATAATTTTTACAGGGTAAGATTTTACGAGGAATGTGTTTGGGGTCACAAGGGGTCAAATTACCGGCTGGGGTATGAGGAAAAAAAAGGATGATAATAGTCGTATTATTAAGAGAGATGAGTATTGATATATAGATTGGGTTTAACATGCGCAAATTTCCATTGTAACATATTCACAATAATCACGTCGAGCGATAGGTACTGCTATCCAATGGTGCAGAATAATTAAGTTTCATTCGTTCAATTTTCCCCATTGAAATAAAAGGAAATGTCATTAATCTGTTCCATCCCACTAGAAAAAAAAACAACAACAAAAAACAAAACAAAAGCAAAACAAAGATCAAGCTTATTTTTTGTTACGTATTTTCAGATCAGAGAAATAGTATTGTATAAAAACATAATAAAATATGAATTATGGGCTGTAATATGTTTTAATGTTTATTATTTTATAAATAATATTTTCCTTTGATGTACTACATTTTGAAATTTATATTCTCGTATACACTTTATATATATATATATATATATATATATATATATATATACATATTTAACAATACATTCAAAAGTCCGTTTTACCAATGGTTTCGGAACAACACCTTTAGGCGATTGCTCGTCATCAGAAACGTTCACTTATATAAATATAAATACAGCTCTTACAGAAGTAATTGAGCACTTTATCATTATTTCTCCATTACTAACAAAGAAGTAACTATATATATATATATATATATATATATATATATATATATATATATATATATATATATATATACTCTACCTAAAAATTCTCTATCACCTATAATGAGTACATGTTTATAAATATACCAAAGTATATTTTTGAAATTACACACACACAAACACACAAACACACACACACACACACACACACACACAGACACACATACACACACAAGATACTATTTCTGTCGACTGGGCGTTAGAATGCACCAATTGTACCTCTGCAGAGGGATACAACTCCCCCAATGACCCGTGATTTTTAAGGATAGAACCCAGGTGGCTGAGCAGTCCATGACTTGCAATATTCCACTTTAGACTTTTCTTGGGCTAGACGGGCGGTCGCAGAGGCACCCTCCGATCAATCGGCTGGCCACGTCAAGCCCTAGCACCTATATGATTTTCCCAACCCCATTGCCCTTATGGCAAGCCCCAATCCTTCTTATCATATGGGTGCTAGAAGGCGGTGAGTGAGGGTCTACATGTCTTGGGAATGACGTTAAACTCTATCTGATGGTGAGGTTCCAGTTTTGGAGGTTTGGGGAATGTGGAGCACCCCTTCATCACCATTGCTCCCTGGTGCACTCGAAAAACTCTTGGCCCACTTATAAGTCAAGGTAGCACAGTTTATTGAAGCACTAGGAATTATCTAATGATGGCTATATATTGAGAATTTTGAGATATAAAGTGTGTGCTAGATCACTGGCAGTACTTTGAGGTTGATACAATACTTAAACCGACCTTACTGGACATAATTACTGTCACATTCATGGACGACGGACATAGGATTAAATCACTGGACCTTTACCAATACGCTGGATAGGACTTCTACGCTTACCAAAGGATTCCATAACATAGGACTTTCTTTAAGCCCTTTTCAACTGGCCAAGGATGGCACTTAAAACGTTACACTATATAACATTAAATAATTTTAGTCTTAATATACATATATCTATATATATTCATATATGTGTATGTATATATAATGGAAGTTCATATATATATATATATATATATATATATATATATATATATATATACTGTATTAGAAATAAGAAGGTAGGGAAGAAAATTAAAAAGAAATAAAGAATGAAAAGAAAAATGAAATAAAGAAAATTAAAAAAGAGGAAAAAGGAAAGTAAGAAGGAAAGTTTAAAAGAAAGAAAGAACATTTTAAAAAATAAAGAAGGAAAGGAAAAATGATATAAATAAAAAAAAGTCAAAAAGAAAGAAAATGAAAGAATGAATGAAAGTTTAAAAGAAAGAAAAAAAAGAAAGGAAGAAAAAATGAAAAAGAAATAAAAAATGAAAAGAAAAATGAACTAAATAGAGAAAGTTAAAAAGAAAGAAAAAAGAAAAGAAAAAAAGTTTCTTAAAAAAGTTTTTTTAAATAAACAAATAAATAAATAAAATAAAAAAGAAATAAAGAAGGAAAGGAAAAATGGAAGAAGGAAAGAAAGTTAAAAATAAAGAAAAAGAAAGATAGTTTTAAATAATGAATGAAAGAAAGAAAATTATAAAGAAATAAAAAGGAAAGAGAAATATCAAAAAAGAAAGAGAAAAAGAAAGAGAAAAAAAAAGAAAGAAGGCAATTTTAAAAGAAAGAAAGAAAAATTAGGAAAATAATAAATGAAAGGAAAAATGAAAAACACTAAGTTTGAAAGAAAGTTTGAAATAAAGAAAAAAAGAAAGTTTAAAAGAAAGAAAGAATGAAAGAAAGAAAATTAAAAAGAAATAAATAATGAAAATCAAAATCAAATAAAGAAAGATAAAAAGAAAGAAAAAGGAAAGTTTGAATGAAAAAAAAAGAAAGAAAGAACGAAAATTAAAAAGAAATAAAGAAGGAAAGCAAAGAGGAAGAAATAAAGGAAAAGAAAGTAAGTTAGAAAGAAGTAAAAAAGAAAGAAAGGAGAAAATCTTTAATAAAAGAAATAAAAAATTTAAAAGAAATAGAAAAGGAAAGGAAAAATGATATAAAGAAAGGGAAAAAGAAGGAAAAAGAAAGAATGAATAAAAGTGTAAATGAAAGAAAGAAAGAAAAAAAAAAGAATTATAATCATTCTAATCTGAATATTGCGGATGATTTCATAAAATTGTCTATGTCCATTGTTAAGATATATTCCTTTCTTATTAACTCCCATTTCCGGGAACCGTCACCTCACAAACCAGGTATTGTAACGTAAGTGAGGCAAATCAGTCTCTACCCTCGAGACAAATTCTACAGATTTGACACAAAAGAACAAAATTAATGATCTTATTAGTCCGAACTTGGATATTAGTCTGGAAAAGGAAATGGGTATCGACATATTGAGAGAATGATTGATTTATTTACTAAGCATTGCTTAGATGTGGCACAAGGCTAGACGTAGAGGGCGCCCAGTGAGAAACGAACTCACTAACAATGGTCTGTGAGTCTGGCTTTCAAACCATTACACCACGTGAGGTGCCCATTATATAGTTATTTACTAAGCTTAGCTTAGATGTGGCACAAGGCCAGAAGTATGGAGCGCCCACTGAGAAACGAACTCACTAACAATGATCTGCGAGTATGGCTTTCTAACCATTACAACACGTTAGGTGCCTATTATATAGTCATTTACTATGTTTAGCATATAAGTGGCACAAGGCTAGACGTATAGGGCGCCCAGTGAGAAACGAACTCACTAACAATTGTCTACGAGTCTGGTTTTCTAACCATTACAACACGTGAGGTGCCCATTATATAGTTATTTACTAAACTTAGCATATATCTGGCACAAGGCTAGACGTATAGGGCGCCCAGTGATAAACGAACTCACTAACAATGATCTGCGAATCTAGATTGCTAATCATTACATCACCTGATGTGCCCTGAATAAGTGATTGATTGATTCTGGCATGTCAACACATCTAGGGTTATTTTATGCCAGCAGGTTAGAGAATTGCGTTCATTATATTTTTATGTTTACATTTTGTGTAGTGTTTGGTAAACATTTATATATCAATTATTCCCATCTACGAGGATCGGCAGAAAAGTTCATAGTTTGATCAAAATGCTCTTATAGAAGGTGAACAACGTTTATTTTTCAACATTGTCCACGCACTCCTGCATCGGTGTTGCAGTACATGGATCCCAAACAGATAGGATGTCATTATATGACATTTTCTGCCTACTATTCTTTATTTATTTGTTTATAATACTCGTTATTTGTAAAAATATATACAAAAATCTTTATATATACGTTTGAGTTCTCAATTTTGATTGAATCCTTACAAAGTAACACTTGATATCATCCACTATATATATATATATATATATATATATATATATATATATATATATATATATATTTTAATATAGGTCTAAGTGATAACCTACTCGAGTTTCACCATATTGAGGGTCTTTAGGGTTAACTCCATTCTGTAAATCAAGATGTTGGTTGATTGTAGACAATTATATGTATGTGTCTTTTGCTATCAACGGTACATTATGCAAAAGGCACATACATATAATTGTCTACAACAGTGGAGTTAACCATGAAGATCCTCAGCATGGTGAAACTCGAGTAGGTAATCACTTGGACCTATATTAAAATAATTTTGTTCTGCTAACGTATTGAGCACTTTTTTATTTGTTATATCACTGCCTTACCTTTATGAACTTCACATCAACCACCATGACCATATTCACCGGTAAGTCATCTTTTCCATAATATAATATATATATATATATATATATATATATATATATATATATATATACAGGGTGTTTAGGAGAAATTATCCAACCCCTCCGCAAGTGCAGGATAAGATACAAGGTTAATTTTTTCAGCTGAGCTTAACATATTTGAATTCAGAGTTTTCCTTCTCCTAGATTGGTTAGACAGTATGATCAACTATTTACCTAGAGTTGGCTGCATACCTTTCCCAAGAGTATTGGCGCAATGTGAAATGCCAATAGCCTCGTCTAGGATTTGAATTCGGGTCGAAGAATCCATTTCCTACGATTATAACCGTTACACCCCCTCTCTCTCTCTCTCTCTCTCTCTATATATATATATATATATATATATATATATATATATTTGGGAGAATATATATATATATATATATATATATATATATATAATTATGTGTTATGTTCTTGTGAACGTTGTGTGTTTGGTCTTTTGAAGCATTGGAAAAAAGAACAAAAACAAGAAAAACAGAACAAAAAT
>CM042163.1:87054252-87066752 GCA_023376005.1 Doryteuthis pealeii | reverse complement strand
ATATATATAAAGATAAAAGGTGGCTTACGGTGAATATGGGCACGATCGTTGAAGGTGCACAAAATCAGGGGTTAAGTCAGTGATATAACAAATACAAAGTGCTCAATACAAAGTAGAGCAAATTTATTAAAGAAATGGATTTGTGTGTGTGTGTGTGTGTGTGTGTGTGTATTATTTGTGTACACTAGAATATAATGGACGCATATACATTTGAATATACGACGGCACCTGATGGGAGGGGGCATTTCTGTATGTTCATACAAAAAGATATTGGCCTTGTGTCACATCCTACTCGTGTGGGGAGGTTGCTAAATATATATATATGTGATAGAAGGACTGGGTTTTTCTTTGTTCATATTTAGAAATTTCGGACTGTTGTATTCATTTTTATCGCTATATGCCTATTTCGGCAGGTGTTTCCTGTTGTAATAATTGTGTCATGCAATAATGGAATTCTTAAGATCTTTGAACTGAGTTTCAATAATACCTCGGATAAGATTAATTTTCTATGCTCTAGCTACTCAAGTTCAAGTTTATTTATTTTTCCAATATTTTCTTACACAAGTGAGGATTATTAATTCTAAAAAGACTGAAAAAAACATTCAGTTTATTTTACATGAAGATCAAGACAATTTTTTTGTAGATTTTTTTTATTCATAACAAATTTTTTTTGAAAAACTTAACATGAATTGAAAAGTAGTAAAACGATTTTTTAATTACCAGTGTATTAAATTGTTTGCTTTTGAGATTTACAAATTCTGGATATTTTAAGTAGAATTTCAATGCTATTTCTATGTCTATTTGAATTTCTAAATATCTCTGAATATAAATAAAATATTCATAATTTTTGCACAAAAAGCAAGAACTAGTAATATTTTATGGGTATATATATTTACTTTGTCGTTAATTGTTGTATTTTCATAGTTTCCTCCGAACCTACACCCACCCACCAATACATCCATCCACGCAACTTCCCTTTATATATATATATATATATAAGTCGTTGAGGCGGCCTAAAGTCGGTATCAGCCAATCAGCGAGGGAGTCTATCCCCTTTTTTACTAGCGCTAGACCAAGGAGATTGTTTTGGCCTCTGAGGTGGAGCGCCACACCTACCATCAGCTCTTTACTTTACCGCACAGATCCCTGTGTTACTCATACGCTAAGTTGGCGAGGACCGGAATCGAACTAGGAATCTTGTGGTTTCTAGCTGAACGCTCTACCGACTGAGCTAACCCAGCCCTATTATATATATATAGATAGATATAATTTATATTGTGATAATTTAACTCCATAAATGGCATAGAATCATTCTATTCTTAGAGGCGGGTGAGTAATAGTTCCCAGGGTTGTAGATTTCAAAGACTCAATCCTTACATTAATTGACAAAAGTACAAATAATTAATATATTGATTGTATTTAGATGATGAACATTTTTTGTTTGTTAGAAAACCTTTAATCTCAATTCTAATCAGATTGTTTAGAAACTAACATTTCACCAATATCAGTAAACGTCTACTGGATATTTTAATATTAAGAGGAATTACGGGGTTGGTAGGGAGCTCTTAATTCTCCCGGTGATCGGCACTTATTTCGGATGAAAGAAGACAAACAACACAAATGCAAATTATACACATGTATTAAACAAAGATAGAAATATTGCTGCAAATTTGTTGGCTTTGCCACAAAACTTATCTTGAGAGGTGAAATTAACAGTTTGTTGGTGAAGTAGCGCTAGAAAGGGATTTCTACGCGACGTCGTTTGGATTGCTGCTGAGAAAGTTCTTAGGTTGGTTGGTTGATTGGTTGGTTGGGTTTTACGGCATGTCAACCCCTTGGGTCATTTTATGCCGAATACTTCTATTGTTAAAAAAAATGTTTAATGCTGACAAAATTTTGAAATAATTTCATCTTTAATGGATAATACAATTTTGTTTATAAACTCATGTTTTCTATTTAACTCATAGATGGGACCCTAACAGGTACTACCACTCCGGGTCAGAGTGGACCAGGGAGCAATGGTGATGAAGTGGTGCGCCACATTCCCCAAATCTCCAAAACTGGAACCTCACCATCAGATAGAGTTTAACGTCATTTTCAGGACATGTAGACCCTCAGTCACCGCCTTCTAGCACCCATATGATAAAAAGGGTTAGGGATTGCCATAAGGGCAATAGGGTTGGGGCAATCATATAGGTGCTAGGGCTTGACGTGACCAGCCAAAAAGTTCTTAGGATAAGTAAAGTGTTGGGGAGTGCTTTTGAGACGTGTCCGATCTTGGTTGGTTCTCGCCCGATAAGTGTTGGGGTTTGGTTTTGCCACCAACATCGTATGTTGGCGATTCGCCCCCTAGCGGCTGCGGAAGATAATTCTACTATTGGTTTTCCCATAATATGCAATTGTACTATTGAATTAAAAATTGTTAACAGTATTTATTTTTAAAGAAAATCAGTGATTTCAAATCTTCTCATCATTCCGGCCAACAGACCTCAACTTCCAGATCATTTGTTATTGAAATGTTCATTTCGAAAGTCACCCGGAAAAACAAAGTGACAGTCAGAAACGAGTCGCTGAAATAGTGGATCTACGAGACGCTCTAATTGGATGCTGAGCTGAATGATGGATAGATGGAGGGATAGATTTTAACGGCATGTCAATCCTTGTTGAGTTATTTTATGCTGAAGATGTTTTGTTTTATCCATTCTTCATGGGTATTTTTTTTAAAATTCAATTTTAAACACATTTTTTAACAGTACTCTCACTCCGGGTCAATTTTAACCGGTGAATAATCCCAAAGAAGGGATAATCAGCACCCCCCCCCCCAACGAGCTCCAGAAATAAACACCAGATATAATTGGAGGCATCACCCACATTTCTTTTAAAATTAAAAATTCTTTTTAAATTAAAATTAAATAAAATTCTTTTTAAATTAAAAATCAACAAACAATAAAAAAATTAAAAATTAAAAAAAATACAATTTAACGTAGTTTTTGCTGCATTATGAAGAGGATTTTTAAATATCACGTAAAAATATTTGTTTTACTGACTTAAAAACGGGATAACTTTATAAAGCAAAACCTGTATCCGTCAAAATGGTGCATTTTTGCCGGTTTTCTCACTTGCCGGTTTTCATCTCTATCACAGCGTGTCCCTATTGGCATCACTGGACGTCATGGTGTTGTGTTTACATGCGAGAGTAGTGTAATTGTTATGGTCTACGGGGAATTTGGGGATTGAAAAGAAAATGGTTTTCGGATTTCTAGAGAAAGAGAAGAAAAAGAAATAAGAACAAAAGTTTGAAACGATAAATACTCAACGGCCAACTGACCGACCAATGACCCCGGAACTAAAGTTAAAAATAAAACAACGGAAGTTCTAGTTTCTGCGGAGGAGCGGAAGTTGGATGACCCCCGGGGCGAGAAACGGAAGAAGAGAAAAATCGGCCCTTTTTCGGTTAGGCCTTCGTAAGGGGCAGACGGGGCTTCCTGAGTTCCCCCGTTTCGGTTTAGCATAGTAGTACCGAACATGATTTACGATAGAATAATTTGACCTTACCCCCTCTCTCTCTCTCCTTCTCGCTGAACTCACGAGCTCTAGAAAGGAATAAACAACCCCTTTTTGGCTATACGACTTGCGTATGTTGTTTCGGAACTAACGACGACTACTATTACAACGACTACAACTTCAACTCGAATTTGGCCCTATGCAAAATGAAATACGATGAATTCGTTGGTTGGAGCCGGCCTAACCAACCCAGGGTGAATACTGCAGTATGTCACCGTATCCATTACTACGCGGATAACCATTATATCACAAGTATTGGTTTGATATTAGATGTGTGTATTCAGATTATATGTCCCATTACCTGTAAATTATGCGTATCTACAACACACCTCACAGACATTTAATCTAAGCATAAATAACTTAGTCAAAGAAGAAATTGCTAAATATCAGTTATAACCTGCGAGATATTCTGTAATCATTTTCCCCACATGTAAACATCGAGTAAATAACATAATGGCATCATTTAAATTCAATTATCATCCAATTCCTGAAAAACAACAAATCCTAAAATGTGAAATGTAATTCCATATCACATCTGAAGATTTCAATATATTTTACCCATAGCTGGAGAGAGAATAGTTTGATTCATACATTTCTCAAACGCTATGCAAAATGGAAATACACACGACATGGATTTGAACTCGTGTCGCCGAGTCATTTTCTACGGTGATAATCATTAAACTATGCATCTCCATTTTTATTTTTACTTTGAAATTATACGTATTTACAAAATACATCATAGTTATGTACTTTAAGCATGAACAACCTAGTCAATGAAGAACTCGCTAACTATTAGTCATGGGCTGCTAGATAATTCTCTAATCATTCTTCCTCACATCTAAACACCGAGTAAATAACATCATATCATTCAAATTGGTGCAATATCATTCAATTCTTGAAAAAATACCTTTGAAAGCGAAATTTAATTTCGTATCACATCAGAAGATTTTAATATGAAGAGTAACAGTAGTAACATCTAGTTAATGTCTTACCATATTTTCTTCAATAAGTAACGACTATTGCTTGGACCGATGATGTTTATAAAAGTTGAAAAAAAAAGAAGAAGAAAACCAAGCTATTTTGCCGGTTTCGGTAAAATAGACAAACTTACTTTTCTGCTTACTTTTCTGTTTTGTAAAAATTCACATTTGATCCCAAAGTCATTAATGGTGTTGGGTTATAGAAGTAATGAAGGGTTATAGAGAATCCATAAGAATGTCACTTACTACTGTTGTGTTGGGGGCTGAAGTCCCCACACAAGAAGGGTGTATACAAATGTCTAACCCATGGGTGTCGTCCCGAGAAGAGGGAAAAAGAGGATTCAAAACTGGCACTTGCCTGCTTAAATAACAAAGACCCCTTGTGGTGAGAAACGAGAGTCCAGGGGGAAGATAACTCCTCCATCCAAAGGGAAGACAATCCAACAATGGTATCTATATTTTTCATGAAAATATTTACAGGGCCGGTAGACGGCGCTGTAAATATTTTTATCCTGAATGCAAGTAATGTTAAAAAGGACAACACAGATTTAACAAAAAAGTTTATTTATATTTTTATATATTTATATTTTGTGGAGGATAAAGATACAGAAATTCTTCTAAATGAAAATATCTATTTCATACTGTCGGATTCACTTCCATTCACTTTTCATACTGCCTTTTTGAAAAAACAAAATACCTAGATTTCTACATCTTTCCGGAGTTTAATATGGTCTGCAGTGGCTGGAATCATGAACTTTTTGATACTTTTTCATACATTTTTTATACATATTTACATCAAACTCTTTTGAGTTTTCTTTGTGGATTATAATGCTTATGTTTTTTATAAAAAATAAAATTTATTTTATTTTTAAAAACAGAATATGCATTTTCAAAATTAAAAAAAAAATTCCGGCTCCGAACTTGAACGTTCATTTGTACCACACTTGTTTGTAACGGTTTACTCACACCGTCTTTCTATCACAAACATTTCGCTCTTGATGAAGACCGCTTTAATAAAAGGTCGAAACAGATTTCTGTCAGCGAATTATAACATCATTTGTTTGTTTTTTCTAAAAATATTTATTTCATACTGTCGGATTCACTTCCATTCACTTTTATATATATATATATATATATATATATATATATATATATATATATATATATATATATATATATATATATATGTATATATATATATATGTGTGTGTGTGTGTGTGTGTGTGTGTGTGAAGTAAAAAGAAAAGTCCTTGGAAAAACATATTACATTTTGCGGATCCTCTTTTTTTATAAAATATTTAATTTTCTTCAGTTGGACAATATATATATATATATATATATATATATATATATATATATATATATATATATATTATGCAGTATGGATATTTGCGTGTTGTCAGTATATAAGTTCGTTTTTCTTGTGTCCTTTTTCGTATTTGTTGTATGTTTTCAGTGCAGCTGTAGATAAGTTGTTTTGTACCTCCATTGAATATTTGGTGTTTTTTTATGATGCAGGGAAGTGTTTGTTTATTAGTTTTATAAATATCTTTCCTTCGTTTTTTTTTTTATGTATGGTTGGTTGAACCAAATAATATTTCTATTTTTATTGGATTCTTTTTTGTTCTGCTAGGGGTCGATGTTATTTTGTTTGAAAATCCACTGTTCTTTGGTGCTGTTCGCAGTCTTTTTTAGCTTCATTGAAGATAATTTTGTTTAATGTGATATCAGATAATCTGTGATTTATGGATTATGAATTTCTTTTTATAATCGTATGGGTGTGGCTGGAAGAGGCGTGACTACAAAGTGGGGGTGCCGTTTTGTTTTCTAAATAGATGGAATGTTTTTTATTTGTTTTTAGATTAGATTAAAAAGTCTATTTCATGTAGTTTGATTTTTTATAATTATACAAAAATTATTTGTTTAATATTGTTATAAGAGGTTTTCTTATTACGATTCAATATATATAATATATATATATATATATATATATATATATATATATATATATATATATATAAGTTAAAAGAAAGGAAATGAATTCGACGGTATGAGTATAGATAAAAGGATATGAAAACACCACAAAATGCTGTTAAAGTGAAAACATTTTATAACATATTCATAGCTGATATTGAACATAAAATTTACAAATTAATTACAAAAATAAAAATTCTTTTTCTAAAAATCTGTTGAAGGCCAACCGTTAACAGACTAATTTTGAATAAGAGAATTCGTCTAGTTCAATATTGCAATATGTCTTCCCTTTTTTAAAAACAGTTACAATAAGATATACATAATCTGGTGACCGAGAAAAATGCGACGGAAGTGCTCACAATCGAAACTATTGTATAACTTTTTTTTTTTTGCAACATCAAGGTTTTAGTTTTTAACTCATATGACTTTTGTCTCCGCTCTTGACAACACGGAGTATAAACAAGCTCTGAAGATGATTTTTATAAAATCGAAATATTGTTCAATATCAGCTATGAATATGTTATAAAATGTTTTCACTTTAACAGCATTTTGTGGTGTTTTCATATCCTTTTATCTATACTCATACCGTTGGATTCATTTCTTTCTTTTACTATATATATATATATATATATATATATATATATATATATATATATATATATGAGTGTGTGTGTGTGTGTGTATGTGTGTGTGTGTGTGTGTGTGTGTAATGAATGTTGTGAAATGTTTGGTTGTTTTAGAAGCATGGAAAATATATGTAGGGGATTAGAAAGTAGAATATATATCAAAGTGATGAATATTGTGTTAATTATCTTTTTTATTTTATCATATATCAAAGCATACAAACATCAAGCATACAAAGCGAGACACATACAAGGCTAAAAAATGAATAGTAAAAATGACTAATACAATAATTCTACAAATTTTGACTTTGAGAATAAGAGAGGGAAAAAAATCGAAAAAAAAAACGATGTCCTCCTAGCTACTTCCTTGGAACTTTAAAAACTGCAACACTTCTACATGAATTGTAATTCCTGTGTGTATAAATATTTTGCACCTATACCAGTGATCCGATCCTGATCAAACTTTACAGACACAAGTAGAAATATTCTACAATCTTTATCTTTGGGAATGAGAAAAGAAGATAAAGAATGTGTCCCTGCTAGCTATTTCCTTGGAATTTTGAAAACTGCAAAACATCTCCTAAATAAATGGCAATTTCTGCCTGTTGGTTTAACCATTTGGCACCTATATCTATGATCTGATTATGATGAAACTACAGACACAATGTTTGGCTTCGTCATTCATCACAAATACCAAAAAGAAGCAGAAGTACACTCCATAATCTATTATCTATTAAAGCAGGTTTTGTTAAAACCAGTACGCAAATTAATCACACCATATATTATGTAAAACTTCAATTCTAAGTGATATATAAGGCACATTACAGGATTTTAAACGCACTAATAACATGGACTGTTTTGAGGCAAATCTAACTGAGATTTTTAAGAGACACCGTTAATAAATAAGATTTATTCTATGTATTAATGATTTTGACTGAAAATTAAATGTTAATTGATAGACTTATGCAATTGCTACATATATTGTGACGTAAGCAGTGACGTATTTTTGGTTACAAACAGACAGGAACCGAATCTCCATTATTATAACATTTACCGAAGAAGAGCGGGAGCTCCAATATGATAGATTCGGCGTGTGGGAGGATATAATTATATTTGCCATTAGAATTTATAGGGATTTTTCGTTTGTGCACGAATTATGTTGAAACACTGTAGTGGCCATGGATTCTAATCATGTAAGTACGGGTGGAAATTAATTTTGCTGCAGAGTTACGTCCCCTTTCATTGAAGTTAAGGGTCAAAGCTAATTTCTAATATCAAATAAGGGAATAATTAATTAGCAACAAAAATAGCAAATTTATTGCTAAACTACGGTTGTTTGAATTAATCAACTTCCTCAATGGTTTTAAATACAGAGATTTTATCATATAAACTATTGAAGTTCAATGCTACACGAGGAAGATCTAAAGTTCCCTTCACACACATACACATACATATATATATATATATAAAGAGATTGATAAATACATGTAGTATTATATATATATATATATATATATAATATATATAATATTCGAAGGCAATACAATGCGTATAAAAAATAAAGACAAAAGATGTTTTATATGTCTTATCGATTTCAAAGCTAGAGCTTCATCATCAGAGTTTTTATATATATATATATATATATATATATATATATATATAATATATATATATGTGGCATTTCACATAGCGCTAATACCCTTGGGAAACGTATAAATCCATATATTATCCCCCCCAGCTATGGGTTAAATAGTAGGGTAGACTGGGCCCTTCAGACTTGGGTAGGTAACCAGTCTAGGAGAGGGATAGCTCTGAATTCAATATTCCCGAGGTCGGTCGTTGATTGGGTTTGTGGCAACCCTTGATGCACCAATTCTTTCTTATCGACAAAAAGTGTGGATGGTCCAAAACAAGCCTTCACCACTATAAACAAATCACTGTGTGGACGTTCATTATATGAATACTCATACGTCGAAATCGACGGGAGAGTCCACCATTATATATATATATATATATATATATAATATATATATATATTATATATGTTTGTGTGTGTGTACATAAAGATTGATTGATGAATATATATATATGTGTATATATATTCTATTATATATACAATATAGAGACGTGGTGTAATTGTTACCCTCGTAAGAAATGGACCCTGTGACACTATTTTAAATCATGGACCTAGTTGTAGGTTTCACATAGCACTAATATCATTGGGAAAGGTATTAATCCAACTAGTCTCCTTTCTGGTAGGGCTAATATAGTAGGACAGACTGGGCTCTTTAAGCTTGGTAAATTAACTAGTCTAGGAGAAGGAACACTCTGAATTCAAGCCTATTAAGCTCCGATTAACAAAAACTGACATTGCATAATTCTGCTTGTGCGGAGGTGCTGTTATATATATATATATATATATATATATATATATATATATATATATATATATATGTATATATATATATAGTATATATATATATATTTATTTACATTAGAACAATTTTGCTACCATTGGTTTCTTGCTGTGTTGCATTCATCAGGCAACGCTCTATCACAGATATTGAGCACTCTTCTAATAACACTTTACGCTGGATTACGACTGCTTCTTCACGTATAACAGTGCCAAACATACACATTGATATATATATATATATATATATATGTCTGTGTATTTGTTTGTGTGTGTGTGATGTTTTGTGGTTATGTACTTGGTTTTGTTTATGTTTGTATTTGCTCCATTTTTTGCGTATCTGTAAGAAACGACCTCTCCTCTTCTCCTACCCTCTCCTCCCTCTCTCCTCATCTCCCCCTCCTCCCCCCTCTTATCCCCCTCCCCCGAAGGAAAATTTAGAAATTATCTGGCATTTTTTTTTTTTTAAATTTTGTGACTCATCCCTTCGCCTTGTGTGAATGCGTCCAGCGAGTAGCTAGCAACAGACGGAATTCTCGTCGGCCAAATGATATTCCTGGAAAGGAGAGACCAAAATTCAACACTGACCACGTGGGCATCAGGATCAAATGACTAACAGATAGAAAGAAGACAGAAAAGGCGTGCTTAACTGCACACCAGTACACAAACTCACATTTGTACGCACTTACACACAAAAGTAATGCGTGCACATACAAGAATATATATATATATATATATATATATAATATATATATATATATATTAACAATAAATAGATATATATTTTGTATACATTTATTTCTGAGGAAACTAAACAGCTACCAAATTGGTTTCATGCTCCATAAACCTGGTTGTTCAAAATCTTTGGCTGCAAGATTTCTATGGTAATATATATATATATATAATATATATATATATATATATATATATATATATATTATAATCATCGCAAAAAATACACACTTGCAATTGACTGCAATCCAGTTGATTTAACCCTGAAGATCCTTATGGTGAAACTCGAGTAGGTTACCAGTGTACCATTATTATAATGAATTTGCTCTACTCACGTATTGCGCACTTTATATTTGTTATATCGCTGTCTTATCATTGTGAAACTTGCATCAACTAAGCATTGTGACCAATTTCACCGTTAAGTCACCTTTTCCACAAATACCATATATATATATATAATATATATATATATATATATATATAGAGAGAGAGAGAGAGAGAGAGAGAGAGCGAGAGAGCGAGAGAGAGAGCAAGGAGATTGTTTTGGCGTCTGAGGTGGAGTGCCACACCGACCATCAGTTACTTACTTTACCGCACAGATCCCTATGCTACTCATACACTGAGTTGGCGAGGACCGGTATCAAACTAGGAACCTTGTGGTTTCTAGTCGAACGCTCTACCGACTGAGATGAAATATACTATATATTATATAAAATATATTATATATATATATATATATATATATATGTGTGTGTGTGTGTGTGTGTGTGTGTGTGTATTTATTTAATTTTTTTAATGCAAGATCAATATCCCGATGTGGCACTGCATCTATGATAAAGACGTTTTTTTATATTTCATATATATTGAACATTATTTGTGCCAAAAACATAGTTTGGTTTTTGCTTGGAATTGGAAACTCAATTTTGTGGAACTGTCTAACCGTAACAGGGCCCACTTAATTAAAGGGGGGGGTGACAATTTTACTTTTATTCTGGATGACTTGACATGGAATTGCACACATATTTACCCAATCTCTGTGCCATAGACTAGGTGGGAATCACCGTGGCGTAGTAGTTAACGTGCTGGACTGCGACATTATTGTAAGCGAGTTCATAATTAACAACCCCCTCACAAAAAAGACAAAAAACAAACTTAAGTCCCCTTGTAAAAAAGACGGTGAATGCTATTCGGATATAATTAACGTGTGTTCACCTACTCGACAAAGAAAACGTGGGATTTATCTGATCGTTTTTAATTTGAAATACTAATTGGGATTTTTAATAGCACTTGCGAGGCCCATGAACCTCTTCGAATAGATAGCAAATAGATAATTTCAGCTTATATTTTTATTAGGATATATATATATATATATATATATATATATATATATATATATATATATATGTGTGTGTGTGTGTGTATATATATACATAATATATGAGTGTGTGTGTGTATATATATACATATATATGTGTATATATACATATATATATATATGAGTATATATATATATATATATATATATATATATATATATATATACGCTTTCAATAAGAAATTAAAATATATACGCTTATTATATAAAAAAAACCCTCAACAAACCGTCATTTGACGGTTGTCAAGCTTTTCTTTCTTAGTGAAAGCATAAATATTGGTCTGTATATAATTAATTAATTAATTATCATACATTGAGCTCGTTTTGGGATTTTGTAAAATCCTTGTATAAATCTCTAAGTGTGCATCAACATGAGCATGTAATGTAGATGTATGTTAAAGGTGATATAACCTATTACATAATGGAATGATCCGACTACTACTATAATTAGCAAAGAGAATTGTAGCTTGAAGAACAAGCGACGCGATTCAGTTTTAGACTGTATTGTCGGACGTAACTTCACTTTCCTTCTGTAAATTCTACTTTCTTTGTTCAATACAATTGTATCAACCTTCACCAGTCGTTTGTTTTATTTGTGACCCTTAATAACCCCACAACAATGTACAGGATATATCTATGATCCAAATAGAATTATCCCTTACATACCAGTCAATTCGATACCTTTATCTTTTTATATATTATATATATATATATATATATATATATGTGTGTAAATGTGTGTGTTGAAGAAATGAATAAAGGAAAGAAGTATAGAATAGATAATATAGGATATTTTAATCAATATTACTTACACGTGTTTCGGTCAGGAGTTTATCCAT
>CM042163.1:87044252-87049252 GCA_023376005.1 Doryteuthis pealeii | reverse complement strand
AGGAGTATCACATGGTAAAAGATGGTTGATTTCGCTTGAGAATTGGGGTAGATATGGGGCTTCAAAGGTTTGCCCAAAATGCCCTTTTTCAGCCATTATAAGACTACGTATTTTGATGAAAATGTACGTTATCGATTTTATTGTTTTTAAATTTACCAAGCCAAATAGAAATCCAGCCAACCTAACCTAATTCTATTTTCATTTTTATCAATATTTTGAACTCATATCTTCCTTCATCTTCCTAATTCTAGTTACGTTTTTCTTAATAATTTTAACTCGTATTATCCTTCATCTACAGTAGAATATCACGAAGGATCCAGTGGTTGCATTTAAAACCATATCAACACATTGCCCCTAAAAACAAACTCCAAATGATATTAAAAAAAACAACACGGTGAATATCTTGTAAATGCAACAGTGTATTAAAAACATAGACAAAAATTCTACAATAGAATTTTACGAAGAAACTAGTGGTTGCATTAATATTTACCTTTGAATTCATTTCAAATCACGTTCGATTCATCAATTTTTTTTTTCAGAATACAATGTGTGTCATGAAAGTATTGAGATTGAATCTCTATTTACCAAGATAGAAATGAACAATGAATGGAACGTTATTTTTTTTTCAGAATACTAAGTGTGTCAAAAAGTTCCGAGTTTGAAGCTGTATTTACCACGATAGAAATGAACAATGAATGAAATATTAATTTTTTCAGAATACAAGGTGTGTTAAAAAGTAATTTCGAGTCCGTTTGCTCTGAGATCTCTGCCGCATCTGACTAAACAACTATCTCACGCCTACACGCGAGTTTTTCAAAGGGTCAAGTAAAAAGGTTATTAGCCGTCAATAACTGTCGCGTAACTTTCCGCTTGACCCAATTATTCTGAATGTTACGGATCCTATTCAATATATTCTAACTACAGGTACGTACATAAATCATAAGCAGCCCATGAATAATGTAACATGATTAGTAAATGGAGATTAATATGCACATATTTCCATGGTAACATTTTCCTAATGAATAAATCGAGCGATAGATACTAATATCCAATGGTGATATCCATCCTCCAATACGCAGCATACATAGAAAATATAAAAAATTCAACCTACTTAAGACTCTTCACAATTTAAGAAGTATTCAATATTTTTTAGTTAAAATATCACCAAATCACACAGCAGTTCTCCTAACTAAATAATTTCTTCATAAATTGAAACATGCAAAACATCTTTCAATAAAAAAAGGTAACAATCACTTTCCTATCTCTGTCTCTTACTCACAGAGAAAAACTAACATATATAACGAGGAGGTAACCAAGACATACATAGAAAGGGTGAAAGTGATAAGGAGAATGGGTTATGATTACATATTATTAAAAAAACAAGTATTCCTGTTTGAAAAAAAAGCAGTATGCGATTGGAACTGTATGCAGTTTGAAATTTAAGAACTACAAATAAAATTAAAATAAAATAAAGATTAAAAATTATAAAATAAAAAAAAATAAAACACCAATTAAATAACCCCCTCCATACTTAACATACATAAAAATATATAAATTTAACCAATTAAAACTGGTCGCTTTTTAAGAATTATCCATTTTTTTATAGTTAAGATATCACCAGATCACACAGCAGTTCTTCTTTAGTAAATCATTTCTAAATAATTTGCAAATTGCAAACCATCTTTCAATAAAAAACCCTATTAACTTTTAAAAAATGTACATTAGCGATTTAAAAATAATGTATATATATATATATAATATATATATATATATATATATATATTATATATATATATATATATTATATATATATATATATATATATATATATATATATATATATTATATATATTATATATATATATTATCACTTACACTTTGAATTTGGACGCAATTGGTAAGTCTATAGTATTTCTTAAACAATAGTTTTATTTTAACTCGGACATCCACCATGTTTCATGCTTAAAAAAATACTTTTACTTTGTTCTTTTAACACACACATACAAACACACATATACACACACAACACACACACACACACACACACACACACACACACACACACACACACATATATATATATATATATATAATATATATATATATATATATACAGAGATAGATGAATGGTACAAGATGAATAAAAACGGTTATGTATGAGCAGATTCCGAAAGACAGTCTACCTAACGATGAGGGCAATATTTATTGCACAGACGGATTCTTGCATTGATTATTCACTAAAAATAGTTTGACTTTGCCAAAAGATGGAACAAGAAATGTGAAGTAAGAATGAAAGACAAAAAATGCAGTAAAGAAAAGAAATAAAATATCACGAAATGAAGCATAAGAAATGGACAGGTGTCGAGAAGAAAATAAAAGAGCGGGGGAAAAAGAAATGATAAAAATGGAGAAAAAGGAGAGCAAGGCGATAAAGGAGAGAAAGGGGGAAAGGGAGAGACAGGAGAAAAGGGAGAAAAAGGAGAGCAATGCGATAAAGGAGTGAAAGGAGGAAGGGAGAGACAGAGAAAAAGGAGAAAAAGGAGAGCAAGGCGATAAAGGAGAGAAAGGAGGAAAGGGAGAGACAGGAGAGAACAGGAGAAAAAAGGAGAAAAAGGAGAAAAATAAAAGCATGGAGAGACAGGGAGAAAAGGGAGGCAAGGAGAAAAGGAGAAAAGGGAGAGCAAGGAGAAAAGAAGAGCAAGGAGAAAAATAATCAGGAGAGCACGGAGAAAAACGACAAGGAGAGAAATGAGAAAAAGAACTGAAAAAAAATGGATGTAAAGGAGAGCAAGGCGACAAAGGAGAGGAAGGAGAAAAAGAAGAGCAAGGAGTAAAAGGAAAAAAATGAAAGCATGGAGAGACAGGGAGAAAAAGAAGAGCAAGGAGAACAGGGAGAATAAGAAGAGCAAGGAAAAAGAAGAGTGAGAAGAAAAGGAGAGCAAGGAGAAAAAGGAAAATAAGAAAAGAATTGTAAGACAGGGAGAAAAGAAGAGCAAGGAGAAAAATGAGAAGAAGAAGAGCACGGATAAAAAGGACAACAAGGAGAAAAATGAGAAGAAGGAGAAATGTAGAGCAAGGAGAATGAGAAGAGCAGGAAGAAAAAGAGAAGAAGGAGAAACAGAAAAGCAAGAACAACAAGGAGAGCAAGGAGAAAAAGAAGTGCAGGAAGAAAAAGAAGAAGAAGGAGAAAAAGAAAGCAAGGTGTAAATAGAGAGCAAGGGGAAGATGAGAAGATGAGAAAAAGGATAAGCAAGGAGAAAATGAGAACAACAAGAGAATGAGAACAAGGAGAAGAAGGAGAGAAAGGGGAAAAAGAGAGAGCAAGGAGAAAAGGAGAGCAGAAATAGGAAAGCAAGGAGAGCAGAAAAAAACAGAGCAACCGGAAAATAAAAAAAAAAGAATAAAAAACGATACACGAACCGAAAAGTAAATAAACAAATTTTTACCGCAATTTCATTGGGATTATTTATCAGGTGCATGCATACATAGTTATTTACTAAGCGTAACTTAGTTGTGGCACCAGGCCAGAAGTATGGGGGCATGCGCTGAGAATCGAACTGACAACAATGGTCTGCTAATCTAACTGGCTAACCATTACACTCTGTTAGGTGCCCTGGTACACTCACAAGCACACATACACATACACACACAGAGAGAGAGAGAGAGAGAGAGAGAGAGAGAGAGAGAGAGAGAGAGAGAGAGAGAGAGACTCATATATATATATTCATCCAAAAGTTACTACCATGTTTGCATTGTAGTATCATGAGTAGTTAATACAAAAGGGCTCAATATATTTTGCAAAATATAGAGCATTAATAGTTGTAGAAAAGTTATTCTCTCTACCACGGTTTCGGTGTTCTTAGTACACCGTCTTCAGGGGAACTAAGTAGATTTATGTGGCTAATGAAATTTATACTCGCCTGGTTTAAGATTACTTTTATTCTATGTCTCCTAAAAGTAAGATAAACCATTTTCTCTAATCTTAAAATGCGAGTATATAAAATTAGCTACGTGAATTCCTTAGTTCTCCTGAGGAAGGTGTACTTTGAATACCGAAACCCTGGTAGAGAGAATAACTTTTCTACAAATATATATATATATATATATATATATATATATATATATATTAAATCGGTGGCCATTTAAGCAACAGCAGGTACTGTAACAAACCTGGTATCAAAAGGACTTAAATTAAATAAAACAACCAACCAACCAACCAACCAACCAACCTTATATACAAAACATATTGGGATTAACTATTAAGTCTCTACAGGTGAGATCTCTCTCTTTCTTTCTTTTCCTTTTTCTTTTTTTTTTCTCTCTCTTCTCTTCCCCTCTCTCATTCTCTTTCTGTTTCTATGTATCTATCTATATATATATATATCTATATTCCAGTAGGACCAATGCCTGTGTAAGACAAAGCAATATTTTAAAGCTATTATATATATATATATATATACATATATATATGGGAGAAATATGAGGAGATTAATCCGACAGTATGTGGAGAAAGGTAGACAAACACGGGATGTTGTAGAAAATGGATGTTTATTGTAGGTAGTGATGTGACGATGCAACGTTTCGGTCAGTTAGACCTTCTTCAAACTTTAGGAATAGAGTTCTTGCTTCATTGGTGAACATTTTCTTTCTATGGAATTGAGGAAGTTGTGAATAAGGGGCGGGGGTTGATGGTGTCAAAAGGGGTTGGAGGTGGATTTCCTTTTCTCTAATAGGGAGTGTATCATGGTGGATTCTGATAGTGCCACAGTGCCCAAACACCTAACACCTGCGGCAACTGCAATTTAGCATAATCAACACCATATAGCAAAGTTTTCTTGTCGAAAAACACTTAAAACTCTCAAACTTAGAGAATAAGGCAGTTTCCTGTCCAATTTGTTGCTAAAAGATGTGGAATTTGAGCTGAAATTCATTTCTAATTAACCAATTCATCGATATAACAGATATAGCAAGAGTAAATGCTAATTAGTATCCTTAGCTCA
>CM042163.1:87021752-87031752 GCA_023376005.1 Doryteuthis pealeii | reverse complement strand
TGTGTGTGTGTGTTGTGTGTGTGAGTGTGTGTGTGTGTGTGTGTGTGTGTGTGAGAGAGAGAGAGAGAGAGAGAGAGAGAGAGAGAAGAGAGAGAGAGAGAGGGGTGTATGAAAATCGCTTTCTCTGGCGATATGTGTGTGTGTGTATTATATATATATATATATATATATATATATATATATATATATATATATATATATATAATGTTGTAAAATTGAAAAAAAAAAAACGCAAGTTTCATTAACGAATGATGTTTGCTAAGCCTAGTGTTTCGGTCAGATTCGATATACCTTCATTAGGGCCGGAGTAGTAGTACCTGTTAGAGTTTTATCTATGAGTTAAATAGAAAAAATGAGAAATTGTACGACCGTTATCATCTTTCAACACTCTCTGAGGCTTCGTCCTTTGTTTATCAAAATTCACTTGATTCGGCATTAAATAACCCGGAAAGAGTTGATATGCCATAAAACAAAACAAAAATAAAACAAGAAAAAACAAAAAAACAACACAACTCAAAGATATCGTAACAATTCGACTTATCTACAGATACTTACGGTGAATCACTACGACAGATAAAAAAAACTCCAGAGGCTGGAAGATTGAGCCAATTATTTAAACGATCACGAGAAAGCTGAATTTCAAAAAATTCTATTTGAATTATTATTGAAATTCCGTGAAAAAGCCATCACACCTCAATCGGACATTTGCATTGAATTATTAACAATACTTTATTGTTTTACATGTGCAAAGAATTTCGTTTTTCTCTTCGACTTTCTTTTTTTTTTTTAGAAATGAGAAAAATCGAAACAGAGAAATTGCTCGTGTGAAAAATGGACTCGTTCCTCCACCATTGTGAAAAGGAAATATGCAACTTTAAAAAAATAAAAATAATAAAAATAAAAATAAACAAACAAATAAATAAACAATAAAAACTAAAATAAAACGATTGAAACCAATAAAAAAACATTTGCGCAGAAACAAAAACAAAAAATGTTCAGTTTGCACTGAAATGTTCCAAGGCGCATGCGCAAATATTCAAAAAATCATTTGAAAATCATTCTTTCTTATCTTTCTATTTTTATTGTTTGGATTTTCTGGCATGACATCCATTGTTGGGTTATTTCATGCTGAACACGTTTTGTTTTGAATAATGTTGATATTTCGGATTTACTCTGGCCGGAGTGGTAGTACCTGTTAGGGTTCTTGTTACGATTTTATTGGCCATCCTGTAGGCTTCAAACAAAAGCGCTGGTCCAGCGGAAATCCTTGGTAAATAATCCTTTGGTTGTTCCTTGTTGCTCCTCAATATTGCAAGTCCTTCGTCAATGATTGCAAATGGCTATCTCTCTATCAGTGATTACGTAGTCAACCAGCCACGCATTCGGGCTGTTGATTGACTGATGCTTTAAAACCACTTGACCTCACTTAGTCTATAAATTTAAGTGGTGTATTGTAGCACACCTTATATATCGAAATATTCCAACACCCTATTCGAATTTTTATATTAATATTTATAATTACTGGTATAACTAATGCAATTCACACTCAAGAAATGTTATACCATACGAGTAGAGAAAAAAATTCCTTTTTTTTAAAAAAGTATCCATTCTTAATTATCTCCCCTCTCCCAGACGACCTTTTGACCAAAGAAGATAAATATTTTACTTTTCTACTCGGATGGGGAGTCAGAGGTTTGAAATTCTTACTCCTACTAGTCATTTTTATTTTCGCCTTTTCCACCATTTATTCAATTGTTAGTCTGAAAGTCCTATTTTGAATTTCTTTTTTTCCATACGTTCAATTCCATTTTCATTCATGTTGTTTCTTTACAAAAAATACAAAAAAACAACAACAAAAACAAAAAAAAAAACAAAAAAAAAAAAACAAAGACTGTGGAGTGTACATAACCAAGCTTAGATCATATTTATTTTCTAACATTAAGTACTAAATATAGTATTACATATTAGTTTTATTACTATTACTGCTAGGATTTTTGTGGCCATTTTTAGGCTTCGAGTGAGAGCACTTTACAGTGGAGATCCCTTGTATTAAGTAGAGTGTGATCTTTAGTGAAGAAACCTTTGGTTGTTCTTTGGTGTCCCTTAGTGTTGGGTATGATCCTTTGGTTGTTTCTTGGTGTCCCTCAGTGTTGGGTAGGATCCTTTGGTTGTTTCTTGGTGTCCTTAGTGTTGGTTATGATCCTCTGGTTGTTTCTTGGTGTCCCTTAGTGCTGGTTATGATCCTCTGGTTGTTCCTTGGTGTCCCTTAGTGTTGGTTATGATCCTCTGGTTGTTCCTTGATGTCCCTTAGTATTGGGTATGATCCTTTAAGTTTTCCTTGGTGTCCCTTAGTGTTGAATATGATCCTTTAGGTTTTCCTTGGTGTCCCTTAGTATTGGGTATGATCCTTTAAGTTTTCCTTGGTGTCCCTTAGTGTTGAATATGATCCTTTAGGTTTTCCTTGGTGTCCCTTAGTGTTGGATTAAGCAAAGTCCCTCGCTGCAGGTCCGTTTGTCAATATCGAATAACGTGCAAATAAACGGCTTTCCGTATCAGCGGTAAATCAGTTAACTAACCACATATACAAGCTGTTGGTTGGCTGAGTTTAATCCATGTGACCACGCCGAGTCTATAAGTTTAAGTGGTGGACCACATCATGCCAAAAATGATCCAACACTATATTTCTAAATCAGGGATTCCGGTCGGTAGAGAGTTAGGCTAGGAACCACAAGGTTCCTGGTTCGATAACGGCCCTCGCCAACTCCGCGTATGAGTAGCACAGAGATCTGTGCGGTAAAGTAAGACTTTGATGGTAGGTGTGGCACTCTACCTGAGACACGAAAACAATCTCTTTGGTCTAGCGCCAGTGAAAAGGGGATAGACCCCCTCGCGGTCTGGCTGATACCGACTTTTGGCCACCCCGACGACTCTAATTACTTACTTTATATTTCTAAATTAATTTTCTTTTACTTATTCTTGTGACCCATTTTCATTTTTGTGAACCAATTTGTTTTTTCTTATTCATTTTCACAACCAATATTTATTTTGCGATCCAAATTATCTACTTCGCGACCCACTGAAGGGACAGGACTCATATTTTGAAAACTCCTGCTCTATGATACCCACATTTTTAGAACTGGAGCCTCACCGTCACATACAATTGAGTGTCATAGCCAGGACGCCCCATTTTCTTTGGAACTAACCCTTCTGCAGAGGACACTGTCTGCATATTCTATGCCTCACCGGCATGTTTTTTTTTATTAAGTTGTTAATAAAAAAAATAAAAAAATTCCAGAATTAATGTCATCACGTCTGAGTCCGATACACCGACTTCCCCTCTGCAATAGGGTATGACCCCCTTCAATGGGGCCTCCTGTTGGTCGTGGGTGGTACCCGTGATTCTCAAGCAATGAAGCCATGGTGAATGAGCAGTACATGACATGCAACTTCCACTGTGGCCTTTGCTTGGGCGATGCGAAAGGTTGGTTTCGGCCTCGTTCGTTCAATCAGCTGGCCACGCAAGGCCCTAGCACCCATTGCCCAAACCCTATTTGCCCTTATGGCAAGCCCTAGCCCATTTTATCATATATGTGCTAGAAGGCGGTGTCTGAGGTCTTAGTGTCCTGGGTATGACGTTAAACTCTATCTGATGGCTAAATTCCAATTCTGGAGCTCTGGGGAGTGTGGAATACCCCTTGACCCCCATTACTCCCAGGTCCCCTCTGATTCTGAATGGTAGTACCTGTTAGGGTCCCATCTATGGGTCAAATAGAAAAAGATAGTTTAAAAGAATGTATTTAAGAAAAACAATTGATTTTGAAATAAACATTGAATACTCATCAAGAATGAATAAAACAAGACATCTTTGGCATAAAATGACCCAATAAGGGTTGACATGCCGTAAAATTCAACCAACCAACCAACCAACAAAGTCCGACCTTGTATGGCTTCTATGATTGAAATCAATTTTACTATAAAACAAACTTTTAGTTTATCAACTCGACTGCACGCACTTGTGACTCGGAAATACAAACAATTCGAATTATCTTCTCGTGAGATTACAAAGTTATCGGTTTAAATAGATGGGATGGTAAAGGGTTGGCGAGATGTGGGGAGAAGCGTCGGAGAGTGCCGCTCCTGCGTGTGAATGGGGGTGGAAAGGAGACAGGGGGGGTGACGATGATGTGGATGTGGAGGAGGCAGGGTGAGGAAAAAGGGGGTGGTTGTGGTGTTGGTGTTGGTGTTGGTGAGGCCATTAATATTCTGAGTTGTGCTTTTAGGAGAATGCAACGGTCGTAAACATGAACCACTGCCTGGTGTTTAAAAGCAGCAACAGAAAGCGGATTTTCAGGCCGATCGCCAAGCCGATTTCAGAAGGAAGGAAGGGAGAAAGGCGGGAAAGGAGAGATGGAGGGAGAGAAGACTGGAGTTGTGGGGAGTGGAAAGGGTGAATGGTTTTTAGATCGGGTCAGCGGGGGGAAAGCTTTTCAGAGTGAGGCCAAAATAAAAAAGAGATGAAACACACCAATTCTAGATCGTTGTCCTTTATTTTTGTTTTACAAGACAATCGAACAAAATGTAAATAAAAAATAAATTTCTTAAAAGTTCACAGACACGATAGACGACCAACTCATCACAAACTTAAAATTGGATTAATCAAGACTTTGTTACTCTAGTGGGTCCCCATAGCCATTCAAAGTTGAAAAAGCCATTTGTATATTTAATATAAAATATTTTTTGCTTACCTGTTCATAAAGAAATGTTATATTGTACCTGGGGGGCATATGGCCCCCGGTTGGAGACCACTGATCTAGTAAATTATTTCCAGAGAACTATTGAATATGAGTGATAGCAAGAAAAAGATACTTTTAAGTTTCAGATTTTATTTCCAGGTTAATAGTTATTTCTTTGAGATAAAATGTTATATTATACTTGAATAAGCGGTAGTAATGAAACGTACAGTGATATTAGAAGAGTTCTCAATATCTGTGATAGAAGGTTAATAGATAAATAAATGAATAAATTAAAGGTTTAGATTTTATTTATTATCATTGGAACAATTGAATTTTCAAAAACAATTTCGTTTGCCTGACGACTACCACAGAGCAAGAAACCGAACGGTAGCAATAATTGTTCTAATGATGATAAAAAAAGGTTTTTAAGAATAGCCATTTTGCGGTTATAGATGTATTTCTAGCCACAGATATATATGTATATATATATGTATGTGCAATTGTGAGAATGTATACATATATATATATGTGTGTGTATGTGTGTGTGAGTTATTTATATGCGCGCATGGTTATATATATATATATATATATATATATATATATATATGGTTATGTGCCTGTATCAGTGTATATATATTATATATATATATTAATATATATATATATATATATATGTGTGTGTGTGTGTGTGTGTGTGTGTGTGAGTACATCGCGTCTGTTTATCAAATGATATCGTGATATTTATTAAGGATATCCGTATTTATGTATTGTTCATTTCCTTTGTTCCTGTTTAGTTTTCTTGTACAGAGACAGCCGTAAAAATTCTTCACTAATTCTCTCTTTCGAAAAGATTCTTTGTATTTGTGACCAGAACAACAATAAAAAGTTCTCATCGTCTGTTAACGTTTATTGGCAAGATTGATATCTTTGATATTATCTTGTATATATTATCATTGGTGTTCGTTATTATACTGCAATCCCCTCTGGTTAAAAATGAATCAGTCCATAATTTTCGGTGCAATTTAAAAATGTAGATGCAGATCATCTGATGTCGCTTAATCACATATTTTTTATTTGTCCCATTTTTACATATGAAACATTCCAAATGTTCTTGCATCGCTTAAATTAAAATGAATTGAAAAAATTTCTTTATTTGTAATATTGTAATATTGAAATTTAGAATTACGGAAGATATTTTGGTAATTTTGATCTTATGTCGACCCAGCCTCCTGCCCTAACGCACCACCGTCAGGCGAATTTCCGGTCCAACTTAGATATTTTTGACACCTTTTTTGTCGAGTAATGACGATGAAGGAGTACTGCACACTCCCCAAAGCTTCAACATTGGAACTTCACGACTAGATGCAGTTTAAAATCATACCAAGAACACAAAGATCCTCAACCATCGCCTTTTAGCACATACAGGACAAAAAGGATTGAGGGTTTGTCATAGAAGCAATACGGTCGGGACAATCATATATGTGCTAAGGCTTGACGTGATCATCCAATGGATTGAAGAAACCTTCTGCGACCGCCCGTCTAGCCTAAGGGATAAAGATACATGTAAGAGATTGCTCAGTAGTATTGAGGCTCAACAGTATACCCAAAATAAAACAACTGCATTCATATTTTTAATCAGAGGTACAAATACATGCTCACATATATACATCTTATTATAATGGAGATTGTGTGTTTTGCTGTCTGTAACCGAAACTATATTACTACTCAAGTCACAATTCCCTTAATTATTTACGTCAAATTCTCCATGATTCTATTTCTATTTAAACATCAATTAATAATAAAACTGTTTGACGTTATTAATACTGTTGGCCTTACCTAAATACTAATAGCATGCAATTGTATTTATATATACAACAAAGTACCAGTTTTCAGTGTAAACGTAAAGCTAATTTACATATTGATATTAAAAAAAACTGATTTTAATAAAAATGTGCTTGGTATTATTGATTTCTAATTGTTTGGTTTTATCTTAATGAATATGAGTAAAAATCTCTTCAATAAATCCTAAAAGAAATTCATTAACAAGAAGAAATAATTGTAATTTTATTCTTTACTTCCTATTTTAACTAAATAGTTAAATTAGGAAAATTTAACATTGAAAAACGGAAGTGATGAAAGAGTAAGTTTCAGTTGTTCTATTTTCCGATTATACCCCCTCCGTTTCAAATCTTTTTATTTGAATTCTTAATTAGTTTCACTAGCCTTTCTGATTTAATCTAATATTTTATTACATTTAAACTTAAATACTTGCACCCGGAGGGTGCATATATTTGCTAGTACATATAATAATAATGGCTGTCAACACGTGTTCGAGTAAGACTATTTCCTATTTTTTTTATCATCATAGTTATGTGCCAGTAGCATTAGACACTGTATCCTTGTGTTTTCTCAGATAACTCACCAGGCCAGTCCTGGAGAGACATACTCTTCCACAAAGTACATGTTGGAACTTCTCCACTTTGAATGTTGCTGGGCTGAAAATATACATACATACATACAGGGAATTCTTTCTCTTTTTTGCCTGTTTTCTCTTTCTCTCTCTCTCTCACGCTATCTACCTATCTATCTCTCACGTACACAGGCACTCAAATACACACACCTTTAATTAAACACACACACACACACACACACACACACACACACACACATTTAGACACACACAACACGCACACACAGTAGCACACAAATACGCACACTCGAAATACACAAACACACACATACACAAACATACAAAACCGTCTCAAACATACTCAGTCATACTCAGTACACAAAATAAACAATTGCATTCAGATAATTAATCAGATGTACACACACAAACACACACACACACACACAGAGAGAGAGAGAGAGAGAGAGAGAGAGAGAGAGAGAGAGAGAGAGAGAGAGAGAGAGAGAGAGAGAGACGCACATACATATTTATAAACACACACACACATATATATAAACACACATATATATATATAAAAACACACTCACACACAAACATATATATATATATATATATATATATCATAATGTTTACAGATCACTGCCGTCCCTATTGCTATATATGTGTACATCTGATGTATGTTTGTGTATGTGTGTTTCCCCCTATCAATCTCACCCTCTCTTTCTCTCTCTCACTACCCCTCTTTTCCTCTCTCTCTCCCCCTTTATCTCCCCTATCAATCTCCCCCTCTTTTCCTCTCTCACTCCCCCCTTTTCCTCTCTCTCCCCCTTTCTCTCCCCTATCAATCTCCCCCTCTCTTCCTCTCTCTCACTCCCTCTTTTCCTCTATCTCTCCCCCCTCTCTCCCCCTCTCACCCCTCTCTCTCCCCCTCTCTACCTCCTCTTCTCTTCATCTCTCTCACTCCCCTCTCTTCCCCTCTCTCTCTCCCCCTCTCTCTCAGTACATACCAGTTTTTTTACTTATCTATAAAAGAAGCGTGCGACTTGTCAATTTTGTGTGACTCTTTTATCTTTTAAGTTGTGCCATTTCCAGTTTTTATTGGCCCATCAAATAAACACACACAGCCAACAGGTCATCGATTTACCATTTCCATTCGTTGTTCATCAATTCCTACAGATTCTTCAAAATTATTGCCTCACTTTAGTAGAGAAAGTCCGGAAACAAGGCGATAGCGATAAGATATCAGTTTGCTGATGCAACGTCAGATAGCGGAATCTATCTCACCTCACACACACACACATACACACACTCATTTCACACACACACTCACACTCACTTCACACACTCACACACACACACACACACACACACACACACACACAACACACACTCTCTCAAACACACACACACTCACTTCACACACTCACACTCACACTCACTCACTTCACACACACACTCACTACATACTCTCACTTCACACACACACACAATCACACACTCACATATATATGTATAAATCTGATCTCACTGATAATTTAAAGAAGCGACAATTTTTCAAAACCAAAGTTGGATCAGTACTAATGTACGGCTTCACAACTTGAACCCGAGCAAAGCGATTAGATATCGTCTTGCTGATACAACATCAGATATTTGAAACTTCTCACTTCACACACACACATACACACACACACACGTATATATATATATATATATATATATATATATATATATATATATATATATATATATAAATCTGATCTCACTGATAGGTTAAAGAAGCGACAATTCTGGAAAGCCGTATCCGGACTAGTGAAGGGCTGCACCACAACGAAGAGATAAAATATCACCTTGCTTATGAAAATCATATAGTCGCAACTCCTAAATTCACGCACGCTCACCCCCCCATATATATATATATATACTTATTAATCTGAGCTCACTGATTAGTTAAAGCGACAATTCTTCCAAGTCGTAGTTGTATCAGAACTACTGTACAGCTGCACCACTTGGACCTTAAATTAAACTTAATAAACAACAAACGTATGCGCCAGCGCCGTAATATAAGTACTAAAAAAACATAAGTACCTCCAAAACCTCTGAAGATGGGATTTTATCCCGAAAATATTTAGGAAAATGGTAAATAAACATAATTTTCATCACCTATTCCATTGCATTTTCAATTGCCTTCTAATTTCTATTTTAAACACATACGTACAATGCTTCAAGTAAATTATAAAACCCTTATATATATATATATATATATATATATATATATATATATATATATATATATATGAAATAGATGTATTTGGGAGTTTTTTTTCTCCTTTAAACGAATTTTGTTGAATACCATAAATTTGTATTTTTTTTTCATGATTTTATACATATTAAATATTATCGAAAATAATTCCTAAAATATCCAAAGATTATTTTCCGAGTACATTCGGTTCTCTTTTAAAAACAAGAATTATGGGTGATTTTTTCATCACCATTTCTCCCTGGTCCACTCTGACCCAGAGTGGTAGTACCTGTTAGGGTCCCATCTATGGGTTAAATAGAAAAACATGAGTTGATAAACAAAATTGTATTATGCATTAAGAATGAATTTATTTCACAACTTTGTCGGCATTAAATGACCCACTGAAGATGACATGCCGTAAAACAAAACAAACCAAACCACTTGGGAGCCTTCATTTCGTAATCGGAAGCCTTCATGGAGCTTTAAGGAATTACATCGAATTAGTTAACCATAAGGTAGGGTCCTGATGAAATCATTTTGATTGAAACCAGGTCTTTCCCTGTTTTTTTCCTTTTTATCACAATTCTTTCATTTCTTTTTCTTTTTTTCTTCTCTTGT
>CM042163.1:86986752-87019252 GCA_023376005.1 Doryteuthis pealeii | reverse complement strand
TCTGTGTTTTTTCTTCCATTTTAGCTGAGGTGACGAAACTCACAAGAAATATTAATTCGACGGATAAGCAACACCAGAGAATCAGGATTTACATTTTTGCATTTCCTCTCGGAAGATTGGACGCTCTGATTTTTAACTAGAAGGTGTTGCAAGATTATAACGGTCAATTAAGTAACATGAGTATTAATATATTAATATATTATTAATACTAATTGATACTATTAATAATAATACGTCAAGTTTTTCTCAACAGCTTACATTGGTGTTATTTCATTGAAGTTTATGTGACAAAAAGTCTTGAAATAAATTAATTCTTAATGGATAGCCATTTTTTTTTATAAACACATTTTTCTATTTAACCCATAGATGGGACCCTAACAGGTACTACCACTCCGGGTCAGAGTGGACCAGGGAGCAATGGTGATGAACGGGTGCTCCACATTCCCCAAACCTCAAAAACTGGAACCTCACCATCAGATAGAGTTTAACGTCATTCCCAGGACATTAAGACCCTCAGAGTGGATCTGGGAGTAATGATGATGAAGGGGTACTCCACATTCCCCAGACCTCCACAACTGAAACTTCACCATCAGAGTTTAATGTCATTCCCAGAACATGAAGACCCTCAGCCACTATCTTTTAGCAATCATCTGATAAAAACGGTTGGGGCTTGCCATAAGGGCAATAGGATTGGGGCAATCATATAGATGCTAGGGCTTGACATGACCAGCCGACCGATCGGAAGAGGCCTCTCCGACTGCCCGTCTAGCCCAAGTAAAAGCTAAAGTGGAGTGTTGTAGGAATCATTTGAGTATTCTAGCCGATCTTAACAATGCTGTTGTCTGGACGGTCTGGATTCTTATTCTGTTATTTAATTCCTCCAATCTTTTTTCCAAACATTTGAGGAACATTCCAAGGGTATCACTGATATTCCACATTTCTCTAAAAAGAGTCCACTTGATCAGTGGTTTCCAACCGGGAGCCACACGCCCCCTCCCCCATATGTACTTTATAATATTTTGAAGTACAGGCAAGCAAATAATATTTAATCATAAAATACAATTCGATGTTTAACATCAAATGGCTATGGGAGCCCAATTGGGTAACAGACAAATCAAAAGGGTCTATACGTAAAAAAAGCGCGTGGTGTAATAGTTAAAGTCATGGGAAATGGACTCGTCGTCCCGAGTTCAAATCCTGGATGTGCTAATTACATTTCGCTTTGCGCTAATACCCTTGGGAAAGGTATGTATCCTACTCTCCTTCCAGCTATGGTAAATAGTAGGGTAGACTGGGCTCTTTAACCTTGGTTAGGTAACCAGTCTAGGAGAAGGAAAACTCTGAATTTAAACCTGTTAAACTCCGCCTAAGAAATTGACCTTGTGTCACATCCTGCTCGTGCGGAGGGGTTTGGTAAATATATATACGTAAAAAAAGAAGTTAAAAAACCCCACTGCACTAGATGGCTAGGTGATCCTTTTGTTAGCTCGGTCGGTAGAGCATCCGTCTTGAAACTGCAAGGTTCTGAGTTCGACACCGGTCCCCGCCAACTCAGCGTACGAGTAGCACATATTAGGTAATCTGATCTGTGCGGTAAAGGGGGGAATTGACAGTGGGTGTGGTGCTTCACCTAAGCAAAATAATCTCCGTAGTCTAGCGCTTGCGAAAAGGAGATACACTCCCTCGACGTACGGCTGATACCGACAATAGGCCACTCTGCCAACTTTGCATTTCATTCTGGTTTGTGCATATATCATTTATATATAGCATAGTCAAAATTTCCTTTCTTGTACAATTCCCAGTGGATAACCTTTCCTACCCAGTCAAGACTTGTCTAGTACTCCTTTTATAGTAGTTATGTTAATTCGCTTAGTATTTGATTAACCATTTCGTTTCTGTCTCCATATCTCACATTTGCTATTCAGTTGCGTCTTATCTATTTTTGCTTTGATCAAATTGGTCCTTATGGCATTGTCTTCTGCTTCTATTATGAGATTCACTTTCTCTCTTGAGATTTTCCATTTCTAACCATAATCAGATCTCTCTTCAGTTTATTATTCATTTATTCACTCCTTTTATTTCTCTATATATATATATATATATATATATATATATATATATATATATATATATATATATATATATATTTCAGGCATATGTTATATAACAACACGGAGTACTTCTTCATTATTTGAATTTGCATCTTTTCCAGTCGTCTGGCGATCTTTCTGGTGTTTGGATCGAATCTAAATAGGATATTTCTCATACTGTTGTCCTGAGCGCTTTCGACTGATTCCTCAGTCGTCATCATGGGTTATATGAATTGGTTTTAGTTCGTGTTTTTAGGTCTTTTATCTATGTTGTTGTTGTTGTGTTTTTTGTTTTTTATTTGAAGAGTCTATTATTATTATTATTATTATTATTATTATTATTATTACTCCTTTTGAGTTTTCACATCAGTGTTAACTGATGGTCTTTCACTGGAGTCTGAGTGACAGCAAGTCTCCTCAGGTCTCCAGGACTCTTCTGAGTATTCTGGCAGATTGCAGCAGTGCATTGTTCTGAATGGTTTCAATCCTTCCTCTGATATCCAAACTTTCCAAGCCCTTTTCTAATCCTTTTGGGACTGTTCCAAGTGCACCAACTACAATTGGTATAACTTTCACTTTCATATTCCATAACTTTTTCAGTTCTCTGGCAAGGTCCAGATATTTGTCTATTTTTTCATTTTCCTTTAACTTCACCCTGTGATCTGCTGGCACTGCAAAATCCACCAGTTGACAAGTTCTTTCTTTTTTGTTTATCAACACTAGGTCTGGTCTTCTTGCTGGGATAAGGTGATCCGTTTTTATCTCAAAGTCCCAGAGAATTTTGTGCGTTTCGTTCTCAAGAACAGATTCTGGTTTATGCATATACCATTTTGTTGTGTGGTATACCATTTACCATTTACCATTATTATTATTATTTTATTATTATTATTATTATTATTATTATTATTATTATTATTATTATTTTAGAGGGTTGCAAGTTAAGAGTGTTAGTCATTAAATATAGTTAATATGTTGTGTCCGACATTGAATGGTATTTTATTGATGTTAGGTTTTTTAATTTTTTATGCATATTGCTTCAAGGATATATATATATATATATATATATATATTATATATATATATATATATATATATATATCTGTGTGTATATATATATATATCTATATATATACATATATATATATGCATATATATATATATTTTATATATATATATATATATATATATATATATATATATATTTTTTTTTGTTTCAAAGCGCGTTAGAAAATACATGAGGTATTTAAACTTATGTTATGAAATATGACATTACCGAATAACACAATGCTAAGTGAGCAGCAGTAAACATACATTTCCACTGAGTTAAATGTATATAATTGCGTATGAATTGATGTGATTCAACTAGTAAATAAATAAATGAAAAAAGAATAAATGAATAATAATTGTCACTTCCCTTATGTGCTTTAAAAACAATAAATATATCGCTGATTCTTGGGGCAGCGAAAAAAACACATCCATTCTTCTGACTGTTCAGCGTTTCTATATATATATATATATATATATATATATATATATATATATATATATATATATATATATATATATATATATATATATATATAAGATACAGTTAAACATTTTTAATCATTTCTCAACAGAACCTCCCACCTAGAAAAGACACCTATTTTATCCTCTCCAATATCTTATATAATAATTATATTAATTCAATGCTTCAATAAAGAGTCCGGTGGAAATGAAGAAGGCTTTTCCATTAGGGACCTCTCTTAAGATTTTTTTCTTTTAAGAGAGGTCCTTTGGAAAATATTTTTCATTTATTCCATTCATATAAAGGGAATAAATGAAAAATCTTTTCCGAAGAAACTTAAAAGTAAAAAAAATTAATTAATTCATTCATTTGTTTCCATTAATATTTTAACTAAATAATTTAGAAGCATACGCGAAGACTACATTTTTCTGAAAATATTTTTGTGGCTTGTCAAATACCTTGATAACTTTTTTTAAATTTCTGAAAACAATTTCTTTCGCAAGAATTTTCTTCTAAGATGATGAAATAAGATGTAGAAATTATCTGTACTTGGATGCGATTTGATGGGGCGATTTGATGCGATTTGATGGGCAAAATCGACGTGATTGACAGATTCAGCGTTTAAAAAAATAGCCCAGAAACAGGTGCCAATTCCCCCAACAATATTTTGGTTACGAAAAAAATGTCGACTTGTGTTATTACCTGAGCCCTCCTACTCAATTATAATCTGGAGAAAGGTAAGCCCCCCCCCCATCCACACACAATAAGGCCACCTGTTGGCCTGTAGGTGGCGACCGATGATGCTTAAGGACGGAAACTGGTGGCTGAGTAGTCCATGACATACACCACTCCATGGAACCCCCCCTCTGATCAACCGGTTGGTCACGTCAAGCCCTAGCACCTATATAATAGTCCCAACCCTATTGTCCTTATGCTAAACCCCAACCCTTTTTATCATATATGTCCTGTGTATGACATTAAACTCTATCTGATAGTGCGGTCCCAATTCTGGATCTCTGGGTAATGTGGAGTACCCCTTGATCACCATTACTCCCAGGTCCACCCTGACTCGGAGTGGTAGTACCTATGGGTTAAATAGAAAAACATGATTTTATAAATGTGTATAAATAAAGAAATTGAGTTTTAAAAAAATTGAGTACCCGTCAAAAACATCTTCGGCATAAAATGACCCAACAAGAATTGACATGCCGTAAAAGCAAACAAACCAACCAAAATCAATTATAATGAACTAATAATCACTTGTTTGTACTTTGCTTGTGTTTGGTGGGAGAACCACTCTGAGTGGCTTAAAGTAGGTAACGAATTAATTCGTTGCCTAGCAAATTCCACCTCCCGGCTGTACCAACTTTTCTTGGTATATTTTTACCTGTATGATGGGATATTTCAAATTTCACTATCTATTCAACTCAGAACTCATTCTATTCAAATAAAGTCCTATTATTATTGTAACCTGAGTCCTTTTGCAAGAGCGACTGCCAGCAGTTTACGGTAGGATTGCAGTAGTGGGATATTTCAAAGTTCCCTATCTATTCACCTCAGAAGTGATTCTATTCAAATAAAGTCCGATTATTATTGTAATTTGTGATTTTTCAGTGTAAATCAGTGACATCGTGCGAGAGCCACTACCAGCGATTTACGGTAGGATCACAGGGGTGGGATAGCCAATATGCATTATTATTGTATTCTTATGTTCTTAGGATCAATTATGATGGCTCGGTTTAGCTCAGTCGATAGAGCGTCCGGGTTCGATACTGGCCCTCGCCAACTCAGCGTATGAGTAGGACAAAGATCTGTGCAGTAAAGTGAGAAGTTGGTGGTAGGTGTGCGGCTCCACCCCAGACCCTTCAAAAATCTTCTTGGTCTAGCTAGGGAAAAGAGATAAACTCCCTCGTTGTATGTCTGATACCGACTTTAAGTCGCCCCGACGACTTTACTTAAGTCGTCGGGGCGGCCACAGTTGATATCAGACAGACAACGAGGGAGTCTATCTCCTTTTCACTCGAGCTATAATGAACTGACCATGAGTTTTTGTACTTTTCTTGGGTGTGGCGGGAGAGCCGATGTGAACGGTTTAAAGTAGTCAAAGAGTTGTTTTTGGTGACTTGATGGGAACGGGTTAGTCATTATAGATTTTCTTTTCTGTTTTTTTTTTTTTCTAACCTTGAACATTTTCTCTGATTTTTTTTTTCGTTCTTCTATCCCAATCGTTATTTTATCGGCAAAAAAGACGAAAAACTTTTAGTTCCCCCTTTTTTTTTCATTTCTGTAATGGTTCAACCCTAATCTCTTTCTGACTCCCGCCCTTCACGCCTCGAAATGTGTCACCCTCCCCATTTTCGTTCGGTTTGATTAATGGCTTGCTCCGCCTCATAACCCTCTTCACCTTTTTCTTCATCTTCTTTTTCACCTATTTCTTCTTCTTCTTCTTCTTCTTCTTTCAATTCTTCTTCTTCTTCTTCTTCTTCTTCTTCTTCTTCTTCTTCTTCTTCTTCTTCTTCTTCTTCTTCTTCTTCTTTCTTCTTTTCTTTCTTCTTCTTCTCATTTAAATGTTTCTTCTTCTTCTTCTTCTTCTTCTTCTTCTTCTCTTCTTCTTCTTCTCATTTAAATGTTTCTTCTTCTCTTCTTCTTCTTCTTCTTTTCTTCTTCTTCTCATTTAAAGTTTCTTCTTCTTCTTCTTCTTCTTCTTCTTCTTCTTCTCTTCTCATTTAAATGTTTCTTCTTCTTCTTCTTCTTCTTCTTCTTCTTCTTCTTCTTCTCATTTAAATGTTTCTTCTTCTTCTTCTTCTTCTTCTTCTTCTTCTTCTTCTTCTTCTTCTTCTTCTTCTTCTTTAGCATTCTCCTTCTCTTCTGTTCTTTCTGTTGTTGTTATTTTTTCTTCTTCTTTTGTAACTTTCTTCTTCTTCTCTGTAACTTTCTTCTTCTTCTTCTTCTTCTCTTCTTCTTCTTCTTCTTCTTCTTCTTCTTCTTCTCTTCTCATCATCATCATCATCATCATCATTATTATTATTATTATTATTTATTATTATTTTCACCTTTCGGTTAATATATTTTCTCCTCGTTCCTTACCACACCCCCCCCGCATCACCTGCCCCTCCCCCCAGCCACACCCACCGTATCCTTCCCCCTCCCCCCGCCGAAACCGCCATCCCCCAATTCTCATCAGCTTCCAAATTTTTGGTCGTCGATTTTTACTCGATGCAACTGATGAATCTGGAAACAGATTCGCTCTTCAATCACAATCGACGCTAAGCACATCATCCCCAGCATTATTGGTGAGAGTTAGATTAGAATTAGTGCCTCCTAGTGGATGGAAGTAGCGGTCAGAAAAAGGTTATACCATTATCTCCTGCCACCCCCACCCTTTAAAAGTGACATCATCTTCCACCCCCACCTTCCCACCGCTTCTTCTTCTTCTTCGTGACCCTTCTTCATTTATGCTTTCACACCCCCATCTCTTTCATTCTGTTCGTTTTCATTATCTTAGCTTCTTCCTTTTTCTTGTTGTTGTTGTTGTTTGGTGGTGATGGTGTTGTTGTTTGTTGTTCTTCTTCTTTTTCTTCTTCTTGTTCTCGTTCTTCTTGTTCTTCTTGTTCTTCTTATTATTATTATTAATGGTATTCCACTGGAGGCTGAGTGACAACAAGTCTCCTCAGGTCCCCAGGACTCTTCTGTGTATTCTAGCCGTTTGCAGCGATGCAGTATTATATAATAATAATTTCCATTATTATTATTATTATTATTATTATTATTATTATTATAACAGTTTCTTCTTCTTCTTCTTCTTCTTCTTCTTCTTCTTCTTCTTCTTCTTCTTATTCTTCTTCTTCTTATTATTATTATTTATTCTTATTCTTATTCTTATTCTTATTCTTATTCTTCTAATTATTATTTTCACTCCTTTTGAGTTTTTCACATCAGCGTTAGCTGATAGTATTTCACTGGAGTCTGAGTGACAACAAGTCTCCTCAGGTCTCCAGACTCTTCTGAGTATTCTAGCAGATTGCAGCAGTGTAGTAGTCTGGATGGTCTCAATTCTTCCTCTGATTTCCAGTCCCTCTAGTCTTTTTTTCTAAGCTTTTGGGAACCATTCCAAGTGCACCACCTACTATTGGTATTACTTTCACCCTCATATTCCACAGCTCTTTCAATTCTCTAGCAAGGTCCACGGTATTATTATTATATTATTATTATTATTATTATTATTATTATTATGTTTTTTACACCTGTCGTAGCCGGTGGTTTGCAGGAGGCTGAGTGACAGCAAGTCTCCTCAGGTCTCCGGGACCTTTCTGAGTATTCTAGCCTATCCCAACTGTGCTGTAGTCTGGATTATCTCGATTCTTCCTCTGATTTTCAATTCACCCAAATTCTTTTCCAGAACATTAGGGATAGTTCCAAGGGCACCAATTTAAATTGGCATGACCACCTTCAAGTTCCACAGTTTTCTCAGTTCTCTGGAAAGGTCCTAGTATTTGTGAATCTTTTCGCTTTCTTTCATTTTCAGTCGGTGGTCGGCCGGGACGGCAAAATCCACGAGATGACAGGTTACTCTTCTTGTTAATCAATACTAGGTCCGGTCTATGTGTATGCGTGCTTATAGTTGGTACTGTTGTGGTCAAATGATCGAAGTATGAGCATGATCGTGCCATTTTGCTTGCTGTCATTATATTGTAAACATGGCCGCTCCATGCACCAGGGAAAATCAAAGAGCAGAGACCCGATTTCTCTGGTCGGAAGGAGTGTCAGGAGGTGAAATTCATCGGAAGATTTTGCATAATAAGGGAACAGTACACTCCAGCGTAGGTATGTATGAGTGGATAGAGAAGTTTACAAGTTACCAGACAACCGTGACACACAGAGGGAGAAGGATGCCCGTCAACGTCCACCACTGAGGAGAAAATTAAGCCAGTTGTATTGGCAGATTAATTATGGTTCTGCTTATCAAATCATCCACAATGAGCTCGGCTTCCATAAAACAAGAGTGTGGATCAGTTTTGAATTTCCCTTGTACTTACCTGCAAATATCTTACCTTGAATATTTGATGTGTTTGATTGAGAGAAGGAAACTGTAGTGATACACACAGTTAGGATCTAATTCTCTACAATAGTAAAGGGTCCTTTTATTAATAAATATTAAAAGAAATTTACCACTTTCAAAAACAAACAAATAAGAACACGATTATGAAAAGAAGAAAGAAAAAGATGGGAGCAAGATAGATAGAAAGAAGAAGAAGAAGAAGAAGAAGAAGAAGAAGAAGAAGAAGAAGAAAAGATTAAGAGAGGGAGAGGGGAGCGAAACACACAATAGATAGAAGAGAGAGGGAGGAGAGAGAAAGAGAAAGAAAAAAGAAAAGGAGAGAGAAACATAAATAGATAGATAGATAGAGAGAGAGAGAGACGAGAGAGAGAGAGAGAGAGAGAGCGAGAGAGAGAGAGAGAGAGAGAAAGAGAAGAGAAAGAAAAGAAAAAGAGAGGGAGAAGGGGATAGAGAAGCCACATATAGATAAGATAGAGAGAAAGAGAGGGGGAGGAGAGAGAAAAGACAGAGAGAACAGAAAAAAGACAGGAAAGGAGAGAATTACACACACACATACACACCACATATATATATATAATATATATATATATATACAGAGAGAGAGAGAGAGAGAGAGAGAGAGAGAGAGAGAGAGAGAGAGAGAGAGAAATCAAAAGAGGATGAAAAGAATAAAAGATATAAAATACACAAACTGATAAATTCTAGAAAGAGGTCACCCCTTCCCACTCCAAAAAAGTAAAGTCGACGCTGTGGTCTAATGTCGGTATCAACCAGACAGCGAGGGAGTCTATCCCATTTTGTATGGCGCTAGAGCAAAGAGATTTATTTCGCGTCTGGGTGGAGCGCAACACCTACCATCACCTCCTCACTTTACCCCACAGATCCTTGTGCTACTCATACGCTGAGTTGCGAAGAGCCGGTATCGAATACTGAACCTCGAGTTTCCTAGTCCGAGGCTATACCGATTGAGCTAAATCGGCCCTAAGATTGTTCTTTTTTATCTTTTTTGTCGTAGGTAATTCGATAATTTTCATCAATAGATTTATTTTCTCTTCTTTACTTCCTTTTTATTTTCTTTCTTTCTTTCTTTCTTTTATCCTTTCTTTCTTTTTTTTATATTCTTTCTTTCTTTCTTTTATCCTTTCTTTCTTTCTTTTTTATTCTTTCTTTCTTTATTTTATTCATTCTTTCTTTCTTTCTTTCTTTCTTTCTTTTTTTATTCTTTCTTTCTTTCTTTTATCCTTTCTTTCTTTTTTTATTCTTTCTTCTTTATTTTATTCATTCTTTCTTTCTTTCTTTCTTTCTTTTTTTATTCTTTCTTTCTTTCTTTTATCCTTTTTTCTTTCTTTCTTTCATTTCTGTCTTTTTCCTCATGTTTTTCCTAATCACCTTCTTTTGCCTACCCTCTCTATTCTCCTCCCTTCATTTCTTCCTTTGTTCTTCATTCGTGCTTTTTCATTCCTTCTTCCTTTTTTCTTTCTTTCTTCCATCCTTTTATATTTCCTCCTTTCTTTCCTTAGTTTTTCTCTACATCTTTTCCCTCCTTATTTCTTTCTATATTTCCTTCTTTCCCTCGTTCATTTCTCTATTCCTATTTTTTCTTTCCTTCTCACTTCACTTCCACCTCCCTTTCTTTCACTCTTTTCTCCTCTTTTTTCTTTCTTTCTTTTTCTTTCTTTCTCTCTTTCTTATTTTCTTTCATTCCTTCCTTCCACCATCCCTTTCTTTCACTCTTCCTTCCTTCCCCTCTTTCTTTCTTTCTTTTCTTTCTTTCTTTCCGTTCTGTTTTATTATTTCATCTATACTTCTTCTATTCCTTCAACCCTTCATTCCTTCCACTCCCCTTTGCTTCTTTCCTTTCACTCTCCCTCCCTTCCTTTCCTTCCTCCCTTCCCTTCCCTCCCTTCCCTTCCTTCCCTTCTTCCTCCCCCCTTTCTTCCTGCCCTTTATGCACCGGCTATAGGTCTGTAGCTTTACTGAAGGTGACACATATAAATCAAGTGAAAAGCCCATTTACATTAGAGCAATAACTCTGCTGTTTACATCGAATCTCATTAAAAGCCAACGCCAAAAATCCCATTTTCCAAAAACGAACAAGAAAAAAAAAAAAAAAAATGAACCAAAAAAAAAAATAAAAAAGATATAAAATGTTTTCCAAGTTTTCCGTTACAAAACCAATTTTTATTTTTCTCTTTTCGAGGAAGAACATTTTCAATTTAGTTCGTTGATTATTATGGAAATAATTTCTGAATGGTTGGTCGTCGGCCGAAACAATTTTCGGAAAGAAACTCTCTAGAGAAATGAAAGATGGAAATCTTGTCTTATTATCGTAGAGAACATCATATTAAATGTATCCCTGATTTCGCAGACCCCACACTAGCCTTGTAGAATATATCGAAAAGAACAAAAGAGTAGATATAGAAAATCTTAAAATTTCCAAAAAGGAAAAAGGAGTTTTATTTAATAAAAAGGAAAAAAAAACAAAAAAACTGCTCCCCCCTAAAAAAAACTCCCAAAACAAATGAATTTTATTTAATTAAAATATGATTATAAATTGAAGGCGATCGTGGCGTCACTCTTATTGTCGTAGAAAAGTGAATTCGGCTATCCGAGTTCAAATCCTGGATGAGAGCGTCCGTCTAGGAACCACAAAGTTACGGGTTCGATACCGGCCCTCGTCAACTTAGCGTATTAGTAGCACAGGGATATGTGCAGTAAAGTAAGGAGCTCTTAGCGTCGTAGAAAGTTGATTCAGCAATCCAGGTTCAAATCCTGGACGATGCTATTTGCATTTAACCAAGTGCTAATACTCTTGGAAAAGGTATGAATCTGTATGACCCAACGGATTATTGCTACTGTTTTAAAATAACTATACTATATATTAGGGCCGTTTAGCTCAGTCGGTAGAGCGTCCGCCTAGGAACCACAAAGTTACGGGTTCGATACCGGCCCTCGCCAACTCAGCGTATGAGTAGCACAGGGATATGCGCAGTAAAGTAAGTAGCGTCGTAGAAATTGTGTTCAGCAATACGAATTCAAATCCTGGACGAGGCTATTTGCATTTAACCTAGCTCTTATACCCCTGGAAAAAAATATTAATCAAATGAATCTGAATGACTCAACGATTTTTCAGTGGTGTTTCCCAACCGTTTTAAAATAACTATACTACATGCCAATAAAAGGTATCACTAATTTATCATCTAACAAATTGAAATACAATATATTATTTATACTAGCAAATATATGCACCCTCCGGGTGCAAGTATTTAAGTTTTAATGTAATAAAATATTATATTAAATTAGAAAGGCTAATAAAACTAAATAACAATACAGATAAAAAGATTTGAAACAGAGGTGGGTATAATCGAAAAATAGAACAACTGAAACTTACTCTTCCATCACTCTCGTCTTTCATTGTTATTTTTTCTAATTTAAGTATTTAGTTAAAAGAGGAAGTAAAGAATAAAATGACAGTTATTTTTTCTTGTTAATGGATTTCATTTAAGATTTATTGAAGAGATTTTTGCTTATATTCATTAAAATAAAACCAAACAATTAGAAATAAATAATAACTAAGCACATATTTATTAAAATCACATTTTAATATCAATATGCAAAATTAGCCTTCCCATTCACACTGTAAACCGCTATTTTGTTGTATATATAAATATAATTTGCATGTTGTTAGTATTTGATATGGTTAACAGTATTAATAATGTAAAACGATTTTATTAATGATTGAGGTTTAAATAAAAATAAAATTATTGAGAATGTGATATCAATAACTAAGGGAATTATGACTTGAGTAGTGATATAGTTTCGGTTACAGACAGAAAAACCCACAATCTCCATTATAATAAGATATTAATAGGCTTGTTTCTTAATCTTCCAGCCGTTATCATCTTGCAACACCCTACGGTTAAAAATGAGATCATCCAAGATGAAATGCATAAATTTAAATTCTGATTATTTAGTGTTGCTTATCCGCTGAAATCTTATAAGTTTCATCACCTCAGCTGAATAATGGAACCTTGCTTTTTTGTCATAGGGACAGAAAATACATGCCACGCCGAAAATATATGAGAAAGAAAGAGATAGGTAGCAGATAGAGGTGGTGAGACGGTGGAAGCGATAACGCTAATCTATTTCAATCAAACATAATGAAAGATAAGAAGGAAAGAAAGAGCGGGAGAGAATTAAGTCAACATTATTATACTTTTTACATATTGAAATATTTACAATAGCTACATTCTACGGGACTTGAACATGGTATTGGATAGTCTTCTGATTATTATTACTAGCGAGACCTGTGAATATACCACAGTATGATAATATAATCATATATTACAACGTTCGATATGTTTACTTAAGACCTGTTGAAAATAGTTCACTATATAATAAAAAGTCAAAAATCTTGATTTAACACTCCCACACTATTTTTTGTTACGTTCCCTTCCTTCTTTTCATCTTTTCATTATGTTCAATTGAAACAGATTAGCGTTATCGCTTCCACGCGCTCACATCCAACCCTCTTTCTTTTGTTCTTTATTTCTTATTATATTTCTTCTATGGAGTATATATTTTTTCTTCCTTTTCTTGCTTTACATTAAAAGTGGAATGGTCCATTATTTAGCTGAGGGGACGATACTCATGAGAAATTAGAATTCGGTGTATAAGCAACACCAGATAATCAAGATTTATATTTTTGCCTTTCATCTTGGACTATTTGGACGGTCTTATTTTTAACGAGATGGTGTTGCAATAATATAACGGTAGGAAGATTGACGAACACGAGTTTTAATATATAGATTATTGCATTATTTGTTTGTTTGTTTGATTGTTTTATATTACGGCCTATCAACCTTGGTGGGTTATTTAATGCCGACAAAGTTCTGAATTAAATTCATTGTTAATTTTTCTTATAAGCACACTTTCTATTTAACCCATAGATAGGAGGGTTAGTTCAGTCGGTAGAGCATTCGGATAGAAACCACAAGGTTCCTAGTTCGATACCGGTCCTCGCCAACTCAGCGTATGAGTAGCACATGGATCTGTGCGGTAAAGTAAGGAGCTGATGGTAGGTGTGGCGCTCCACCTCAGATGCTAAAAACAATCTCCTTGGTCTAGCGCTATTGAAAATGGGATAGACTCCCTCTCTGACTGGCTAATACCGAATTTAGGCCACCCTACGACTTTACTTTACGTTTTAGGACGCTAACAGGTTCTAACACACCAGTTTAAAGGGAACCAGGGAGTAATGGTGATGAAGCGATACTTCACATTCCCCAGATCTCAAAAACTGGAACCTCATGTGTAACGTCATTCCCAGGACAGGAAGACCCTCAATCACCGCCTTCTAGCACATATATGATAAAAAGGGTTAAGGTTGCCACAAGGGCAATAGGGTTGAGACAATCATATAGGTGCTATAGCTTGACGTGACCAGCCGATTGATCAGAAGGGGGGGGGGCTCTCCGACTGCCCGTCTAGCCTAAGTAAAGACCTAAGTGAGATGCTCATCCACCAGGATTCCGTCCTTAAGCACCACGAGTCGTCACCCACGAAAAAGTGGGCCCGTTGGGGGTTCTTACCCCTCTGCAGAGGTGCAGTCGGAGTATTCTAAATCCCCAGTTGACTGAGCTGGTCATTTAGTTTGCACACAATTTTACGAAGGTGATCGTGGCATTACTCTTACTGTTGTAGAAAGATGATTCCGCTACACGAGTTCAATTCCTACTCGTGCGGAGGGGTTGGGTAAATAGGTGAATTAAAATAAGATAAAATTATGAAGAGAAATAGAAAGTCCAGTTTTAAAAGAGGATATATATATATATATATATTATATATATATATATATATAATATATATAGAGAGAGAGAGAGAGAGAGAGAGAGAGAGGGGCGGCGGTAGGAAAGGAAGCAAAATGGAGATAAAACCCAAACTGAGACGCGGAAAGAAATTAACTAACAAGCCCTAAGATTATGTGTATAATTTGTATAATTTGTATTATTTGTATTATTCGGACTATTGTCCTCATCTTTATGAACAAGAAGATTCCCTATCTCCCAGAACTAAGGCGCGTCCGTGTATGTCTGGCCTGTGCGGAGTTTAAAGAGTGACTACAGATATTGAACTCGCAGCCTCCTCGTCACAAGGAGTGGCTCGTAGGCAGACTACTGTCACCCCTGTTGAATATGCAAATTCCGCACGGGTCGGACAACGCTGAGTGTGATTTGCCCGGATGTAAGATCTTGGGAAACGCAGTGTATTATTTTTCAAGGCCTTCCTTCACACATCAAGGAGAGTTGTTTTTTTGATTTTCTTTACGTAAAGATAGATGTGCGTTTGAACGAGGGAACTTTTGGAGGATTGAGCGAGGACTACTGCGATAGTGTTGCAGGCAAAAGACTGTGCCAGGGGACTTTTGCGTTTGGAGAAATTGATTACAGTGGTTGCTTACGGTCGTTACTTCACACAAACAATTTCAATCTTTTTTGTTATCCGTACAAAGTTTCGGCCGATGTGCCCACCGACCTTCTTTGGATATTTCTTGTTGGATTCGGGAAACTTCTCGAACTCGGGAACCTTCGCTTCATAATCGGGAGCCTTAAACCCAACCACGGGGTATATCTGAAGAGACGAAACTCATAAAAAACAAGAATTCAGCAGATAAGTAACACCAGAAAATCAGGATTTACATTTTTTGCATTTTATCTTGGACGATTTGAACGGTCTCAATTTTAATCAAAGGTTGTTGCATGATAACGGTCGTACTTTTAAGAAACACGAGTATTAATATATAAATACTTGCTATTACAATTATGTGCAAAAACAAGACAAAAATAGCCAACTCTTGTGAAAGAACTTCGCAAATAATTGGAATAAGAACATCAAATGAACGCAATTCTCTAACCACTAGGCTTTCAATAAAACAAGACAGTGTGAAATACCGTTAAAACCAATTCCCACCCTGTAGGCTGGGACGTTAGAATGCACTGACTGCACCTCTGCAGAGTGGTAAGACTACCCCAATGGGGCCACCTGTTGGCCGTGGGTGGCGACCCGTGATGCTTAAGGAGAGAGCCCAGGTTGGTGAGTAGTTCATGGCATGCAATATTCCACTTTGGCCCTATATTGGTCTAGACGGGCGGTTGGAGAGGCTCCCTCTGATCAATCGGCTGGTCACGTCAAGCCTTAGCACCTATATGATTGCCCCAACCACTATTGCCCTTATGGCAAGCCTCAACCCTTTTTATCTATGGGTGCTAGAAGGCCGGTGGTTGAGGGTCTACGTGTTCTGGGAATGACGTTAAACTCTATCTGATGGTGAGGTTCCAGTTTTGGAGGTTTTTGCATCCCTTCTCACCTTGACCTGAGTGGTAGTGTCTGTTAGGGTCCCAGCTATGGGTTAAATAGAAAAACATAAGTTAAACAACATTTGATTACCCATTAAGAATGCTTTTTTAAAAATTTATCGGCATTAATGACCCACTGAGGTTGATATGCCGTAAAACAAACCAAACCTAAACCAATCAATATATATATATATATATATATATATATATATATATATATAATATATACACATTGAAAGTGATAAAATGAATTTGCAATTAAATTAATATTTTAATGTCTATTTTCCACAGTGTCGTTACGAAATCGGCAGACATTGTAGCCATCTAAAAATATGAAATAAAACTTTTTATTAGGAAAACTAAATGTTTAAAGTAATTGTCGAAATCGGTTGGTGATAAAAATCATGCTGTCTTCTTGTGCTGCTATTTATGGTGGACACCTTAGCGTTAGAGCGATCCGAAAAGGTCTAGTGGCATGCGAGGAATTTCATCATTTTCATTTTATTTATTTAGTGTGCTCCATCATCCAAACAGCGAGCATATGACATTATCGTCTGAATCAAAGATATATTGCAGACTTAATGGCATAGTTCTACTATCCAGGAAAAGCCGATGCTCGCCTCTCCAGTAGAGAAGACTCTCACGGATATGCTACAGATCATCATCAAAAATCTTTTATTTCTAATAGTATAATCAAGGTAAAGACAGCAGAGTAGCCTATTCTCGGTATCAGCTGAACATGGAGGGAGTCTATCCTCTTTTTCCCAGCACTCAACAAGAGACATTGATTTGGTGAGATGGTGCGCCACACTTACCGTCAGCTTCCAGATGCTTTACCGCACAAATCAGATTAGGCTTAGTTGACTGGAATAGGTATTGAACTTGGAACCTTATGATTCGAACTGATTAGCTGAGACTATCATTAATTTGAATATCTTGTATTGTTAATAGAGCCTACAATTAATTTTGATATATTGTATTGTTAATTGAACCTATAATTAATTTGAATATATTGTATTGTTAATTGAACCTATAATTATTTTGAATATATTGTATTGTTAATTGAACCTAAAATTAATTAATTTTAATATCTTGTAATGTTTAATTGAACCTAAAATTAATTTTAATATCTTGTATTTGTTAATTGAACCTACAATAAATTTGAATATTCTTGTATTGCTCATTCAACTGTGGCATATAGATTGCAAAGGAGTTATAAAAATAATAATTAGAATAATTTTATTTTGTTATTGTCTAGAAGAACTTAGATTTAAAAAAAATACTAATAGTACAATGTACTCGCTTGGTTACCTCATTATAGGAATGAATCCACACCTTTAGAAGGTACCACATACTTCTTACAAAAGCTCAATTATTCATTAAGAAGACCCCCCCCTTTCGGTATAGATGTCTGGAGCCTATACCTTAACCACCTGCCCATATGTGAATAGTACGATTACTGCGCAGATTTTTTTTTAGCTCCATCTATGGCGACAAAATAATAAGTTTAATATTTTATTTGGAAGAATAAATATTAATTATAAAATAATGATGTTGGTCCTAAATGTTCTGTGGCCCTCTAGGTACCTTTGTATTCAACTAACTAGATATCTAACTCCGGTTTCGAACGGGGATACATTGAGCTTCGTCTGCTGGACCGTACAAGTTAACATCGTTGATCCAAGGGGCGATCCCCCACCCCAGGCAACACCTGCCCCCTTGGTTTGAAGAAGCAGGGCTGGGTTTATTGCTCAGTGCCTGGGAGACCCTTTCACGGGAAAGCCAACGGGATCAATGCATTTTTATGCCTACCACCCTGAGATTCGGCTTGTGAGTGGGCTCACATAAAACTGTCCTTGTGTCACGCCCACATAATTGGGATGAGAGGCAAAAACAAATACCTCTGGGTACCTTTGTGTGCCCCCCCCCATTTTTAAATATTGACCTTGAACTCGTTGAAATATCTTATTATAGTTTAGCTCAGTCGGTAAGCGTTCGGCTAGAAACCGCAAGGTTCCTAGTTCGATACTGTCCTTGCCAACTCAGCGTATGAGTAGCACAGGGATCTGTGCGGTAAAGTAAGGAGCTGATGGTAGGTGTGGCGCTTCATCTCAGACGCGAAAACAATCTCCTTGGTGTAGCGCTAGGGAAAAGGGGATAGATTCCCTCACTGATTGGCTGATACCGACTTTAGGCCACCCCGACGACTTTTTTACTTTTTACTTACTTACTAATTTCTAACCCGTTCTCACGGCTGACCAACCAATCAGTGAACTGGTGAGATGGTTAACCAAAGGTTAAGTCTTGTCTATCATTTTTCTAGTTTTGTCACCAAGTGAGAATCGAACTCACTACTCTCACGCTACAAGATGAGCTACTTTTTATAAGCAATTGTTACAATAGCTCCCTTTTTTTATTCATAGGGAATTCCCCCTCTTGGTATACACGCCGGAAACCCCAAATATTGACACCACCTGCTCCAATGCAAATGAGTACGATGACTCCCTTCCCCAAATTTTATGGCCCATAGGGGAGCCATATGACCCCCGTTGAGAAAGACTGGTCTTGCAGGTTATTATAATTATCTAATAATTTCTATCCCATTCTCACAACCAATCAGTGAACTGCTAAATAGATCAAACAAAGATTACGTCTTGTCTATCATTTTACTTGTGGCAGCCATTTAGAATTGAAATCGTTACCCTCTCGCTGTTAGTTGAGCCACTCTTTAGAAGTACTACGTACTTCTTAAAATAGCTCAATATTCTTATATGGAGATCCCCTTTCTTGTCATAAATGCTCCTTCGTTGAGAAACCCTGGTTTTGTAGGTTAGCATAGTTATATAATAATTTCTAACCCGTTCACACGACCGGACCAACCATCCAGTGAACTAAGAGATCAACCAAAGGTTAAGTCTTACCTATCATTTTACTTGTTTTTGGCACTCAGTTAGAATCGAACTCACTAATCACATGCTGCTAGTTAAACCATTTTTCCCAAGAACGCATTTTTAAAACTAGAAAAACCCTGGCTATTATAGTTATTTACTAATTTCTAACCGGTTCTCACGACCGGACCATCCTATCAGAGAACTGTCTAAAAGGTTAACCAAAGGTTAAGTCTTGTCTATCATATTACTTGTTTTTGGCACCAAGTTAGACACGAACTTACTACTCTCCCGTTGCTAGATGAGCCAACCTTCCCAACAACGCAGCATCATCTTTCGGGGGTTATCCTAGAAGAAAGTGAGTGACGCATCTCCATTGTTGGTCACCTTAACATCAGTTAACTCTGCCAACGATTTGACGACAATGCCGGCCAAGCCGTTTCATTACCATAAGACACTGACCATTGTCCAAGGGGTCAGACCTTTCCGAAGAGGAGGGGGGCTCACCGGAAGAGTCAGTATAATTTAACGGGGCCCACACATAGAATAAACATAATTCAGAGAGAAGTTCTATCTAAATTAACGAGGGGTTCCTCGTCGGTTGCTTGTTCGGATGAACACGCGTTGAAGTGTTCGAATAAGGATTTGCATAGGACGACAAAAGTATGGAGGGCGTCCTGGGCGGATGGGTAAGACGAAGGGAAACTGGTCGGGACGATTCGTAAATTGTAAGCTGGGGAGAAGAGAGAGAGAGAGAGAGAGAGAGAGAGAGAGAGAGAGAGAGAGAGAGAGAAAGAGAAGAAGAGAGAGAGAAAGGGGGAAGAGATAGAGATAGATAGATAGAGAGAGAGGGAGAAAGAGAGAGAGAGTGAGAGAGAGAAAGAGAAAGAGAGTGAAAGAAAGGAAGAGAGAGAGAGGGGGGAAGAGATAGAGATAGAGAGAGAGAAAGAGAGAGAGGAAGAAAGAAAGAGAGAGAAAGAATGAAAGAGAGAGAGAGAGAAGAGAGAGAGAGTGTGTGTGTGAAAGAAAGGAAGAGAGAGAGAAAGGGGGTAAGAGATAGAGATAGATAGATAGAGAGAGAGGGAGAAAGAGAGAGAGAGTGAGAGAGAGAGAGAAGAGAAAGAGAGTGAAAGAAAGGAGAGAGAGAGGGGGAAGAGATAGAGATAGATAGAGAGAAAGAGAGAGAGGAAGAGAGAGAGAGAGAGAGAGAGAGAGAGAGAGAAAGAATGAAAGAGAGAGAGAGAAAGAAAAAGAGAGAGAGAGAGATTTTAGAAGTTTACAAATTGAAAGTAGTCAGGAAGAAAATTCGTCAAATGTAAGCGGAAGAGACAAAGAGAGAGTGAGAAAGACAGAGAGAGGAAAAAAGAGAGAATGAGAGAGAGGGGGGACAGAGGGGTAAGAGAGAGAGAAAGGGAGAAAGTCAGAGATAGAGAGACAGACAGACAGACAGACAGAGAGAAAAGAGGGGAGTGTGTGTGTTGTGTGTGTGTGTGTGTGTGAGAGAGAGAGAGAGAGAGAGAGAGAGAGAGAGAGAGAGAGAGAGAGAGAGATTTTTGAATTTTCCAAAGGTTTCACAAACGGGATCGCCGGTAATAACGAGGAGAAATATCACCGTTCCACATTATAGGGCGAATTGTTTATATATATATATATATATATATATATATATATATATATATATATATTACATAGATACATTAGAAAATTCAGTTCATTTGTGCGGCTCAATGGATGATAATTTGATAATTATATTCAGAGCAAACTTGGAAGAAAATTAACTCGGCCATTTTGGCTGTTATAAATTCATTTCAACTATAATTCTCATTTTTGAGAATTCTTGTCTCATCAGACAGCCATTCAAGTTCAATCTTGAATAACTGTCTGATGAGACTATAAATCTTTAAGTTTTAACTTCTAAGATTTTCTTCTTTTAAGTTTATATATATATATATATATATATATATATATGAGAGAGAGAGAGAAAGAGAAGAGAGAGAGAGAGAGAGAGAGAGAGAGAGAGGAGGAAGAGAAAGGGATGGGTAGGGTGAGAAAGAATTTATACTTTCAGGGTTAGGGTTCCTAGACGTAATATCCATCTATCTTCATGGGCATCTTGTATTGGCGATGCTATTAGACGTGATGTTATGTGACATTTTGCCAATAATTTTACAGAATAAAAAAAGTCGGGAGCCCGGCCATACATGTGTGTAGCGGTTCATTATTTATTTAAATTCTATTTCTTACATGTGCATATATATATATATATATATATATATATATATATATATATATATATACTAGCAAATATATGCACCCTCCGGGTGCAAGTATTTGAGTTTTAATGTAATGAAATATTATATTAAATTAGAAAGTCTAATAAGAATGCAGATAAAAAGATTTGAAACAGAGTGGGGGTATAATAGAAAAAAAGAAATGAAACTTACTCTTCCATCACTGCCGTCTTTCATTGCTGAATTTTACTTATTTAACTATTTAGTTAAATTAGGAAATAAAGAATAAAGTTACACTTATTTTTTCTTGTTAATGGATTTCATTTAAGATTCATTGAAGAGATTTTTGCTTGTATTCATTAAAATAAAACCAAACAATTAGAAATCAATAATACTAAGCACATATTTAATAAAATCACATTTTTAATATCAATATGCAAATTAGCCTTCCCGTTCACACTGCAAACCGCTATTTTTTGTATATATAAATACAATAGCATGTTATGAGTATGTAGATATGGACAACACTAATAAAAAGGTGAAGCAATTTTATTGAATAATTGAGGTTTAAATATAAATAAAATCATGAAGAATGTGATGTGATGTAAATAACTATGTTAATTGTGACTCGATTAGTAATATAGTTTCGGTTACAGACAGAAAAAACACACAATCTCCATTATAATAAGAAGATATATATAATCCAAAAGTCCAGAGAAGAAATCGTCCTTACGACATAGGTTTTTTTTTAAAACAACTTGTCGCAGTTTGAGAGCTCAATGTGTGCTCGTATTTTTAGAGTCACAGAGCAAATTTATAATTAAAGAAATAACAGAAGAGTTAGAGATCCTGCATTATAGACTATTTCAGGGAGCTTAGACAAAAATGTCTAATTCTTCCGACTCATCAGATGCGAATGAGTCGGAAGAATTAGACATTCTTTAATTATATATATATAATATATATGTGGTGTGTGTGTGTGTGTGTGTGTGTTTGGTTGAGAATAGAGGAAATTGTGGATATAACAACACAGACAGCTAAATTCAGTTGATATTTCGCCTCATTGCTGGATGAAGATTTTTCGAAACTTTATTATTGCTCAAAGTTTCGAAAAAGCTTCATCCAATAATGAGGCGAAATATCAACTGAATTTAGCTGTCTGTGTTGTAATATCCACACTTTCCTCTATTCCCAACCACATTTTGTCGTAAATATAAATCTATATATATGTGTGTGTGTGTGTGTGTGTGTGTGTGTGTGTGAGTAAAATTTATTCATATGTACATTTGAGTTCCCTAATTTGTTGAATCCTATCAGCGAAATATTTTATATTATTCAACACACACGCGCACACACATGCGCGCGCGCACACACACACGCACACACACATCTACGTAAGTATGTATCAATTAATTGTTCGCCTTTTACTCACATTTGTTGACGGCTGAGAGGGTAAGGAACTTGGTTGACGAAAATTCACTCGGGTTTGCCACACTGAGACGTAAACGACGAAACACTATATATATATATATATATATATATATATATATATATATATATCATCTTCAGACAGCTGATTCACTATGGAGAATAAACAAAAACATAACACATCTTTTGCCTTACAACATTTCATATATTTACTAAGAGCTATTGCGAAATAGTTCAATGTGTAAAAAGTATAATAATCTTGATTTAAATCTCTCTCTCTCTCCCTCTCTCTCTCTCTCTCTCTCTCTCTCTCTTTCTTTCCTTCTTTTCAATCTGTTCAACTGAAAGAGATTAGCGTTATCGCTTCCGTGCGCTCAACCTCTCTCCCTCTATATAATTCCCCTACCATCTTTCTTGCTTACTTTCTTCCTATCTCATATTTTTTTTGTGACATGTCCTATTTTCCCCTTTATTCAGCATCGCAGCATCCAGTGTCCGCGCAGAGCTGGTCAATGTAGATATTTGCTGGGCAGTCTGCACTTGTGCTGTTTTACACAGTAGAACGTCACTTATGGGTTCGTCCTTACTTAGCATAAAAAAAGCTGATTAAAATATTTATAATAATAGGGTAGACTAAATTCTTTAGTTTTTGTAAGGCAACCTATTTAGGAGAAGGAAAACACTAAAACGAAACAACTTCGGCATAAAATGAGCCTTTATGATAAAAACGGAATGGTCCATTATTTACCTGAGGGGACGACACTCATAAGAAATAAAAATTCGGTGGATAAGCAACACCAGATAATCGGGATTTATATTTTCGCGTTTCTACTAGGACGATCTTGACGGCCTCATTTTTAAACGGTCGTACAATTAAGGAACATGACTATTAATATATAGATTGCTAGAATACGGAGAGGATATCAACAAGATTGTTTAGCGTCAACGAACTTGACCAGATGTATAGTTTAAAAAAAAGACGACGTGTTCGTAGTCGGTAGAAAGTATTATTTAGATTTAAGAAAGAGAATCACAGCTATTAAGAGTTATTGCAGAGCACATTTTATCATAATGGGGATTATGTAAGTGTTTGTCTGTAACCGAAACTACATCATCCCTGACATCACCATTTCCTTATTTGTTTAAGTTATATTCTCAATGATTATGAAATATTATTTAATTCTAATTAGCATTTCATTTTTAACGATGATCTCTAGTAAAGTCTAGCTGAGTTAAATTTGCCGCAAATCTGCCCATATTATTAATGCATTTAAAATCCTGAAATAGGTGTTATCTATCTATACATATATAAAGGGCAGTTGTGTGTATCTGTATGTCCGGAGGAAACTTCGAAAATAAAACAAAGTAAATATATACACACATTGAATATCACCAGGGCTTGGTTTTTGAGCAAAAATAATGAAGATTTGATTTATATTCGTGAAGATAATTAAAAGATAGAATTTAAATCGTAACAGCATGGATTTTTTTTGCATTTGATATTTTAAATAAGAGACATCAATTTTTCTTTTCAGTGTCTGTACACTTTCTTTTTTGATAACCTACCCAGACATTTACATAGTATATGGTGGAATAATTTGGATAAGGATTTTAACAAACCGTGTTTAAGAAATAATTATTTGCCGTTACTGATTTCTAATACTATCATGTTATTTTCAAACGCATTAAAAGAAATCCTATATATATAATTTCATATTGAAATCAATTGAAATACGGGTAATATTTTTTATATTCGTTCTTATTTAGTTTTGTTAGTCTTTTATCACATTAAAACTTACGCCTAGAGGGCGCATACAATATATTTACTGAGGCGATTTTACACTAGCTTCAACCGGAAACTCCCGAATTATCCCGTGCACAGCTGTTTGAGTTGGAGAAGTTTAGAATAAATTTCTTTGGAGAAAATTTTAGAAAATATTTTTCCAATTCTGTTTTGAGACGGAAAAAATCGAAGAAAAGAAACTAACCCCACCCACTCCACTCGATCCCCAGAAAATGAAAAAAACTGGAAGGTAAGGGGTAGGGGGTGGGTAGAGACCTCAATAAATCATAAATCACCTGATATAAATATTAAATTCTTTACTTATGTTTTATTTACCTCCCCACCCAACCACCTACACTAAATATCTCGAAGTGTTTCTTTTGTTTGTTTTGTTTTTATTTCCCCCTGAAGAGGTTGTATTTGTAAATTGGTTGGGATGAAAGACGTGTAAATAGAATTGAGGGTTGGGTAGGGTTGTGTTTTGTAAGGGGCAGGGCGGGGAGGGGCAAAGCGGGGGGGGGACAGGGCGGCATAAATAACAACAAAAATAATAATAATAAAAACAACAGCTACAAAAAATGCAGCGGTGAAAGAAAATGAATTGAAAACTGGCAATAATTTTGGTAAATTCTTTGAAAAAAAAAGGAACTTGAATTATTTCTGATGGGATAGGATAATTTGGAAAAGGGTTATGGCTCTCATCAGTTGGGGAGAGAGAAAAAAAGAAAGACTTATGATGTGAGGAAAGGTAAATAAAAACCGAAAACAAAATGTTTTATTTATTATGTTATTCGACGGCTTTCGAAGGACGAGAAAAAATATAGAAAAATAATGAAAGGATAACTGAGAGGGAAAGAGAGGGAGAGAGAAAGAGAGACAGTGAGAAGAGAGACAGGGAGAGAGAGAGAGAGAGAGGGAGAGAGAGAGAGGGGGGGAGAGAGAGAGAAAGAAAGAAAGGAGAGAGAGGAAGAGAGAGAAAGAGAGAGGGAGGAAAGAGAGAGGGAGAGAGAGTGAGTGAGTGAGAGAGAGGGAGAGAAAGGAGTGAGAGAGAAAGAGAGAAGGGAGAGAGATGGGAGAGAGAAAGAGAAAGAAAGAAAGAAAGGGAGAGAGAGGAAAGAGAGAGAGAAAGAGAGAGGGAGGAAGAGAGAGAGGGAGAGAGAGTAAGTGAGAGAGAGGGAGAGAGAGGGAGTGAGAGAGAAAGAGAGAAAGAGAGAAGGGAGAGAGATGGGGAGAGAGAGAAAGAAAGAAAGGGAGAGAGAGGAAGAGAGAGAGAAAGAGAGAGATAGAGAGAGAGAGAGAGAGAGGGAGTGAGAGAGAGGGAGAGAAAGGAGTGAGAGATTTAATAAATTTAATAAATTTGATGATTTTACATACTTATGGTACACACTCTATAACATTGAATTTTCAGCTCCCATCCCCTCAGGCAATATCTTACAAAAAATTATTTTTACATCGCCCGGAGGGTGTCTTTTTATTTAGAGTAGATGTGTTCAAGTGAGTAAAGAGGTGAAAGATCAAAGGATGTAGAGAGAAGGGTCATCAGTGTTGGTATCTCCGAAGGAAGGTAAGTGATGTGCTAAGTGATTATAGATAGTGCAGAGGTGTGTGGATAATAATGTAGTTGAAAAGTTCACCAATAAACGGCCAGGGTGGGGATATTTGATTGAATGCAAACGGGGTAATCCTTAACTTGTTCCTCGTAAATTCCTACTATAAAATAAAATGAACCCTCATTTTATGTCCGTGTTTTTGCAATAAATGTTTTTAAACAAAGAAAATATATTCAGTATTGTAAAATAACGGGTGAAAGAAAAATAAAACTTTTATATTCAAAAAGACCCACATAAATTGTGGATTCAGTTTATTTTATAGTAGGAATTTACGAGGAATAAGTTAAGGATTACCTCAAACGGTATATTTTTCTTTCACTGATGACAAGTTTCAGAGATTAAGAGCAGACAGAAAAGAATTTGAAAGAAAAAAAATAAAGGTCAAGCTATTTTATATACAAGAATGACTCTGAAAGTAATACCTCCTGGTAGATGTTGGTAGTATGGTATTAGAGGCTGGACTTTCGTAACAATAATTCATTTTTGTTTTGCCTTCTTATAGATAATAGCTAAGCAGCAGTTGGAAAAAATGGTGTTTGATTTGAAAATGTTGCCAAATCCATTTCCCACAATGCCACATGCTTCCTGTATTTGTTTCCATGGAAATAAATTTCAGAGCATATCTCATAAATTTCATTATATCACATTTTGAGAGTGTTAGATCGGAGAAAATACGATGACTTTAAGATTTCATGAAGCGGGAATTATTTTGGAAAGGCTTGGAGGAGCAATAAGAAACGAAAGAAAAAAGAAAAAAATTAAGAAAAAAAAAACAACAAAAAACTAAAAAAAACAAAGCAAAACCAAAAGTAAAATATGTAATGAATTGTGAATATAAAACGAGATAAAGAAAGAGATATAAATTCTTTCCTCTAAAATCTTCTTCTCTAAGTTACAATAGCGTAAACACTGAGATAACAGCGATTGGTGATAGTTTCTTGCCTATGTGATAATACGACCAAGAGTTTTTGGCATAAAATTGGATTTAGAAAATAAAGGTAAGGATAGAAGAAGAAGAAGAAGAAGAAGAAGAAGAAGAAGAAGAAGAAGCAACAACAACAACAACAACAACAACAACATGAAGAAGAAGAAGTAAAAAGAAGAGAAGAAGAGAAGAAGTAAAAGAAGAAGAAGAAGAAGAAGAGAAGAAGAAAGAAGAAGAAGAAGAAGAAGAAGAAGAAGAAGAAGAACAAGTAAAAAGAAGAAGAAGAAGAAGAAGAATCACACTCTTTTGAAAAAAAAATTAAAAAAATAGAGTACTCCTTGTAAGAACAGAAGAATATAAAATAGGAAAATAGCCAACCAAACACGAAACAGAATTCAACTATTCGAGATAAGAATAATCGCATGAAATAAAACTAAAATATATAAGGAAGGGTGTATATATATATATATATATATATATATATATATATATATATATATATATATAGAGAGAGAGAGAGAGAGAGAGAGAAGGATAGATAGAGAAAGATATATATATATACACACACACACACACAGAGAGGAGAGAGAGAGAGAGAGAGAGAGAGAGAGAGAGAGAGAGAGAGAGAGAGAGAGAGAGAGAGAGAGAGAGAACTTAAACTATCTATTCATAAAATAATAATAATAATAATAATAATAATAATAATAATAAGAAGAAGAAGAAGAAGAAGAAGAAGAAGAAGAAGAAGAAATTAAAATGAAATTTTGGTCAGGGCGGAAATTATCGAAGCTGCTAGAAGTTGGCGCATGTGTAGTTTATTTAAATATTCATTTGAATAAATCATCTTATCTGTCAAGAGAGACATAAATTTGCAACTCTTCCTCCAGCGATTCTATTTGCAGTTGAATCGTTATCAACCATCTTCCCAACTAACAACAAATCACATTTATTATTATTATGGACGTTTTTTCACACCCACATAAACGGGTGGTTCAATGAAGGCTGAGTGGCAGCAAGTCTTCTCAGGTCTCCAAGACTCTTCTGAGTATTCTAGCAAAACCTTAACAGTACTGTTGTTTCGATAGTCTCGACTCTTCCTCTGATTTCCAATTATTCCAAACTCTTTATTATTATTATTATTATGGGGTTTCTCACACCTGTCGAAGCCGGTGGTTCTGAGCGGAGATATTGGGCCACATCATGGTGCATACTGCTAGTATATATATTTCCCAACCCCTCCGCACGAGGTCAATTTCTTAAGCAGAGTTTAACTGGGAAATATTCTTGTGTGTATTGTGAATCTTTTTTTAGTTATCTTAAATGGACATTTTAGTAGAGTCATAAAATATTTTGTGCTAAATTGAGCCACGTGAGACTTAAGGGCCAAGAAGATCATACCAATGTGTTCTTAAGTTGGGGATCCGTCTGCACAATTTATTTGCGGTCGTATTTCTAGAAGGGTGTTGTCATTTTTAACGGGGAAATTAAGACGATTGAAACTCCTCTAAAAACAAAAACAGAACTAGTATTATCTGCATTATTCAGACTATTGTCCCCATCTTCATTGTTGTTATGTGTACAACGTTTCGGCCGATATGCCTACCGTCAGGTATTTCTTGTCGGACTCGGGAACCTACTCGGACTCGGGAACCTACTCGGATTCGGGAACCTTCTTTTCGAACTCGGGAACTTTCTTATCGTAATCGGGAGCCATCACGGAACTTCGAACTTAACCCGGGGGTATCCTGTTCTCATTCCGCTAACCATAGCTGGTAGGAGTTGTGTTAATTATTTTTCAATGTTACTGCCTCTATTCTAGTCCGAATAATGCAGATAATACTAATCATCAAGCCTCATCTCAAACATTCAGAGAAAAAGCAGAACTATTGATTAAGATCTATATTTTTAGATCATAAACTATTTACTTTTTAGTACATGAATTGGGAGTTCAGCTATGTAAGTTTATTGAATAAACGATAAACCCACATAGGAGCCGGTTCGTCTATTAGGAAGTTAGGAAGTTCCGCTTGGTACCGTTAGAAGCTGGCTTTTATGAAGAATAACATGCCAAGAGCATCACTCCTAACTACTGGGAATTTGTTTTTTTTATAGCCGTATTTCTCTAGGAGGATAAGGAGGTTTGAAAGACCTTTAAAGCTTTTGTTTTTGAATTCTTTAATAATTTCTTATGATCACTATCGATCAAGAACCACATTATCAGATATTCAAAACAATTTGAAAACAAATTATATTTTAGTACGGAGTGTTGGATTATGTTGTGGTTATAGTTATTTACTAAGCTTAGCTTAGATGTGGCACAAGGCCTGAAGTATGGAACGCCCAATGAGAATCAAACTCACTAACAATGGTCTGCAAATCAAGCTTGCCAACCATTACGCCAAATGAGGTGCCCTATTATGTTGTGGTTATAAGCTGTACGTCACGACTTATATTTATAGACTCTACCAAGAATCAGAAACTAGATTGACCAATGAAAAAACGACAAACGTGTATTTAAGTACGTTGATAAATTGTCCTAAAATATCTGCCGATTTGATTTCCAACCAGAAGAATCAACAGACAAGGAGTGAACTGATACATCAATCTTTCTACTTCAAGGAATACTTCAAGTGTCAACAGACAAGGATTAAACTGATACTACATCTTTCTACTTCACGGAATGCTACAGGATCAACAAATGAGGAGTAAACTCACTCTTCAAACTTCATACAACAAAGATTCTCCATTTTCCTTGCTGACACGTGACCTGAACCTCCCTATATTCTAACAGGAGGCGCGTGGTGTAATGGCTAGAGCCATATGAAATGGGCTCATTGACCCGGGTTCAAATCCTGGACGAGGCTGTTTTAATTTCATATAGCGCTAATATCTTTGGGAAAGGTATGAATCCAACTACCCACTAAATATGGGTGAATAGTAGGGCAGGCTAGGCTCTTTAACTTTGGCTAGGTAACCAGTCTAGGAAAAGGAAACCTCCGAATTAAAACCTGTTAAACTCTGCTTAAGAAATTGACCTCGTGCGGAGGGGTTGGGAAGTATATATACTAGCTGTATGCACCAAGGAGTGACCCAATGTCTCTGCCTGGAAGGAGCGATAGGAGCTGAAATTGTTTAAATAGTACCACTCCTCTTCTTCAACAAGGATGGACTTGGTATTGAATAACTCCAGAATGTTTATATGCCATTAGAATATAATTCTTGGGGAGACAAACGAATTAATTCCTTTGTCAAGAGAAATGTAAATACTCGTTCAAAATCTGAACATGTTACACCGGCCCCATTGTCCTTGCCGACAACCATCCCACTACCTGAACCTCTCTATATTCTAACAGAAATGAATCCGACCGTGCCCCTAATATGACTGAAATTCACTTTGCAAATTCTAAACGACCAGTCTTGCACTAGTCCGCTTATTTGACTAATTAGGCAAATTTGCCCTTTTACACATGGGCACACGGGTCTCTATGTCTGTTATTTGGCTGCTGTTCAATTTTAGTCCATTAGTGGTTTTGCCCATGCACCGGTAACCTAGGTAATGTGAACTCCCAACCTTATCAATCTGTAAGAATTAGGCGGTTCATTCAAAGCTGTCTCCTTTTTCAGTCTGGAGGTTTCCAATACGAGAACTGACCAGAGAATGGGTGTGTCCAGTGACCTAAGAGGTCATCATCAATGACACGCCGAATAATTTCATTCATGGCATCTCATAGAGCAGTTGTATTGCTAAACAGTTCCCTTCTCTTCTTCAGGTCACATGCAAGAGGCATGTTGGTTGGTTGGTTGGTTGGTTTTTACGGCAGGTTGTACTCGTTTGTATCCAATAAATTTTGGATTCGTTTACGAATTGTTTCTCACACATTCCTTTGAGTCATGGAAGAAGGAAGCTAACTCAGTCAAAGAAAGGGAGTGAGTCATTCCTCTCGCCTTCTCCTGCTTTCAATCAACGCATGAATATAATTGAAAGTGTCAGAATCATTTGTTGGTTTCATATTTTGAACTCGGTCAGTAATAGTTTTTTTCTTTCTTTTTAACAAAATTTTATTTTTAGATATGTATTCATTGGCTTATAGTTGATTATAAAGAAATTAATGATAGCAATCATCATTTTGTTTTGTTAATGTAGAAGCAAGATTCAAAGACTTAGTTGTCATGTGCGGCTCTCATGACTTGCATATGTAATCCATACGGCCTAAGGGGGCTATTCAGTTTGACATGCCTGTCTTAGAGCAGTGGTATTGCTTAACAGTGCCCTTCTATTCTTCAGGTCACATCTTGTTTATCTATTACTTACGGTGAAGTCATTTTGACAGAACCGGTTCCCGCTAGATCACCGAAGTTAAGCAACGATGATTCTGTTCAATACTTAGATGGGTGACCATTAAAGATACACACGAACTGTAAGCAACCTGATATCAAAATAATTTGATTCGGCATTAAATGACCCAAAAATTTGATATGTCGTAAAACAACCAAACAGGTAGCCAAGAACGATTCCAAACTTGGTTTTGTTTAACGGAATAAAGACCCTATGGGTTATTTAATGCCAAATATCCTTTTTCGTATTGGAATACTTTGTCGGTAGATTGTTTTTTTAAAAACACATTGCTTAAGTGCGAGACATCAGTTGGTAATCAATTTTACATTACAGGTGTATTTTTTGTAGAACTCATTTTTTATCTATTTAACCTATAGATGGGACCCTAATATGTATTACCACTCCGGTTCAGAGTGGACATGCGAGTAATAGCAATGAAGGGGTACTCCTTACTTCTCAGTGCTCCAGAATTAGAATCTCACCACTAGATGTAGTTTAACGTCATACCCAGGACATTAAGACCCTCATCCATCACCTTTTAACACATTTATGACAAAAAGGGTTGGATGCTTGCCATAAGGGTAATAGGGTCGGCACAATCATATAAGTGCTAGTGTTTGGCGTGACTAGCCGATAGATCGAGGGGGCCTCTCTGAACGCCCATTTAGCTTAAATAAGGGCCAAAGTGGAGTGTATTCCCAACTTATTTTATTATAAGATGGATAGCACGAACGACTGGTTAAATTCACTCGTTTCCTTCAGGCATCAACGTACACAATTTCAAGCATCAGCTGACGCTATAATTGTTTTCTATAGCCCATTTTAACCTTAAACTAACCAGCCTCCCCATCATATCACCAAAACTGAACCACACTTCCCATGATACACCACAGAACAGTATATAGGAAAAATAGGAACATACATAATTCACTTGATTTGAAAATAGCATAGGCGAGAAACCGATAGTTTATCAAGCACCGTTGACTGTATATGTTCACAACCTACCCCCTCTCTCTTCTCTCTCTCTCTCTCTCTCTCTCTCTATATATATATATATATATATATATATATATATTATATATATATTATATTGTGTGTGTGTGTGTGTGTGTGTGTGTGTGTGTGTGCGTGTGAGTGTAATATTGTAGTTTCTGTCGGATTTACTTCCACTTTTTCTTCTCTCTGTCTCTCCGTCTCTGTCTGTCTGTCTGTCTGTCTCTGTCTCTGTCTCTGTCTCTGTCTCTGTCTCTCTCTCTATCACACACACACACATACACACACACACACA
>CM042163.1:86976752-86981752 GCA_023376005.1 Doryteuthis pealeii | reverse complement strand
GAAACACCAATTAAGATTTTTATTGATTTCTCAGCCCATGCTTCCCACATAATCCCCAAAAATAAATATTATAGGTATATATGAAATACATATTTGCCAAGATAATATATTTCCATTGAGAATAGATTCACCATAATAATACTATATATATATTATATATATATATATATAATATATATATAATAGTTTTTTTTCCGTAGTTAGGTCTTTCCATGTGTGGTTTAACCAAGCTGATGCAGATAGACCATAAGGAGAGCTCAATGTACCTAATACCAGTGAGTAAAAGACAGAGCAAAGATTATTAGTAAATGGAGAAAAAACTCTAAACTTGCTTCATTACAATAATTTATTGTAATGAAGCAAGTTTAGAGTTTTTCTTCATTTACTAATAATATATATAATATATATATATATATATATATATATATATAATAAAAATATAACAAAAGACTTTGATGTTTTGCATTATAGTCTATTTCAGGAAGATTAGACAAAGTGTCTAACTCTCCAGCTCTCATCAGATGTGAATGATGAATTCTTATTACTTTTAAGACATTTGAAAACAGATTTTTTTTATTGTCCTGTTTCCCTCTGCTGTGGGGCATAAAACAAGATATCTACCATTTGTTGTCGGCAATTTGTTAGGAATTTCTGTTAAATCAACCTATACCAGATTTCAACTAAAAGGACCCCCCCCACCCCAGTTTATTTAGATTTCATTTATTTACTTGTTTTTTCTTCCTCATATCTTTCTATTTCCCTAATTTATTTTTATTTTATATTATTTTTTTCCAAATTACTTATTTATAGATATAATATATATATATATATTATATATAGATATAATATATATATATATATATATATCAATAAAGAAAACTCAATACAGTAATCCCATAATAAATTTATTTCGACGAAAATTGGGCCCATTAAATTTAAGTTGATTTAAACCGGCTCCCCCAAATTTTCGCCTCATCAGATGGGTCTCAATTCACTTATGGACAAGCATATCACAAAAAACCCCAAAGAGCTGAATATATATAATTCAACAAAAAACAAAAAAATAATAAAAAAAATATATATTTTTAACAGTGTGGGAGTGTAACCATAGAAACAGGAAGTGAATGAAAAAAAAGAGATACAATCTCAAAGTTGATTTCTAGGGTGTTCAGACAGACAAAAAGGTGACATGACAGAAAAAAACAGAATAGTATAATTAAAATATAAAATAGACAAGTTAAAATAAAAAGATTTTAAATTTAAACATTAGAGTATAATGATGTATAAAGAAAATACTAGTTAAGATATAAATAATAAAATAATTAATAGAAGATAATAAAATTAAAAAAAATAATAAATAATAGAAAATAAAAATCAATTAAAATAATAATTCTAATAAAAAAATTCAATACTCAGAAGAGTCCTGGAGACCTGAGAAGACTTGTATGAAGATCCAAGAAAACCTGTTTTATCTATTTAATAGACTAATAAACTATAATGCAAAATTTCAAATTCTTTTGTTATATTTTTACTTCTAAATTTGCACTGTGACGCTAACAATAAGAGTATACAGCAAACTGCGACAGGTTTAAAAAAAACAAAAAACCTCCTATGTCGTAAGGAAGATTTCTTTTCCGGACTTTTGGATTATATATATATATATATATATATATATATATAATATATATATATATATACATATATACATAGGGTACGGCAGAAATACCTCACCCGGTCGGTTGGGACATAAGAATACACCACCCGCAACACTGCAGGGTGGGGTGGGGGTAAAAGCCCACCAATAGAGCCACCTGTTGGTTGTGGGTGGCGACCCATGATGCTTAGGGACGGAATCCTGGTAGTTGACTAGTCCACGACATGCAACACTCCGCTTTGTCCCTTATTTAGGCTAGACATGGGGTCAGAAAGATCTCCCCCCCCCGATTAATCGGCTGATCACATTAAGACCCTACAACCTATATCATTGTTCTGACACTTGTCATTATGGTAAGCCCCAACCATTTTTATCATATATGTGCTAGAAGGCGGTGATTGAGGGTCTTAGTGTCCTGTGTATGACGTAAACTTCATCTAATGTTGAAGTTTCAATTCTGAGTGTGAAGTACTCCTTTTATAACCATTATTCTCAGGTCCTCTCTAAACCAATGGTAGTACCTGTTAGGGTCCTATCTATGGGTTGAATAGATCGAAAAGTGAATTTAAAAAAAATATTGAATACTCATCAAGAATGAATAAAACAAAATGGCTTCAGCAAAAAATAACCCAACAAGTGTTGATATGCCATAAAACACAACCAACTAACAGTTGGTTTGCTGACAATGTTAAAGTTATCTTGGGAGTGTGAGGATCCCTTCAACCCCGTTACTTCCAGGTCCACCCTGGTCCGGATAGGTAGTACCTGTTAGAGTCTCATATATTGGGGTAAATAGATCAAAAATGAATTCTATAAAATTACCTGTAAAGCAAAACTGTTGTCGCTTTCTTATCAATTTGTTTAAAAACAAACTATTCGCCAACACACTTTAACCATACACATTTTATATACAATAAAAGCAAGATTTGGCATTAAATAACCCGTAGGGTTAATATGCCATTAAACAAAACAAAACAAAAAAAGAAAGAAAGTTACTGTTTAAAATCAAATATGGATGCTCTTCTTGAATACAAATAGCAATTCCTTCCGGTAACGAGACTATTTTGAAGTCTCGCGTCATAAAGTTATCTATTTGTAGTGCGAGAGTTGGCAGGTTGAATTTTCGCGCTAGGCACAAAGAAAAGAGAAATAAATTTGGGGAAATGGGTGAGAAATTATTCCTTGGGTCCCATTTTAACAATGGACATTTTTTTATTGCCCCAATAATAAATCTATTATTCACAACCTTCGGCTTCATGGAAAAAATTTCGAATAATTTGCAGTTTATTTTATGACCTCTTTATCGTTTTGTTTCTTTGCTTCTGTTCTTAGAATTTTCTTGTTTTTGTTACCTTAATCTCCTTCATGGTGAACGTTTTAAGATTCCGGCATGTTCATCTTTCTTCTTTTTTTCTTTCTTTGTTCTTTCTTTATTCGATTTTCTTTTGTTTATTACTTTTTATTTATTTCTTTTCTGTTTCTTTTTTCTATTTCTTTCTTTCTTCTTTCCTTCCTTTTATCTTTCTTTCTTTTTCTTTCTTTCTTCATTTTTATTCACTATTATTCATTCTTTCTTCTACTTTGTCTTTTTCTTTCCTTCTTCTTCTTTATTCGTGTTTTATTTTTCTTACTTTCTCTTTCTGCCTTTCTTCTTTCTTAATTTTCAGCACACTTTCTCTTTCTTTCTTTCTTTCTTTCTTTCTTCTTTCTCTTTCTTCAAGACTTCCCATTTTTCCTTTCTTTTTCTTTATTTGTTCATTTTCATTAAATTTTCTTTTTCTTTCTTTTTCTTCTCCAATTTCTATCTTTTTCTTCTCTCTTCTTCTGATTTTTTTATCATTGTCGTGATTCATTCATTTTTCTCCTTTCTCTTTTCTTCATGTTTATTCATTTCTTCTTTTCTTCTTGCTTTCATTTTCTTGCGTCCATTTTCATTTCACTTTTCTATATCTATCTCTCGTATCTTCGTGTCCCTTTCTCTTCTTTATTAAGCTTTCTATTCTTTCGTCTTCACTCTCTTTCTTATGTTCATTCTTCATTATTTACTAACTTTTAAAAAATTTTACTTCTTCCTATCTTTGTTCTTTTATATTTTTTTCTTTTCTTCTCATCTTATTAAGTTTTCTATTTCTTTTTCTTCTTCTTCCATGTTCTTCTCTCTTTTTCTTCCTTTTCTTCATTTCGCTTTTCTATTTCTTTTTTCATCATATATCCTTCTTCTTTTTTATCTTTCTTCTTCCTTATTTTTTCTTTTAGTCCTTCTTCTCTTTCTTTTATATTCCTTTTTTGTATAACTTTCTTGCTTTTTCGTTTGCCATTATATGCTTTATTCTATTTTCCTTTACATTACTTTTCCTTCTCTTTCTCCATTCATTGTTTTTCCTTCCTTACATCCTTTATTCTCTTCCTTTTTTAATCTTTGTTCACGCTTTTTTTTGTTTTAATCACATTTCCTTCTCTTCTCACTTTTTGTCTTCTTCACTTTTTTCTTAAATATCTAGTTTCTTCCTTTCTTTTAAAGCCTCTGTCCAGATCTATTCCATTCGATATTTTTTCTCAAGTTTCCTTCTTTTTATTCTGTCCATGTTAAATCTTTTCTTTATATTTTGACCTTCTTTATTCTCTTTTATCTTTCTTTCTTTCTTCTTTCTTCTTTCTTTTCTTTTGTTCTTTGTTTAATTATTTTTCCTTTTCCATTTTCATATCTCACCTTCATGTTTCTATCCTTGTGCTGCCCTCCGAGTATACTTATCAGTTGATGTGTGCGAACTCACCATTTTTCAATTAATGGCGTGTCCTCCTCTTATCAATTAGAATTTACTAAACTCATCGTTCTTTATTTAACAATTATTTTCCTTCCTTCCTTCCCTTTCTTCTTTTTTTCTCTCTTTCTTTTCGTCCTTCGTTCTTTCCTATTCTTCCTACTTAATTTCCTTCCTTCTTCCTCCTTTCTTCTGCGGCGTTCTTCTACGTATTCTTTTTCTGTGGCCACTTTCTTTCCGCCATTCTTTTCGCTCTTTCCTTCCTTCTCTCCCAAGTCTTCCTTCCTTCTCTACTATTTTCGCTTCCTTTCCTTCTTCTTAAATATTTTCTTCTTCCTTTTTTCCTTTTCTTCCTCCTTGATCCTTACCTTCCTTCTCTGAATTCTTCTTTTTCCTCATTTTCCCCCTTACCGTCTTAAATTCCTTGTTCTTCCTTGTTTCCTTACCTTATCATTCTTCTTTTCTTCTTCAACTTTAACCGCGCATCGCAACTAAATCTCGCTTCCTCTCTCCTCTTTCCTTCATACCCTTCCTTCTTTCACCTTTCTTCTTTCTTTCTTTCTGGTTCTGGTTTACTTTCTTGC
>CM042163.1:86961544-86976652 GCA_023376005.1 Doryteuthis pealeii | reverse complement strand
GCTTTCGCTCTCTCCTCTCTCTGATTGTTTCTTTCAATTTTCTTTTGTTTATTTATTGCATTGTTTATTTCTTTCATTCATTCATTATTTATTTTATTATTTTCGTTTTTTCTTTCTTGGTTTCATTCTTCGTTCTCCATTTTTCTTTCTATCATTCCATTTCCCTCTTTCATTAGCTTATGCTTTTCTTTCTGTTTTTCTTCACCCCGTCTCTCTACCCCTTCTCTTCTCTGTCTCTCCCTGTCTCTACTTCTCCCTAACTCCCCTTCTCCACTCTCTCCCTCTCCCCCCTCTCTCTCTCTTCTCCCTAATCCCCTCTTCTCTCTCCCCCTCTCTCTCTCTCTCTCTCTCTCTCTCTCTCTCTCTTCCTCTCTCTCTCTTTCACTTCGTTTAGTTTAACTTCAATATGCGCATCCCTTTTTTCTTCTTTTCAGCTTGAACGGGCACAGCCACAAAACGTCTTCAATCCCGATCGAGATGGCAAACATCCGATTAAAACCGTAACGCTACCAACACAGACTCAAAACTCCCGTCCCCATTAAGGTTCCACTCTTGAACTTTGGACGACAGACTGAACAGATTAAGTTTCCTGCCCGAGTCCTTAGTCGATTTAAGCCCACGAACACAATGCAAAGAACAGAATAAATCCGCACTAATGCGTTCCTCTCAAAATGGTTGCCCGAAAAAATTGATTCCAGAATTTATGGCACGAAAGTTGCCTCAGAGAAAAAGTAGAATCCATTTTTTTCTTATATGCTTATCAATCCACACACACACACACACACACACACATACACACACACGCGTGCGCATACATGTGTATAATATATGTGTATATTTTAGCAGCAAGTTATTTGTAAGCAGGTGTTTTAAATAACACGGGACATTTCTTTTTCATAATCATATACCCCACTGATGACGACTGGAAGAAGCAGTCGAAAGCGCTCGGGTTGATAGTATAGGAAGAATCCTATTTCAACCGAATCCTAACATTAGAAAGATAAACAGAAGACTGGAAAAGATACAAATCAAGATCGTGAAAAAGAATATTATATATTATATATATATATATATAGAGAGAGAGAGAGAGAGAGAGAGGTTTCACGGAACAGATGGACTTGCTACTACCAACACACTCTTCTACCCGGATTTTAATAGCATGACAAAAACCTCAAAATACTCCAATTTTTATAGTTCTTCCATAATGCTCCCTTTCAAAAAAAATCTAAAAAAATTTCTTCAAATAAGAAATTTTCTCCTGACGATGACCTAAGGTCAAACTGTTTGAGAATAAATAACATATATAACAATATTCCTTTTTGTCTTATTACTTTTGTTCATACTAATATATTATATATATATAACACACACAACACACACACACACATATATATATATATATATATATATATATATATATATATATATATATTATATATATATATATATAATATAAAGTTTTTTATGGGTCCAACGGAGAAAATTAGATATTCTATAAAAAAGAAGGTATGCAAAAAAGATTATTTTTTTAAAAGTTGATAGCAATACTAAGATAGAATTGAGGAAATGAGTGCACGTGTGGAACGTTAATCTTTTTTTTATCTTTCTCAATTTTTACACACATGTCGCGCACAAGTCGCACGCAAGGATTGAGAAAAATAACGTAGCGTTCAACCCATATTACACAACCATTATTAAATCAAAAAAGTAAGTTACAAAAACACACAGAACCTATCAAATATCGGACATATTCTGCCAAAATATAGTTATTCAATGTCTGAAAGATAACAGATCTGAAACACGTGTCGCATATGTAAGTTAATAAAATAAAATAAAATAAAAAAAAACATAATCCTTTTTGTGTGCTTCGGCCACTGGAACCGGTAAATTAAAATTAATAGCGTCGATCCTAGGGGGCTTTCTCCCAGGTAACACCTGCCCCCTTGACTTAAAGGGCAGAGCTGGGTTTGATTGCCAGCGCCTGAGGCGCCCCCACTTATGGGGGAATGTCGACGGGCTCGAAGCAATTTTTGTTAGCCCACATACGAATGAGACCTTGTGTCCAGCCCATACAAGTGGGGTATGAGGCAAAATACCAACATTAATACCTCAGTGTTATTGTGTTGGACGTATTTTGCTGTATCTTAATTGGAAAATAAATAGGAGGCATTATTTTCGGAGCGCCCCCACCCTAATCTAAGCACCCCACTCTAATCTAAGCGCCCCTCCTCAAGTAAAAGCGTATTTGTTTGTCGCTTAGATTCGTATCTGTTTTCAAGATACGACGTAGCAATGTTTATTCTCAAAACATTAGGTGACTGGTGCAGAGAAATTGTTGAAAAATACATTTCTTTCAAATCGTCAATAAATTTTAAAGATCTTATGAGGGGGAACCAGTCATCAAGCGAGATGATTTAAACCCTAGAATTGTAAAAATCGAACACGGATCGATAAGCACGCGGCCAAGTGCACGATAAGGATGGGAAGTTTTATTATTAGAAGGGGAACAAAATTTTGAAGGTCGATTAGATTGAGGAGGGAAATTTGAGGAATGGGAGAAAAGAAAAATAAGAGGTTGTTTTCGTTTATTTTTTCGTTTACACATACACACACTCACACACACACACACACACCTATATATAGAAGATGTGTAAGTTTATATATATATATAATTAATGTAGTGTAATATATATATAATATATATATATATATTAAATAGGGTGTGGTGTCTGTATATATATATTATATAAATATAATATATATATATATAATATATTATATATGAGTGTGTGTGTGTACGCGTGTGTGGATGTGCGTGTGGCGTGCGTGTGTCATTTATTTATGTTTGTGTTTCTTTCTGTGTGTATGTGTGTATTTCTATTTATGTGTATATCTGTTCTTACCGTGTGTGTTTTTCCGTTGAGTGTGCGTGTGATGTGTGTGTGTTGTGTGTATATATATATGTATGTGTGTGTGTATAGTTCTGTTTCTGTCTGTGTTGTACTGTGTTTCTGTTTCGAGTGTGTCTGTGTGTTCTGTTTGTATGTGTGAGTGTCGGTGTGTGCCGCGCGCGCGCCGTGTGTGTGTGTTGTGTGTGTTGTGTGTTTGTTTCTGTTTCAGTTACTGTTTGTGTGTGTATGTATGTATACGTTTTCTCTGTGTCTGTCTGTCTGTCTGTCTGTCTGTCTCTCTCTCTCTCTCTCTCTCTCTCTCTCTGTTCGCTTTTCTTCCCTCTATCCTTCTCTATCATTCTTTCTCTATCTTTCTATCGTCCTCTTTCTCTTATTTCTCTTATTTCTTCTCTTCTCTTCTCCTCTCTCTCTCTCTCTCTCTCTCTCTCTCTCTCTCTCTCTCTCTCTCTGTGATCTCTCCGTCTTTCTCTATTTGTCTTTCTCTTCTATATCTCTTTTGTTGCCCCCTCCCTCCCCCTCCCTCTCCTCTCTCTCCTCTCTTCTCTCTCTCTCTCTTTCTCTCTTTCTCTCTCTCTCTGGTTCGGGTTGGTGGTTATGATCAATTTCGTGTTTTCGATCAACAAAAATTTGAAGTAAAAAACTTTTACTGAGTGATTGAATAACTTGGCTATTCCGATTTTTGTTTTAATGATTTTACCTTAAACTTAAATCGAATGAAGACATCGAAGAAGGAAACGCCAAGAGAAAGACGATAATTACCATAATGACGACGACGATTTAAAAAACGATCTTCAGGAAAGAGACAAATAAAACCTTAGCAACAGAAGTCAAAGATCGTTAAGAGGAGCGAAGAAAAAACAAACACAGGTTTTGAATTTTCAAGAAATTGTATTAAGAAACGAATTTTATTATTATTATTATTATTATTAATATTATTATTTCCTGTATTGCGATGTCTGTGTATGCTTATTGCTTACCTGTACTACCAAATTGCTTTTATACAGCTATGTTTCTGCTGTGTGATGCACAGCTAGACTGTTTCAACATATATGTCTTAAATACACTAAAAGCCTTTTTTTCCTGAATCTGACCTGTGATCCTCACTGGATGCCCATACTTGTGATTTTGTATCACATCCTATCATGGCAAATGGGTTGGGTAAATACAGTGTGTCTAGATATCCATGAAATTGTTCTAGAAGCCTCTATTCCTGCACGTTTGGACTTCTATTTTCTTTTCCTTTAAGAAGTCCATCGCAGACGATGATGACGTCACTCCATGCCTTCAACAGTTGTGGACTCTCTGGTGACTAATTATTTCAATTCCGGACTTTTCAGATGGCAGTCACACACATGCAAAGTATATTTCCATCTGCATCTGTGGTGCATGACGATGCATACGTGACCACACTGCAGCCCTATTGATCTTGATATTGAGCCGCTCAGCTCCCTGTGCGCACGTGTCTCATCACCCTGTCTGTTGGAGCCCAATCTTCCAGGCTTAGTGTAAGGGCGCATCTCTTCAGAGTCGTCTTCATGTGGATTTAAATCCCTTTCGAGGGCTTCCTACCTTTCGAGTGCTTTCTGAGTTCACCATAAAGTACTTCACGGTGGAGACTGTCTGCAAGAATGCGGCTTGGTGTGACCCAACCATCGCAGTTGGTGTTGCAATAGGATGGTCTCAATGTGCTCTGCCTTCGAATACTGCAAATGCAAAAAAAAAATGTGAGGTCTATATGTGCATATCGCGCAACGGAAGATTCCTCTTCCGGTCAAGATACAAAAGAGAAAGATAAAGAAATATTATATATATATATATTAAAAAAGGAGGAGACCGAGAGAGGGTCTTCCGGGTCAAGAAGCAGGGAGAAGATGAAGAAATAGATAAAAGAAAAAAGGAAAAACGGAAGCGGAGTCTTCCGGTGAGGGGGCGGAGGAGAAAGATAAAGAATATATATGTCCGTTATCAGATCAAAAGATAAAATTGTGTGAGCATATTATTGTATATAAAGGCTAGCGGATGAAGGGTGTCATTCAGTCCCAGCGAGCAGCAGTGAGCGTAACCGTCGCGTCCCGTCGCCATCAACCCCCTCGTCGCCATCAACCTGCACTCTTCACCAACCCCCGGCATTTTCATTGTGAACACTCGTCGCCCCTCACCACCCAGACACCGAGGGAAAGTAAATACGGTCATATTTTTTATATACACGTGTCTATGGTTTTATTGAAGTCCAGTAGTCAGCAATCCAAACATATAGACTTGCAGACAATACAGGATTTCAACCTTCAGCAAATAAAAATAATGGCTTGGCCTCGTGACTGGCATCAGCTGAGTGTCAGTCAAACAAAATGGCAACTTGGATAGTAATTACGAAGAATGCTCAGAAACTAATGCCTCCCATTTATTGCAACCCAAACTATAACGAATAGCGTGAGCGCAATAACACTGTCCGATAGAGCCTGTTATCAGCTACAAAACCATCACCCCTACACAACCACCACTACTAGCAGTGTATTTTTGCCAGAGATGAACAAAGACTTGCACAATGCCTTCATAGGATAGTTGCTTCAAAAGTAATGCCTCCTGAATAAATATTGTTACCCTACAACGTCTGAGATGTTATTTCGATGGTATGTAGTACATGTTCAACCATCATATCAATAGATTAGTTAAATATATTGGATCGTTACAGGTTATAGCCCTATCGACTGAGGGTTATAGGGGAAAATTCTCCAGGAAGACAACCTGTGGTGGCTGACTAATCATACTTAAGGACCGAATCCTGGTGGCTATGCTGTGTATGTCACAACATTCATCTTTGGCACTTAGGCTAGACGGTGTGATCGGAGTCGCCCCGCTGATCAATCGGCTTTACCTGGCCCCCATATAATGTCCTTGCCCTAATAGCAACCCCCCCAAACCCATTTTATCATATATATGCTAGAAGGCCGGTGGCCGAGGATCTTAGTGTCGTAGATATGATGTTAAAATTGCTTCTAGTTGTGAAGTTCAAATTCCGAGCTCTGGAGAGTTGTAGAGTGTAGAGTGTATATTTCTCGTCCATTAATCCGGGTCTACTAAACCCAAGTTGGTATACCTGTGGTTCTACCTTGTGTAATAAATTTAAAAAAAAGTTTAATAATGTTTTTAAAAAAATTTGGATATATTTTCCAAGGATATTAGCGCTATGAGATATTGTCTGTGTCGTGTACATATTTATGATGATGCACCACTTGCACTACGCGGCCCCCCAACGAAAGAAAGAAAAGAAAGACAGAAAGAAATAAACGGAAGAAGGAAGAAGAAAGTAAGAAAGAAAAAAGAAAGAAAGAATGAATGAAAGAAAGAAAGAAGAAAGCAGTATCAAAAGAAAGAAAGAAAGACATACGGGCAATGAAAAAATATTGAAGATAAGTAGAAATAAGAAAGAAAGAAAGAAAACGAAAGAAAAAAGAAAGAAAAAAAGGACTAAAATGTAAAGGAAGAAGGTGTTTAAAAAGAAAGATGTCAAAACAAGAAAAAGAAAGAAAGAAATTAAATGAAGAAATGTTTTTAAAAAAGACAAAAATATCTTGGGAAAAAAAGAAAGAAAAAAAGAAAAAGAAGAAAAAATAAATAAAATGTATTGGAAGAAGTATAAAAAAGAAATATATCAAACGAAAGAAAGAAAAAAAGAAAAAGAAGAAAAAAGACAGAAAGAAAAAAAAAAACAAAGAATATTAAAAGAGAGAAAAAATTGTCAAGCGGAGAAAAAGAAAAAAAAAGAAAGAAAAAAAACTAAAAATGTAATGAAGAAGTATTAAAAGAAAGAAATATATGAAACAAAGAAGGAAAAGAAGGAAAAAAGAAAAGAAAGAAGGAGAGTGCAGATGAATAATATATTACTGTTAAAAGAAATAAAGCAAAAAAAATAAGTAAATAAAGACTAAGGAAGAGGAAAAAAAATCGAAAATAAACAGGAAAAGAAAACCGAAAATGGCGGAATTGATTTTGAATTGAATGTAAATTATTGACATTTTAAAGTCCAATTAAATCAATCAGGAATATCAATTAATGCACTCTCTTCCCTTCTTATTTTTTTTCATTTTATAAATTTATTTCTGTTTTCCTGACTTGACTTTACTTATTCGACGGGTTTGTGTCTTCTATCTCTTCACCAGTCACCACAGCCAACCCCCTCGCCCATCCGACCTATCTTAAGAAAAAGCCCCGCCCTCCCGATTAGCAGACCCTAATAACGATCTAGATCACGCTATGAGTGTCTCACAAATGTAACTGCTCCTCCCTCCGACCGCATCTTAAACCTACTATCACAGAAAACAAAAGAGAAGAAAAGGTTTGAAAAAGATTATGAATCTCTTTTCAGTTGTGTATGTGTGTAGGGGGGATGGAAGTCATTCCTCAAGGATTGTGATCGTAATTTTTAATACTTTCTCCTTATGTTGTTGTTAGTTTGTTGTTGTGTGTCTGTTGTTGTTCGCAACGAGAGATTTTTAATTACGACCACTGATTTTCAGGATTGCTTAAATTGCATTCATCGCTGCGTCTTGATTGTCGACGCCATTGGTTCGAATCAGACAATTTAATTAATAGCTAATGGCGATTTGACACCGTTTTAAATATATATATATATATTATATAATATATATATATATATATTATATAATAATATGCTGCGCTTGTATGAATGTGGTGAAAGTGCCTGTCTTTGGAGGATATGTGTAGCCTCATAAAACAACACTCACCGCACTATACAAACTCGCATTTATATATAATTTATATATATATATATGTATTGTATATATATATATATATATTATATATATAATGTAGTGTGTGTTCTTATATTATATATATATATATATGTGTGTGTGTGTGTGTGTGTATGTGTGTGTGTGTGTGTGTGTGGTGTTTGTATTTTCATATAAAGAGCTCTTCAGCAATTTCATGCTTAACTATCCAATTTAAATTAAATACTTGACACAAGAGAAAGTTAATTGTTTATCACCGAAAAATAAGTTATAAAGGTCCATTCACCAAACGTAAATGATTAATATATATATATATATATTATATATATATATATATAAGGTGTGTGTGTGTATGTATCAATATTCATATATATATATAATATACTATTATATACACACATAATATATGGAAGGAAACGCTCTCCTATATAAAATGAATGCGAGTACTCTCTGCCCGCCTTGCAATATACTCATAGTATGTTATTGACGATTTAATATATATTAATATTACAATACGTATAAGTGGAATGAATATTGTTATATTATTATTATTATATTATTTATTTATATTATTTATTATTGTTGTTTTATTATTATCTAAATACATATATAATTATATATATAATATATATATATATAATATATATATATATTTTATTATTAGAAAATTATTGTGTAAAGATAATTGTTTAGTAATTATATTTATTATTTTTATAATTTTATTGAAATGTTGTTATTATGTTATTGTAATTTATATTATTATAATTATTAAAATTCCTACATCTGACAATTCTCATTAATTTCTACATATTACTCTCCCCATTTATTACTGAATGACCACCAACAATTTATTCTTAGATCACACACTTATTAGTAAATGATAATCTCCATTTGATCTCAACACACAACAGATTATCACACTTTACCCATTTAACCAAGATTTTTCCAAAACAATAATAATATATTTTTGATAATAATTATATATAACAATATTTTCCCTTAAACCCCCCACACTTTACACTTCCCCATTGACACAATTACAATATAACTTACTGATAAAAATAATAATTCAAAAATATACATCCTTATTTACCAATAATTATTTCAACATAATTATAACCACACTAACATTATTTGCATAACATTCACTAGCACACAATTATCATCAGAATAATCATAATATTAATAACAATAATTAATAATAATAAAAATTATAAAACAATAATACTAATAATCTATAAAACAACAACAATAATAAAAATATAAGTAATAATAATAATAAATAATAATATATTAAAATAACAATAAATTATATAAATAAATTACAAATAACAATAATAACATTTCAATAAATAATTATAATAAAATAATAAATATATAACTATAACAATTATCTTTACAAAATAATATTTAAATAAAAATAAAATATATATATATATATTATATACTTAATTATAATAAGTATTTAGATAATATAAAAAAACAAACTATAATAATAATAATAATAATATAACAATAATTTATTTGACGATTAATATATATTAATATCTACAATTACGTATAAGTGAATGAATTATTGTCTATTATTATTATTATTATATTTAGTTTGTTTTTTATATTATCTAAATACATATTTATAATTATATATATATATATATATATATTTTATTATTAAAAAATATTATTGTTGTAAAGATAATTGTATTATAGTATATATATTAATTATTTTATATAATTTTTATTGAAATGTTATTATGTTATTGTAATTTATTTGATATATTATTGTTATTATTAATATTATTATTATTATTATTATTATCTACTTATATTTTATTATTGTTGTTGTATTAATTATTGTATTTATTGTTATTATATTTTTATTATTATTAATTATTGTTATTATTATTATGATATATTCTGATGATAATTGTGGTGCTAGTGAATGTTTTGCAAAATAATTTGTGTGGTTATAATTATGTGAAAATAATTATGGGGTAAATAAGGATGTATATTTTTGATTATTATTTTATTCGTATTATATTGTAATTGATGTTCAATGGGGAGTGTAAATGTTGGGGTTTAAGGGGAAATATTGTTATTATTAATTTAGTCAAAAATATTATTATTATTGTTGAAAAATCTTGGTTAAATGTAAGTGTGATAATCTGTTGTGTGTTGAGCTCAAATGGAGTTATCATTTACTAATAAGTGTGTTGATCTAAGATAATTGTTGGTGGTCATTCAGTAATAAATGGGAGAGAGTTTAATAGTAGAAATTAAATGAGATATTGTCAGATGTAGGAATTATATATATAATAATCATAATACAATAACAATTAATAACAACATTCAATTAAAAATTATAAAAAATAATAAATATAATATACTATAACAATTATCAACAACAATAATATTTTTTAAATAAATAAATATATATATGATATAAATAATATATATATTATATAATAATAATAACTGTATTTAGATAATATAAAACAAACAATAATAATAATAATAATAATAATTAATAATAAATAATAATAATACAATAATTCATTCACTTATTACGTAATTGGAATATAATATATATTTAATCGTCAAATACATACCTATGAGTATATTGCAAAAGGGCGGCAGAGAGTACTCCATTCATTTTATAGGAGAGCGTTTCCTTCTATATATATGTGTTATATATAATATTTATATATATATATGAAATATATATACATCACACACAACACTATATATATATAATATATATATATATATATATATAATCATTTACGTTTGGGTGAATGGACCTTTATAACTTATTTTTCGGTGATAAACAATTAACTTTCTCTTTTGTCGTCAAGTATTTAATTTAAATTGGATAGTTAACATGAATTTGCTGAAGAGCTCTTTATATTGAAATACAAACACCACACACACACACACACAACAATACACCACACACACACACACATTTATATATATATATATATATAAAGAACACACAAACACTAACATATTATATAATAATATATATATATATACTATACATAATATATATATATATAAATATATATATGCGAGTTCGTGTATGAGTGCGGTGAGTGTTGTTTTATGAGGCTACACATATCCTCCAAAGACAGGCACTTTCACCACATTTCATACAAGCGCAAGCATATATATATATATATATATATTTATATATATATATATATATATATATATATTAAAACGGTGTCAAATCGCCATTAGCTATTAATTAATTGTCTGATTCGAACACAAATGGCGTCGACAATCAAGACGCACGATGAATGCAATTTAAGCAATCCTGAAATCAGTGGTCGTATTAAAAAATCTCTCGTTGCGACAACAACAGACACAACAACAACAACAACCATAACAACACATAAGGAGAAGTATTAAAATTACGATCACAATCCTTGAGTGAATGACTTCCATCCCCCCCTACACCATACACAACTGAAAAGAGATTCATAATCTTTTCAACCTTTCTTCCTCTCTTTGTTTTCTGTGATAGTAGGTAAGATGCGGTCGAGGGAGGAAGCAGTTACATTTGTGAGACACTCATAGCGTGATCTAGATCGTTATTAAGGTCTGCTAATCGGAGGGCGGGCTTTTTCTAGATAAGGTCGGATGGGCGAGGGGGGTTGGCTGTGGTGACTGGTGAAGAGATAGAAGACACAAACCCGTCGAATAAGTAAAGTCAGTCAGGAAAACAGAAATAAATTTATAAAAATGAAAAAAAAAGAAAAAGAAGAGAGTGGCATTAAAATTGATATTCCTGATTGATTTAATTGGACTTTAAAATGTCAATAATTTTACATTCAATTCCCAAATCAATTCCCCCCCATTTTCGGTTTTTTCTTTTCCTGTTATTTCGATTTTTTCCTCTTCTTAGTCTTATACTTATTTATTTTGCTTTATTTCTTTTAACAGTAAATATATTATCATCTGCACTCTCCTTCTTTCTTTCTTTTTCCCTCTTTTTTCCTTCTTTCGTTTCAAATTTCTTTCTTTAATACTTTTCCATTACATTTTAGTTTTTTTTTTCTTTCTTTTTCTTTCTTTCTTTCTTCCGCTTGACATTTTTTCTCTCTTTTTAATAATTCTTTTTTTATATTTTCTTTCTGTCTTTTTTCTTTCTTTTTTCTTTTTTCTTTCTTTCGTTTGATATATTTCTTTTTTTAATACTTCTTCCAATACAATTTTTTTATTTTTCTTTCTTTTTCTTTCTTTCTTTCTTTTTTCCACTAGATATTTTTTTCTTTTTTTAAAAACATTTCTTCATTTATATTTTCTTTCTTTCTTTTTCTTGTTTGACATCTTTCTTTCTTTTAAACACTTCTTCCTTTACATTTTAGTCCTTTTTTTCTTTCTTTTTTTTCTTTCGTTTTCTTTCTTTCTTTCCTTATTTCTACTTATCTTTCAATATTTATTCATTTGCCCGGTAATGTCTTTCTTTCTTTCTTTTGATACTGCTTTCTTCCTTTCTTTCTTTCATTCATTCTTTCTTTCTTTTTTCTTTCTTACTTTCTTCTTTCCTTCTTCGTTTCTTTCTTTCTGTCTTTCTTTCTTTCTTTCGTTGGGGAGGCGCGTAGTGCAATGGTCATCATCATAAAATATGTACACGACCAGACAATATCTCATAGCGCTAATATCCTTGGAAAATATATCCAATTTTTTTAAAAACATTATCTTAAAACTTATTTTTTAAATTTATTTACCACAAAGGTAGAACCACAGGTAATACCACTCTGGTTTTAGTAGACCCAGATTAATGACGAAGAAATATACACTTCTACACTCTACACTCTCCAGAGCTCTGGAATTTGAACTTCACAACTAGAAGCATTTTACTCATATCTACGACACTAAGATCCTCGCCACCGCCTTCTAGCATATATATGATTAAAATGGGTTGGGTTGCTATTAGGCAAGGACATTATATGGGGCCAGGTAAAGCGATTATCAGCGGGGGGCGACTCCGATCACCCGTCTAGCCTAAGTGCCAAAGATGAATGTTGTGACATACACAGCATAGCCACCAGGATTCCGTCCTTAAGTATGATTAGTCACCACCCACAGGTGTCTTCCTGGAGAATTTTCCCCTATACACCCTCAGTCGATAGGGCTATACCTGTAACGATCCCAAATATATTAACTACTATTGATATGATGGTTGAACATGTACTACCATACCATCGAAATACATCTCAGACGTTGTAGGGTAACATATTTATTCAGGAGGCATTACTTTTGAAGCAACTATCCTATGAAGGCATTGTGCAAGTCTTTGTTCATCTCTGGCAAAAATACACTGCTAGTAGTGGTGGTTGTGTAGGGGTGATGGTTTTGTAGCTGATAACAGGCTCTATCGGACAGTGTTATTGCGCTCACGCTATTCGTTATAGTTTGGGTTGCAATAAATGGGAGGCATTAGTTTCTGAGCATTCTTCGTAATTACTATCCAAGTTGCCATTTTGTTTGACTGACACTCAGCTGATGCCAGTCACGAGGCCAAGCCATTATCTTTTATTTGCTGGAAGGTTGAAATCCTGTATTGTCTGCAAGTCTATATGTTGGATTGCTGACTACTGGACTTCAATAAAACCATAGACACGTGTATATAAAAAATATGACCCGTATTTACTTTCCTCGGTGTCTGGGTGGTGAGGGGCGACGAGTGTTCACAATGAAAATGCCGGTGGTTGGTGAAGAGTGCAGGTTGATGGCGACGAGGGGGTTGATGGCGACGGGACGCGACGGGGTTACGCTCACTGCTGCTCGCTGGGGACTGAATGACACCCTTCATCCGCTAGCCTTTATATACAATAAATATGCTCACACATTTTTATCTTTTGATCTGATAACGGACATATATATTTCTTTATCTTTCTCTCCGCCCCCTCACCGGAAGACTCCGCTTCCGTTTTCCTTTTTTCTTTTATCTATTTCTTCATCTTCTCCCTGCTTCTTGACCGGAAGACCTCTCTTCCGGTCTCCTCCTTTTTTAATATATATATATATATTTCTTTATCTTTCTCTTTTGTATCTTGACCGGAAGAGGAATCTTCCGTTGCGCGATATGCAACATATAGACCTCACATTTTTTTTTTGCATTTGCAGTATTCGAAGCAGAGCACATTGAGACCATCCTATTGCAACACCAACTGCGATGGTTGGGTCACACCAGCCGCATTCTTGCAGACAGTCTCCACCGTGAAGTACTTTATGGTGAACTCAGAAAGCACTCGAAAGGTAGGAAGCCCTCGAAAGGGATTTAAAGTCCACATGAAGACGACTCTGAAGAGATGCGCCCTTACACTAAGCCTGGAAGATTTGGGCTCCAACAGACAGGGTTGATGAGACACGTGCCGCACAGGAGCTGAGCGGCTCAATATCAAGATCAATAGGGCTGCAGTGTGGTCACGTATGCATCGTCATGCACCACAGAATGCAGATGGAAATATACTTTGCAATGTGTGTGACTGCATCTGAAAAGTCCGGAATTGAAATAATTAGTCACCAGAGAGTCCACAACTGTTGAACGGCATGGAGTGACGTCATCATCGTCTGCGATGGACTTCTAAAAGGAAAAAGAAATAGAAGTCCAAACGTGCAGGAATAGAGGCTTCTAGAACAATTTCATGGATATCTAGACACCTGTATTTACCCAACCCATTTGCCATGACTAGGATGTGATACAAAATCACAAGTATGGGCATCCAGTGAGGATCACAGGTCAGATTCAGGAAAAAGGCTTTAGTGTATTTAAGCATATATTGTTGAAAACAGTCTAGCTGTGCATCACACAAGCAGAAACATAGCTGTATAAAAGCAATTTGGTAGTACAGGTAAGCAATAAGCATACACAAGACATCGCAATACCAGGAAATAATAATAATAATAATAATAATAATAATAATAATATAAAATCGTTTCTTAATACAATTTCTTGAAATTCAAAACCTGTGTTTGTTTTTTCTTCGCTCCTCTTAACGATCTTTGACTTCTGTTGCTAAGGTTTTATTTGTCTCTTTCCTGAAGATCGTTTTTAAAGTCGTCGTCGTCATTATGGTAATTATCGTCTTTCTCTTGGCGTTTCCTTCTTCGATGTCTTCATTCGATTTAAGTTTTAAGGTAAAAATCATTAAAACAAAAATCGGAATAGCCAAGTTATTCAATCACTCAGTCAAAAGTTTTTACTTCAAAATTTTGTTGATCGAAAACACGAAATTGATCATAACCACCAACCCGAACCCAGAGAGAGAGAGAAAGAGAGAGAAGAGAGAGAGAGAGAGAGAGAGAGAGAGAGAGAGAGAGGGAGGGAGGGGGGAGGGCAACAAAGAGATATAGAGAGAAAGACAAATAGAGAAAGACGGAGAGAATCACAGAGAGAGAGAGAGAGAGAGAGAGAGAGAGAGAGAGAGAGA
>CM042163.1:86934044-86959044 GCA_023376005.1 Doryteuthis pealeii | reverse complement strand
ATATACAACATATATATACACATGTATGCGCACGCGTGTGTGTGTATGTGTGTGTGTGTGTGTGTGTGTGGATTGATAAGCATATAGAAAAAAATGGACTACTGTTTTCTCTGAGGCAACTTTCGTGCCATAAATTCTGGAATCAATTTTTTCGGCAACCATTTTGAGAGGAACGCATTAGTGCGGATTTATTCTGTTCTTTGCATTGTGTTCGGTGGGCTTAAATCGACTAAGGACTCGGGCAGGAAACTTAAATCTGTTCAGTCTGTCGTCCAAAGTTCAAGAGTGGAAACCTTAATGGACGGAGTTGAGTCTGTGTTGGTAGCGTTACGGTTATATCGGATGTTTGCCATCTCGATCGGATTGAAGACGTTTTGTGCTGTGCCCGTTCAAGCTGAAAGAAGAAAAAAAGGGATGCGCATATTGAAGTTAAACTAAACGAAAGAATGAGAAAGAGAGAGAGAGAGAGAGAGAGAGAGAGAGAGAGGAGAGAGGAGAGGGGGAGAGAGAGAGGGGGAGTTAGGGAGAGAGAGAGAGAGGGGGAGAGGGAGAGAGTGAGAGAAGGGGAGTTAGGGAGAGAGAGAGAGACAGAGAGAGAGACAGAGAGAGAAGGGGTAGAGAGACGGGGTGAAAGAAAAACAGAAAGAAAGCATTAACTAATGAAAGAGGGAAAAATGGGAATGATAGAAAGAAAAATGGAAGAAACGAAAGAATGAAACCAAGAAAGAAAAAACGAAATAAATAAATAAATAATGAATGAATGAAAGAAATAAACAATGCAATAAATAAAACAAAGAAAATTGAAAGAAAAACAAATCAGAGAGAGAGAGAGAGAGAGAGAGAGAGAGAGAGAGAGAGAGAGAGAGAGAGAAAGGGAATAAGGAAAAAAGAAAAGAAAGAAAAATCCGTTGGTGGGATAAATTTACAAAGTGAAATGCAAGAAGAACAATTTGAGAAAAATTCTGGAATTCTGGGGAAGTGGTAGTACCTGTTAGGGTACCATCTATAGGTTGAATAGAAAAAATGAGCCTAAATTTGTTTAGAAAAATCGAGTTTGAAAAAAATTGAATACCATGAAGAATGAATGAAACAAAACATCTTCGGCATAAATTACAAGGTATAGTGCTCCTAATTGTGCTAAAAGACACCGATGAACTTCAGCCCCTGACACTCCTTCCGACCAGATAAATCCGATCACTTTCTTGGTGCATACTGCTAGTGGAACGACTATATTTGCATTTTAAAGACAGCAAGAAAAATTGTTCGATCAGAGTCAAACTCCGATCACGTGACGATAACGGCGCAAACTATAGGCAACTATGCGCTGAACGCAGTGCAGGTACGAATAGTTTTTTTTATTCTTTGTCTTAGATTGGTGCAATCCACGATTGCCATATAGTGTAGTTAGTTTAAAACGGTAGCGAATACCATTGGCTCATTCAGTTTGACTGACGGGTAATGACCCCGAGATCATTTGAGAACATGGTTTTCATTGGACAATAGGTCACGAGATCACACAACATTTACAACGTACAATTTGATGTATTTTAAGTCAGTCAGAATCGCCCGACGATGAGAGCGTACTTGCACCGATACTTTGGGTCCTTCCGTTTTGACTCCGTGCGGTTGTTTGTTCTCAGTCGTACTGTGCTTAAAATGTTAGTATATAATGTTACAATCTTGTCGCCCATGTAATTTCTTTCCTCTCACAACTTTCGTTGTATGTTACAATGGCAAAGACACCGAGACAACGGCACTTGGTGACAGAAGAGGCCACAGAAGAAAGGTAAGGATGGGAAGGTAAAAAAGCACGGGAAGAAGAATGTTAATAAAACAGAAGAAGAAGAAGAAGAAGAAGAAGAATGGGAGAAAAAAGAAAGAAAGAAAGAAAGAAACCTGGGAATTAGTAATATTCTGTTGGTGAGAAGAAGAAAAAGAAGAAGAAGAAGGAAAGAAGAAAGAAAGAAAGAAAGAAAGAAAGAAGGAAGGAAAGAAATGAGGAAAGTAGTAGTAGTAATAATAATAATAATAATAATAAAGAAAAAGAAGAAGAAGAAGAAAGAAAGAAAGAAAGAAAGACAGAAGGAAACCAGGAAAGAAGTAATAGACTGAAGAAGAAGAAGAAAGAAAGAGATAAAGAAGGAAAGAAACGAGGGAAGTAGTAATAGACTGATGATGTAATAATAATAATAATAATATAATAATAATAATAATAATAATAATAAGAAGAAGAAGAAGAAGAAGAAGAAGAAGAAGAAAGAAAGAAACCAGGGAAGAAGTAATAGATGAAAAAAAAAATAAAGAAGAAAGAAGAAGAAGAAGAAGAAGAAGAAGAAGAAGAAGAAGAAGAAGAAGAAAGAAAGAAAGAATGAAAGAACGAGGGAAGCAGTAATAGACTGATGATGGACATAATAATAATAATAATAATAATAATAATAGAAGAAGAAGAAGAAGAAGAAGAAAAAGGAAAAAAAAAAGAAACAAAGAACAAACCAGATAAGTATTAATAGAATAATGTTAAAAAGAAGAAGGGAAAGAAGAGGAAGAAGAAGAAGAAAGAAAAAAAAAAAACTAGATAAGTATTTATAGACTAATGTGAAGAAGAAGAAGAAGAAAAAAGAAGAAGAAGAAGAAGAAGAAGAAGAAGAAAAAGGAAGGAAGAAAGAAAGAAAGAAACAAACCAGATAAGTATTAATAGAATAATGTTAAAAAGAAGAAGGAGAAGAAGAGGAAGAAGAAGAAGAAGAAAGAAAAAAAAGAAAAAAACTAGATAAGTATTAATAGACTAATGTGAAGAAGAAGAAGAAGAAGAAGAAGAAGAAGAAGAAGAAGAAGAAGAAAGAGTCATTGCTGATGGTGTAAAATCCATAATACGAATGTTGGTCGACATAGACCGGTGTAAGTTGACAAAGTCAGATTAAGCGTCGAATGGTTTGAAAAATGTCGGAAATGCAAAGACGCTAGTCTATAGGAAGATGCACGACCTCTCTAATGTGTTAAAAATACTTTGAATACCTCCTATTTGCATAATGGCGAAGGCTAATGGAATCTTCGGTTTGCTTGTCTGTAAGTGGCGAACCGATGAATGAGGCATCATGGGAAGGGAACACTTGAAAAGATTTCGTTATGTCTGCCTGCACCAGCTTTCATTTCAACGCTTCATCCTACGCAGCGAAATTCTCTTGGACTAGTTTCGACTTTTCAAATACTCAGAAATAAAATCCCGTAAGGGTACTTATATATATATATATATATATATATATATATATATATATATATATATACTGTGATGCAGGGGAGTAATGTCAACTTATTTGGGATTTAAATCTTTTTTTTTTGCAAATACATATGAACAATGTTATATATACTAGCAAATATATGCACCCTCCGGGTGCAAGTATTTGAATTTTAATATAATGAAATATGTTAAATTTGAAATACTTTTGAAACTAAATAAAAATCCAAATAAAATGATTTGAAACAGAGGGGGTATAATCGAAGAATAGAACAACTTTGAAACTAAGTCTTCCATCATTTTCCATCACTCCCTCCTTTTATTGCTGAATTTTCCTAATCTAACTATTTAGTTAAATTAGGAAGTAAAGAATAAAATTACTGTTATTTCTTTATATTAATGGATTTCTTTTAAGATTTATCTCCGAGATTTTTGCTTATATTCATTAAGAAAAAACCAAAAAAATTGAAGTCAATAATACTAAGCACATATACATTAAAATCAATTTTTTAAGATCAATATGCAAATTAGCCTTCCCATTGACACTGTAAACCTATTTTGTTGTATATATAAATACAATTGCATGTTAGTAGTAAGTAGATATGGTCAACAGTATTAATGATATAAAACAATTTTATTAATAATTGAGGTTTAAATAAAAAAAAAATCATAGAGAATATGATGTAAATAACTAAGGGAATTGTGACTTGGATAGTGATATAGTTTCGGTTACAGACATACAAACCCACAATCTCCATTATAAGAAGATATATATATATATATATAATATAGGTATATGTAAAAACAATTTTTTTTGTGATGAAACAAGAAAATACAGTGCTCAATCACAAATTGTAAGAGCTAATATTTATTTATAATAATAATAATATATATAATATATATATATATATATATATATATATATATATATATATGTGTGTGTGTCTGTGTGTGTGTGTGTGTGTGTGTGTGTGTGTTATACAGTGTTATCATAATCTATGCTACCACATAGATTATACAAAAACGGTATGTCCGAAAAGGAGTAAAGTATAAAATTGTGTTTGTATGCAAAGAGCAGGACGGAATCTGTTGATGAGGAGGGTATATATAATATATATATATATATATAAATATATATATATATATATATATATATATATATATTTAAGCTAAGAGAAAGGAAATGAATCCGATGGTATAAGTATAGATAAAAGGGTATGAAAACAAACAATGCTGTTAAAATGAAAATATTTTATATAATATTCATAGCTAATATTGAACAATATTTCGATTTATAAAAATCATCTTCAGAGCTTGTTTTTACTCCGGACTCATCGAGAGAGGAGCTGAAAATAATTTGAATTCAAAACGAAAACATTGATGTTCCAAAAAGTCATGCGGTCGTTTCTTCATAAGCACATCCGCTACGCGTTTCTCGGTCAGCGACAATAATGTATATCTTAGTGTAACAGTTTTTGAAAAATACCCCCCCAAAAAAAAAAAAAACAAAAAAACAAGTTCTGAAGACGATTTTTATAAATCGAAATATTGTTCAATATTAGCAATGAACATGATATAAAATATTTTCATTTTAACAGCATTGTGTGTTTTCATATCCTTTTATCTATACTTATATATATATACATATATATGTGGGAGAAACATCTACATCTTTTAGACTAAGATTGAATAACCACAAATCCACAATAAAACTCAGATCACCCCATAGCACGATAGCACTTCACTTTAGCCACCCTACCACACAATCCTACACACCTCAAATGTATTTTAATAGACGCGCATTTCCAAGAACGCAATCTCGAAAACAAGCAGAAACCAAATGGATTTTAAAACTACGAACTCACGTGAGGGGACTAAACGCCGATATGGGAATACTCCGTTATTACAAATATTTTACAGACGCTGCCAATAACAACAAAGACAAAGGATCCGTTCAAAAGGAGCGACATTCATTTGAAGAAGGGAATCTAACGATCCCGAAAATGTATGATAAATAATAAAAAATGAGTGAATCCAGTACTCCATAACATTGAGTTCCTTCATTCATTTTTAAATGCTTCATAATAACGCCCAACTTCAACATAAAAAGCATAAATATATATATATAAAAGTAAAGTCATCGGGGCGGCCTAAAGTCGGTATCATCCAATCAGCGAGGGAGTCTATCCCCTTTTCAATAGCGCTAGACCAAGGAGACTGTTTTAGCATCTGAGGTGGAGCGCCACACCTACCATCAGCTCCTCACTTTACCGCACAGATCCCTGTGCTACTCATACGCTGAGTTGGCGAGGACCGGTATCGAACTAGGAACCTTGTGGTTTCTAGCCGAACGCTCTACCGACTGAGCTAAAGGCAATTACAATGCGTATATCGTATAAAATTATCGAATTTTATACGATATACGCATTGTAATTGCCTTCAAAAATATAAATAATAGTATACTTTACTTAACAATTGTTCAAAAGCAAATTAACAAATACTATTATCGTTAATCCTGAGCAGGTGCCTAATTTACGATTCTCTCAACGCTCGCTGTACTAAGTATAGTAGTGGCGTGTTTATCATAGACAAGTTAATTTGGCATGTTTCGCGTGCGACGGGTCGGTAGCCCAGAGGTAGAGTGTCTGATTCTGCTTGCTGGATTCTCGGTTTCAATTCATGTCGGGGGGATATCGTAGGTATACACCACTGATGAGACTTAATAAAGTTGAAATAGCTGTACGGTGTTCCACGTCGCACGTGTTATTCTCCGAGTTTGCTTGTCATGATTATTTTCAATAATTATCGAATTTTATACGATATATGCATTGTAATTGCCTTCAAAAATATAAATAATAATACACTTTAATTAACAATGCTTCAAAAGCAAATTATCAAATACTATTATATATATAACTTTTTAAAAGGCACCGGTCGAAAGGGCCCTTAAGTTTCGCCTTTTTTCTTTTTTTAAAAATGATTCTTGAACCTAACCCTTTATTAAGTCTACGGGGATATCCTGTTCTCATTCCGCTAATCATAACTGGGGTACAGGTATTTAGCTGTGTTAATTATTATTCTATTACTGCTTCCCCTGACTAGGATTGAACCTAAAATCTAGATATAACTGTTACTTAAAACTTTATTAACTTAACTCCTTTATCCACTAGGCTATGTGTAAGATTCCGAGAAATAGAAAAAATGGTATTTAAATTTTTTTTTTAAATTGATTAAAAAATTGAATAACCATTATGACTTAATAAAACAAAACGTCTTCGGTATAAGATAACCCAACAAGTGTTGATATGGCGTAAAATCCAACCGATCAGCCAACCATCCCTATTCCTTTTCCCGACGGAGATGCGAATGGTGTAATAGTTATCGCTGTAGAAAATGAGCTTTAATTTCCTCAGGAAAAGGATGAATCTATTTCTTGTTCCAACAGATGGAAGACAGGTTTTTTTTAATCGACCAGTCTAGGAGAGAGACAACCCCGCATTCCAAACCAAGGTTACGTAACATACAACTAATAGAAGTTACCGACATAAATCTTCTTCCTCCAGGGAATGAAAAAAAGCACGATGAAGAGAGGTTAAAATTAAGAAATAATGTGCCGTTGAGAAAAGAGCTTATTCAACCTTTTTACAGGCCTTGTTTTTTTTGCTCTGCACATCCTCCTCACCATAGAAAATATGTGGGGTTACTGGAGTTAGTAACCGGTGATCCGACTATAAAACCGGTAGTACTGGGTTACATAGTACTAGTAATACATTAGTCGCTTCCATCATCGATATTTGTAGTAGATTTAAGACATTGACAAGATTCGAACCACCCAACCAGCCAGCCAACAAATAATGTTAGCGTCTCATCTATGTGTTAAATAGAGGAAAAATATTTAAAAAATAGACAAGAAGAATAAATAAAAGAAAACATCTTATTATAATGGAGATTGTGGGTTTGTCTGTCTGTAACCGAAACTATATTACTATACAAGTCACAATTCCCTTTATTATTTACATCACAATCTCCATGATTTTATTTATATTTAAACCTCAATTATTAATAAAATTGCTTCACCTTTTTATTAGTGTTGTTCATATCTACATAAAAATAACATGCAATTGTATTTATATATACAAAAAATAGCGGTTTACAGTGTGAATGGGAAGGCTAATTTGCATATTGATATTAAAAATGTGATTTTATTAAATATGTGCTTAGTATTATTGATTTCTAATTGTTTGGTTTTATTTTAATGAATATAAGCAAAAATCTCTTCAATAATCTTAAATGAAATCCATTAACAAGAAAAAATAACTGTCATTTTATTCTTTATTCACTAATTTAACTAAATAGTTAAATAAGTAAAATTCAGCAATGAAAGACGGGAGTGATGGAAGAGTAAGTTTCATTTCTATTTTTCTATTATACCCCCACTCTGTTTCAAATCTTTTTATCTGCCTTCTTATTAGACTTTCTAAATTAATACGATATTTCATTACATTAAAACTTAAATACTTGCACCCGGAGGGTGCATATATTTGCTAGTACAACTAATAGATGGTACCGACATAAATCTTCTTCCTCCAGGAGTGGAAAAAAAGCATGATGATGATACTCATGATGATGATGATGTTAGGGTCCTATCTATAGGGTAAATATAAAAAATGAGCTGAAATAAATGTGTTTAGAAAATTGAGTTTAGAAAAAAAGAAAAAAGAATACCTATCCAGAATGAATAAAACAAAACATTTCCGGTATAAAATAACCCAACAAGTTTTGACATGCCGTAAAATACAGTCAACCAAACAGCCAACCAACCAACCAGCATATAATGTTAGCGTCCCATCTATGGGTTAAATAGATGAAAAATACATTAAAAAACTTGAATAGACAAGAAGAATAAATAAAACAAAATGTCTTCGGAATGAAATAACCCAACAAGAGTTGACATGCCGTAAAATCCAACCAACCAACCAACCAACCAATCAACCAATAGATAATGTTAGCGTCCCATCTATGGGTTAAATAGATAAAAAAATATTAAAAAAAACAAAAAAACTTGAATAGACAAGAAGAATAAATAAAAGAAAACGTCTTCGGCATAAAATAACCCAACGAGGGTTGACATGCCGAAAAAACTCCAACCAACCAACCAGCCAACCAACCAACCCAACGAAATCAACAGAAACGAAAAGAATAAGATGGAATAAAAAGAGATATACGTATAAAGAAATGAAGTAGCCAGTATTTTTCGAGGGGAACAAGACGTTGAGCCAAGGTGATTGGCTGTTTGTCGCATGATTTTGCCTTTAAGGGAGAAAAAAAGTTTTGGCCCTGGCGAGACTCCAGAAAATCGGAGGGGGGGCGGTCAGAAAAAGAGGGGGGTGGCAGTGGTGGTGGTGGTGGTGGAATAATGAAAAAGCACCAACTGAAGTGGACCTATCAAAATTTCGGCTAGTCTGACGCTAATATATGCATCCCTTGTTTGCACATTTTTCCAATGCATACTGTCTTAGCCGCACGGAATTATGGGAAGGTGGCCATATTGAAAACAAAAACGGAGGAGAGGAATTCGATGAGAGTTATCAGGTACGGGTGCGTGCGTGCGTGTGTGTGTGCTTGTCTTTGTGCTTGTGTGCGTGTGTGCGTATGCTGTGTATGTGTGTGTGTGTGTGTATGTTTGCGTGTGCCTATGCTGTGAGTTGAGAGAAATAAGATAGCGAAGTAGAGAGAAATGAGAGAAGGGAAAGTGAGATAGAAAAGATAATATATATATATATATATATATATATAATATACAGAGAGAGAGAGAGAGAGAGAGAGAGAGAGAGAGAGAGAGAGATTGATATAAATATATATATATATATATATATATAGAGAGAGAGAGAGATAGATAGATAGATAGATAGAGATGAATAGATAGATTTATAGAAAGGGATAGATAGATAGATAGATAGATAGCGAGAGAGGGAGGGGGGAGGTTAATTATAGGGGAGATGGAGGCGCGTGGTCTAATGGTTAGAGTCGTAGGAAGTGAATTCGTCGACCAGAGTTCAATTCCTGGACGAAGCTGTTTGAATTTCCCATGGCGCTAATACCATTGGGAAATGTATGAATCCAATTCTCCCACAGCTATGTGTAAATAGCAGTGTAGACTGTGCTCTTTAACCATGGCTAGGTAACTAGTCTAGGAAAAGGAAAACTCTGAATTCAAAACTATTAAAATCAGCTTAAGAAATTGGCCTTGTGTCACATCCTGCTCGTGCGGTGGGGTTGATAAATATATATAGGGGGGATGGAAAAGTGTGATTTCTTCTTCTTCTTCTTCTTCTTCTTTTTCTTCTTCTTCTTCTATCCTCATTCTTCTTCTTCTTCTTCTTCTTCTTCTTCTTCTTCTTCTTCTTCTTCTTCTATCCTCATTCTTCTTCTTCTTCTTCTTCTTCTTCTTCTTCTTTTTGCGTGTGGTGTTTGTGGAGAAAGAATAAAGCAAAGTAGGGTTGAAGGAAAATCAAGAAAACGGAAAGGAAGGAATGAAAGAAGGACGGAAGAAAGAACATGAAAAGAAGAATCTTTAAGAAATAAAAACAAAGAAACTATGTGTGTGGGGGGGAGAAGAAGAATGAAGGAAACAAGGATTGAAGGAAAGAAGAAAAGAAGAGGAAGAAAATAACATGCTACACAGAAAAATATCATAAGGAAGAAAGAAAAAAAGAAAGAAAGAACCGGAAATATATATATATAGAGAGAGATGACTCGTGGAAGCGATAACGCTAATCTGAGTCAATGGAAAAAATTGAAAAGATGAAAAGAGGGAAAGAAAAACAAGAGTGAAAGAGAGTTAAATCAAGATTATTTTACTTTTTACAGGAAGGAGTGAAAGGGGACGAAAGAAAGAAAATCCAGCAAGAAGGAAAGAAAGTAAAACGAAGGATGAAAATGTAAGGAAGGAGAAAGAAGAAATTGGAGAGAAGAAAGAATGAATGAAAGAAAGTTTGAAGGAAATAAAGGAGCTACATAGATAAGACATCATTTAGCAATGGAAAATACAAAGCCAGTATATTACTTTCTCGACTAATTTGGTAACTCAAAAATTCAAACCAAAATACACCAAAAATAATCTGGAATGTAAGAAAATTGGCACCAACATACGACACCATTTCAAAACGATGTAACCTTTGCGTAGAAGAAGGAATAATAATAATCTCCTTCCCAGAACAAAACAAACTTCTTAGCGAACTATCTGAACTTATATCTAAATGTAGGCATGAAAGCAAATTTTTATTAAGACAACTGAAAACGACTCCAAAGACTAAAATATATTCATAAAAACATTAAAAAATGAATAAATAAAAGAATAAGTAAAGGAAATAATAAATGAGAAAAAATAAATAGAATAAACAAATAGAATGAAGGTTAAAAAAATCTGAAGAAAAAGTGGAAAAAAAGAGTGAAAGAAAAAAAGGCTAGCTGTAAGGAAAGAAAGTAAAAAGAAGAATATGAAATGAAGAAAAATTAATAAACTGTGTGAAGATGTGAAGAGGGACGAATGAAATAAAGATTGAAAGAAAGAAAGAAAAGGGAAGGGAAGAGTGAAAGAAGGACGAATGAAAATTAAGCAGGAGGGAAAGGAAGTAAAATGAACGATGAAAAATGTAAGGATGGAATTTTTTAAAATTCTTCATTGGAAGAATTTGTCTTTTACAGTTTGAAGTAGCTAATTTAGTATGTATACTTACTGGTCCCTGAGAAAAGAAGTTTTAACTAAAAAATGAATAAATTCAAGGTGTTTTGAAAATTTGATATTATTTGTAAATATCTGAGGAATTACATATTCTAAACAAATAAAATTAAATAGCTTAACAGAAATAATATTTTTCTGAAACACCCTTTATATATACTAGCAAATATATGCACCCTCCGGGTGCAAGTAATTAAGTTTTAATGTAATGAAATATCGTATTAAATTAGAAAGTCTAATAAGAAGGCAGAGAAAAAGATTTGAAACAGAGTGAGGGTATAATAGAAAAATAGAAATGAAACTTACTCTTCCATCACTCCCGTCTTTCATTGCTGAATTTTACTTACTTAACTATTTAGTTAAATTAGGAAATAAAGAATAAAATTACACTTATTTTTTCTTGTTAATGGATTTCATTTAAGATTCATTGAAGAGATTTTTGCTTATATTCATTAAAATAAAACCAAACAGTTAGAAATCAATAATACTAAGCACATATTTAATAAAATCACATTTTTAATATCAATATGCAAATTAGCCTTCCCATTCACACTACAAACCGCTATTTTTGTATATATAAATACAATTGCATGTTATTTGTATGTAGATATGGACAACACTAATAAAAAGGTGAAGCAATTTTATCAATAATTGAGGTTTAAATATAAATAAAATCATGGAGAATGGGATGTAAATAACTATGGTAATTGTGACTCGATTAGTAATATAGTTTCGGTTACAGACAGAAAAACACACAATCTCCATTATAATAAGATATATATATATATATATATATAAGTGTATTTTGGCAGCAAATATATATATATATATATATATATATAAGTGTATTTTGGTAGCTTTTTTTCTTTTAAACGTGTTAAACTGTACAGACAATTCTTGTCGGACGAGTTTTTGTTCGATCCTTTCTAATTTTCTGGCCATCTTTTTGGTGTCAGGGTGGAACTGGTGTAACAGTTCCACCCTGAAAACTGAAATAATTAATGAAGGTAAAAGAAAAAAAGTGTGTAGGAAAGAATGAAAGAAAGATAGAAGAAAATAAAGAAGTTCGAAAGAAAGGAAGGATAAAAGGAAGAAAGAAAGGAAAATAAAAAGAAGTTAACTAGTTTCTATATGTAGACATTTAAACAAATTTCTCTTGTGTCATCTACCACCCGACACTAATAAATCCTATATCATTCGCCGAGAAATAAGACTCTGGGATCGAATCAGCGGATGAGTAGCACAGATAAGCTAGTTTGATCTGTAGGATAGGAGTTGTGCTCCACCTCAACATCTCCCTAGTTGAGAGCTAGCGAAAAGGGGATAGACCCTTCGCTGTCAGGCTGATACCGACATTAGGCCATTCCGCCAACTTATAAACATATATTAAGTAAAAATATCGGAGTGCTTAAAGTCGGCATCAGCCAGACAGCAAGGGAGTCTATACCCTTTTCAGTAACGCTAGAAGGGAAGTAGTTTTTAAATGTAGGCATATAAATAAATTTATCTTGTGTCACCTACCACCTAACCCTAATTAATCCCATATTCTATACACCTCTATTGATTTGATTTTTTTTATATCTCATATTATGTTTAAAATAAAAATCTTTGCGTAATAAAATTCTATCACGTGAACCAATCGCTTTTCGCTATTCAACCGTTCTGAGGATTGCCTGATAATTAATGTGTAAATTTATACCATAATATTGTATTTGAGATTAATTATATATATATATATATATATATATATATATATATATATATATATATATATATATATATATATATATTAGCTAGATAATAGATATTACATAGATACATAGATAGAGATGAATAGATAGATTTATAGAAAGAGGTTGATAGATAGATAGATAGATAGATAGATAGATAGCGAGAGTGAGGGGGAGGTAAATTATAGGGGAGATAGAGGCGCGTGATATAATAATTAGAGTCGTAGGAAGTGGACTAGTCGACCTGAGTTCAATTCATGGACGAAGCTGTTTGCTTTTCACATGGCGCTAATACCATTGGGAAAGGTATGAATCCAATTCTCCCTCCAGCTATGGACAAATATATATAAGTAAAAAATATAACAAAATCTGTTTTTTTACTTATATAATTTTGCTCTGTGACTCTGATAATAAGAGCAGACGTTGAGCTCTGCAAACTGCGACACTTAAAAAAAAACTACTATGTCGTAAGGAAGATTTCTTCTCCGGATTTTGGGATTATATATATATATATATATATATATATGTGTGTGTGTGTGTGTGTGTGTGTGTGTGTGTGTGTGTGTGCGCGCGCGTGTGTGCGTGTGTGTGTGTGTGTGAATAAAACACAAGCAATAGATTCAATTAATATTTCGTCTGTGTTAGAACAGAAAATTCCTTGGAATAATTTTTATTTGTTTCTCCAAATTGGTATATAAGTGAGGAAGATGTAAACATGGATAGGGGAAGGAGAGAGGAAGAAAGGTAGAGGCATAGAGAAAGGAAGGGGGGTCAAGGCCCAAACAAGCGGAGAATGGTAGCGGATATGGCGAATATGAGGGCCAGGCAGGCAGGAGAAGGAGGAGGAGGGGGAGGAGAAGGAGGAGGAGAAGGAGAAGGTAGATATAAACACACTGTCCACTCTTGACCATTTCCAGAGAAATCGGCTTACTTCCTTTGGTGCATAATGCTAGGGGAGCAGTCATGTTTACACTGTTACGACAGCAAGTAAATTGTCACGAACAGATTCAAACTTCGATCACGTGAACGCAACAGTGCTAGCTCTAAGTACGCATGCGCGGAATGCAGTATGACAATAATAAAGATGTTAAGCGAAAATGTGGATAATTTTTGACTTTGCAAAAAAAAAAAAAAACAACTATATTCCACATTAACATGGTGCTGCACAACATTGGTAACGTTCGTTTACAAAAGGTTCAATTCAAATTCCCTGAACTTAGGGCTAAATTTTGCTCAGTACCACCTAGAGGAATATATAAGATCCCTTGTTCCATTCAGGTCCCAGCCAACTCAACATGAGTAGCACAGATTGGGTAATCTGAACTGTGCGGTAAAGTGTCGAACTGAGGGTAGGTGTGACAAATAAACCTAAACGGCTTAACAGAAATAATATTTTTCTGAAACACCCTGTGTGTGTGTGTGTGTGTGTGTGTGTGTGTGTAGTTTCTCATTTGAATAATTTTTTCTTAATAACAAACAAATATATGAAATACATATATATGTAACACATATATAAACCAAAAACTTACAAGTGACCCAAGAAAATGATATCACTGACGACACCTACCAGCGCACCAAAGTTAGTAAGGAGCGTATATTTAAAGTAGATTACACAGACAGACATCGCAGAAAAAAAAAACATTCTTCATGGTAAAGTACTAGAGAAAAGGGAATATCGACAATAGGTCAGGAAAATAAAATAAAAGTAATTATAAGTTCTATATTCATGAGTAAACAGAGGTCATTATTATGGACAGAGAATTTATATTTAAGTTTCGGTACAAAGGACCAAGATCGCATAGGCGAGAAACTGTCAATAACCAGTCAGTGTTGACTCCATGTCCACGCTACCTTAATTTATATACAACATTTAATGGATTGTAAAGAAATTCAACAGGCACGGAAATTACACTACAGTCAACAAGTTTCACTTTAAAATAACCACCATTAGCGTCGATCACATGCTCAATCCTGCTCCGGAACCTGAAGTAAGCTGATGTTACAGTTTCACTGGGAAGGGTCTCAAAAACTACTTTAATTCTGTCGATTAACTTGGCTTTTGTAGTACTGGAACAGCAATTGGTGTCTTTCTCAACAGCACCACATACATAATAATCCATGGGGTTAAGATCTGGGGAGTTCGGAGGCCAAACACTGGGACTGGTGTAGTCGTAAAAATTCGACGACAACCATTTTTTACTTTACCCAGAGGTGTGTCAGGGGGCCGAATCATGCTGCCATACATATGGCCTACCATTGGCTATCCTTGTTGTCCTGAGCTTGATTAGATTGTTTAGCAACTGAATCCAACCTAATACCCTCACTAATACCCTCACTGAAAAAATGCGGAGGAATCACATCACACAGCGAGGACACACATCCGAAAACCATCACAGTTTGGGAAAATTTAGTCCGCATGACACGAGTAGTGTCCTTTGGACTATATGCAAGGCATCTGTTATTCTGATAATATAGAATGGATATAGAGACTGAAACAGATGGATAGATGAACATACTAACATACAAGAGAAAGATTATCATATTACAATAGATAGATAGGAGAAATGTGAGGAGGTTAATCTGACAGTATGTGGAGACAAACACGGGATGTTATGGAAACTGGATGTTTGTTGTCGACGATGCAACGTTTCGGTCTATTAGACCTTCTTCAGGATTTGGATGTAGTTCTTGCTTCAATGATGGACATTGTCAAAATGGTGAAACAGGAAGTCGTCAGTAGGGGGAGAGGTGGTTGTTTATATATATGTTTATAGTTGGGGAACTGGATTTGTCATTAAGTTGTATGTGTGGTTGGTATGTGTGGTTACAATTAAACAGACACACACACACATACATACACATATACATTTATCTTAACCAATCCTCACAATCCAATATTCTAGACTAACACCTGCGGTACCATCCCAATTCACCATTCTGACACTCCCCATCTAGAGAGAAGAAAATCCACTACCCACCCCCAACCATCCCTCCCCCTATTGACGACCTCTTGTTTCACCATTTTGAGAATGTCCATCATTGAAGCAAGAACTATATCCAAGTCCTGAAGAAGGTCTAATAGACCGAAACCTTGCATCGTCAACAATAAACATCCAGTTTCCATAACATTCAGTGTTTGTCTACCTTTCTCCACAATAGATAGATGATAATGATGAATAATGATCGCAATAAATCAAATTTGGTTGGGATTTAAAACATAAATAAAAAAGATATACGAGCAAGAATAAGAAACGAACGGAGTTAAAAAAAATAAATAAACAAAACAAACAAAACAACAAAAGAAAAATATAAAAACAAACACAAAAAAACCCCGCCAAAAATGTCGAGAAATTTATCTTCTCGAAAGCAAACATTTGTAGGAAGTGTAATGTCCGCTCATAAACGGTGCACGTGTATTCGCAAGTGTGCAGCAAATCGTCCGTTTTTGTTTTGGTCCTTTTACATATGCATCTACATATTGATAAATGGTTAGAGGGGGGAGGGGGCGTATAAATTGTCTATCAAGGGATCGATCGATCGATATTTAACTTAGAGAGATGGATAAACATTAAATAATGGCGCGTGTGATAAATTTAGATAAGCTGCATCTTAACAGACTCGGAGATACATTAGGATGAAGAAGAAACGGAGGGAGACACGAGGAGATTGATCGGATGATATGAAAAGACGGACATTACACTTATATATATATATATATATATATATATATATATATATATATACAGGCCATAAATACTTAATATTTAGACACCGACATATCCACAATAAGACGAGTATAGATAGATAGATAGATAGACAAAGAGACAGATGTTTGATTCTTTGGTTGGTTGGTTTGTTTTTTAGAGCTTGTCAATATTTATGCAATAGATAAGATATATATATATATATATATATATATATATATATATATATGAGGAAAATGGGATTGGAATGAATCCGACAGAATGAGGTAAAAGAAGGAATGAAAGAACAAAACTCAGACAAAAATGTGTAGTATATTTCGCTGAAATGTTAAATTCTGCTTCTTCAGCCTTTATTGAATCACTTGTTTAATCCTAATGATTCAATAAAGGCTGAAGAAGCGGAATTTAACAATCCTGCGAAATATACTACACATTTTTGTCTGAGTTTTGTTCTTTCATTCCTTATTTTACACACACACACACACACACACACACACACACATATATATATATATATATATATATATATATATATGTATATATATATATATTAGTATCACGCCTTCGAAAATAAGATATTATAGAGAAATCTATGTGGAATGACAACTCTAGTGGACATTCCTTGGAAATGTGGACTAGACTTGTATTTCCCCAATTTCTCAATAACACACACACACACACACACGCACACACACACACACACACACATACATGATGGACTCTCCCGTCGATCGACGTATGAGTGTTCATACAATGAACACCCCCACAGTGATTTGTTTATAGTGGTGAAGGCTTGTGTTGGACCATCCACACTTTTTGGCACAGTCAATAGGAAAGAATTGGTGCATCAAGGGTTGCCACAAACCCAATCAACGACCGACCTCAGGAATTTTGAATTCAGAGTTATCCCTCTCCTAGACTGGTTACCTACCCAAGGCTGAAGGGCCCAGTCTGCCCTACTATTTAACCCATAGCTGGAGGAATTTTGAATTCAGAGTTATCCCTCTCCTAGACTGGTTACCTACCCAAGGCTGAAGGGCCCAGTCTGTCCTACTATTTAACCCATAGCTGGAGGGAATTTTGAATTCAGAGTTATCCCTCTCCTAGACTGGTTACCTACCCAAGGCTGAAGGCCCAGTCTGCCCTACTATTTAACCCATAGCTGGAGGGAATTTTGAATTCAGAGTTATCCCTCTCCTAGACTGGTTACCTACCCAAGGCTGAAGGGCCCAGTCTGTCCTACTATTTAACCCATAGCTGGAGGGAATTTTGAATTCAGAGTTATCCCTCTCCTAGACTGGTTACCTACCCAAGGCTGAAGGGCCTAGTCTGTCCTACTATTTAACCCATAGCTGGAGGGAGAATATATGGATTCATACCTTTCCCAAGGGTATTAGCGCTATGTGAAAAGCCAACAGCTTCGTCTCGGAATTGAACTCGAATCGACGAGTCCATTTTCCACGACTCTAACCACTAGCCCACGCGCCTCCATTTATGCAATAGATATGCATACATATATATATATATATTGATATAGTGCACCACCTGGATCGTAACAAAGCACTTCGAGAAAAGATTAGTTGGGAAATACACTAGGATATATAGGATGTATATCTAACTTAGGCTAGGATATATAGGGTATGATATATAGGATTAGGGTCGGTATAGCTCAGGTTAACGTTACGGCTCTCATGTCGGAATATAATGATGACGTGTTGGTAGTAAAAATAAGCGTACGGTTTAGCTCAGTCGATAGAATGTCCGATTAGGAACCACAAGGTACCTGGTTCGATAGTGGCCCTCGTCAACTAGCGTATGAGTTGCATAGGGATCTGTGTGGTAAAGTAAGCAGCTGACGGTGGGTGTGGCGCTCCACCTCAGATGCCAAAATAATCTCTTTGGTCTAGCGCTGGTGAAAAGGAGATAGATTCCCTTCGCTGTCTGACTGATACCTTCTCTAGGCCACCCAGACGACTTTATCTTTATATCTAAATTAGGTTAGCGTAGACATGAAGTCAGCGGCGCTTGGTTACTGACAGTTTCTCGCCTATGCGATTCTCAAACCAAGTGCACGTACTTTGAAAATTGCATAGGCGTGAAACTGTCAGTAACGAAACACCGTTGATTCATGTCAACTCTACAATAACTTATAACTTATATATATACACGCACCACACTCTACGTACGAGCAGGATACGACACAAGGTTAATTGTTTAAGTGGAGTTAACAGGATTGAATTTTCCTGTTCATTGACTGGCTAACTAGCCAAGGCTAAAGAGTCCATCTGTCATACTATTTACCCATAGCTGGAGGGAGAATAGTTGGATGCGTACCTTTCCCAATGATATATGCGCTATGTGAAATGCAAGCAGCCTAGTCTAGGATTTGAACTCGGGTCGACGAGTCAATTTCCTATGACTCTTCCCATTGCACCACGTGCCTCTTTCTCTCTCTTTCTCTTTCTCTTCTCTCTCTCTCTCTCTCTCTCTCTATATATATATATATATATATATATATAAGTCTTTCACTAGCGCTAGACCAAGAAGATTATTTTAGCTTCTGAGGTGGAGCGCCACACCTAGCATCAGATCCTTACTTTACTGCACAGGTCCCTGTGCTACTTATACGCTGAGTTTGCGAGGGCCGGTATCGAACTAGAAAACTTGTGATAACACTCTACCGACTGAGCTAAACCGTCCATATATATATATATGTTTATATATATATATGAATGATAATATATAGGGGAACTGAATCTGGGAGTGTTATATATAAAATATGACTCGATATATCTTGTGGGTCTTAAATATGACTTTGTTGTATGTGGTGTATGTTGAAGTTAATCCCATTGCCCTACCTCGACTCATTTAATAATACTTTGGTGCAAAGTATAAATCAGAGTCTGCCATAGAATATTGCAATTTATTGCCAATATATCTGACCCACAAAGTCCGGCGGGATTTTGAGATAATAAGGGATTACCCAATCCCGACCACCATAAGGCCAGACTTTGTTGTAATAAACAATAAGAATCTAACGCGTCAGAGAGTCGCCTTCGCCATTCCAGCCGACCATAGATTTAGAATAAAAGGAAGTATAAAACTCGTGAAAGATCAGGACCCTGCCAGAGAGCTAAAAAGATGTGTGGAATATAAAGGTGACAGTAATACTAATCATATTCGGAGTACTCGGAATAATCCTTCCATAACCTAGAAAAGAGGCCGTTGGTATTAGAAATCAGAGATAGAATTAAGTTTACCAAGAATATATTTTTTTTTTTGGGGGGGGCGGAATATGTGCTTAATTGAAGTCATAACTAATTTTGAAAATTAATTAGTTAATAATTAATGAATAAGGCGAGCATATCTGTTTAAAAGAAAAGCGTAAACAAATCGAGAAAAAGTCAATTTCTGTATGTACATTTCGGCATAGACTTTTTCTCGATTTGTCGGCTATCGCCATCTCAAACAGATTGTTTATTTTCATATATATATATATATATATATATATATATAGTCATCCACAGACACGTGTTTCGACTTATTAAGTGTCTTCAGTGTGGCTAGAAATTTTGTGAGCTACCTACAGTTGGGATAGAACACCAGTCGATTCAGCAGCAGCCGGACAGCTTAACCACTCGGCCATCGTCACCCACAGAATGTGAAGGGCATTTTAAGTGTTTTAATACACACATCTGTATATATTTAAAGGCCGCCATAGAGTGTTCTATCCCTTTTTTGGAGACCGTTGCCTAATATATATATATATATATATATATATATATATGAATAGGTTTTTGGTACAAGCGAATTTGTATAACACTAAAAGTGGAGGAATCATATGTAATTTGGGAGAATATTTTATTAATGAATAAAATATAAAATAAATGGAGGGGGGGGGTTACACGAAGGCCTTTTCAACCGGATCTTTTCAAGTGATACACCGGTGACGAATAAAAGTCAAATTGTATATATATATATATATTCATACAAGCCAGTGGGTATTAGGATGATTCTAAGTTGGACCTTTCTTCCAACAGCAGAATGTTAGCGTTGCTCAGGTCCAATTTGAGAGCTCGATGTTTAATATTATTGAACAGTGAAATATACTTGGTTAAGAAAAAGACCTAAGAATCGCTCATTTTGCGGTTATAGATCTATTTCTACCCACAGGTATCTGTATATACCTATATCATCAGACCGCTGACTTTTTTTTCAATAAAGTCAGCCGTACGATGATAATCATAGTTATTCACGGATACCTGTGGGTAGAAATAGATCTATAATCACAAAATGACCGATTCTTAAGCCTTCTTCTATACCACACACACACACACACACACACACACACACACACACACACACACACATATATATATATATATATATTATATATATAAGTTTTTCTATTGAAAATAATGAAGGACGGGTCGGGTTTTGATAAAATAATATCGCGAATGAATCTTTAATTTAAAAATTTAAAATTCAAATGAAGATGATCAATTTATATAATCAAGAGATGATATCTAAACATCTAGACTTTCAGTCTAGACGAACCAGCACCAATTCGGGATAATTGTTCATCATTACAAGTGCAGTAACCTCCATGCCAAAATTAACTAACAAACAATATAATGGTATACAGAGCTATCTATATAGAGAAAAAAAGATAATATATTAATACTCTTCTTCCTTAATCTTACGACCGTTATCAAATTGCAATTCCCTCTGATTAAAAATAAGACTGTCCAACTCGCTCAAGATGAAATGCAAAAATATAAATTCTGATTATCAGGTGTCGATTATCCGCCGAATTGTCACCAGCAAAATAATGGACCATTCCGATTTTATTAGAAAGAAAGAAGGGAACAAAAAAGATATGCTTCTCAGAAAAAATATGATGACAAATAAAGAAATAAAGAAAGAGAGAAAGTGAGTATTGGTAAGATAGAGAGATGGTGTTAGTGCACGGAAGCGATAACGCTAATCTGATTCAATCAAACATGATAAAAAGATGAAAAGATGAAAAGAAGGAAAGAAAGAAAAAAAAGAGTAAGAGAGAGTTACATCAAGCTTATTATAATTTATACATATTGAACTATTTAGCAATAGCTCTTAAGAGAACATACCAACATTGCAATAATCAAATTATCATAATGTAGTATATCCACAGGTAATGCTAGTATCTATATTATTGTCACACTGCGTTCTGCGCATGCGTATTTATAGTTACCTCTGTTGTGCTCACGTGATCAAACTTTATCCTGATCGCACTATTTTACTTGTTGTCTTTGCAATGAAAACATGTCCGCTTCACTAGCAATATGGACCAAGAAAGTGAGCCGATTTCTCTGCTCGAAAGGTGTGGTAGGGGCTGAAATTCATCGGAGACTTTTTAGCACAATACGGGGACAATGCCCTATCGTGTAGAAGAGTGTATGAGTGGATAGCGGGATTTTAAAAGTGACCAGACACCGTGATGCATGAAGAGAGAGAGAGAGAGAGAGAGAGAGAGAGAGACGAGAGAGAGGAGAGAGGAGGAGAGAGAGAGAGAGAGAGAGATGCTCGTAAACCTTCACCCCTGCTGAGAAGATTCAGCAAGCTAGAGTGATGGTAATGGCGAAATGGTAAATTATTATCGATGAGGTATCTTGTTCTCTGCTGATTAGTCATGGTTCTGCCGAACAAATCATCTACGATGAGCTCGGTTTCCATAAAAACAAGAGTGCGAATAATTTTTGAATCTCCTTCGTAATATTTGATTGATCAACAGATTGATTTTAACGGCATGTCAACCCGTCAATAATCTCTTTGGTTTGGCGCTAGTGAAAAGGGGACAGACGCCCTCGCTGTATGGCTAATGCTATTTACCAGTCTATAAAACCAAAATAAACAAAAATATTATTATTATTATTATTATTATTATTATTATTATTATTATTATTTACTCCTTTTGAGTTTTCACATCAGCATTAGCTGATGGTCTTTCACTGGAGTCTGAATGACAGCAAGTCTCTTCAGGTCTCCAGGACTCTTCTGATTATTCTGGCAGATTGCAGCAGTGCAGTGTTCTGAATGGTTTCAATCCTTCCTCTGATTCCTAAACTTTCCAGACCCTTTTCTAATCCTTTTGGGACTGTTCCAAGTGCACCAACTACAATTGGTATCACTTTCACTTTGATATTCCATAACTTTTTCAGTTCTCTGGCAAGGTCCAGATATTTGTCCATTTTTCATTTTCCTGTGATCTGCTGGCACTGCAAAATCCACCAGTTGACAAGTTCTTTCTTTTTTGTTTATCAACACTAGGTCTGGTCTTCATGCTGGGATAAGGTGATCCGTTTTTATTTCAAAGTCCCAGAGAATTTTATACGTTTCGTTCTCAAGAACAGATTCTGGTTTATGCATATTATTATTATTATTATTATTATTATTATTATTATTATTATTATTATTATTATTATCATATAAACCCAAAGATAAAAACATTAGATAACCCACAAGGGTTGATATGCCATTAAAACAAACAAACAATATTATCTGGTCATCTAGACGACATCCAGTATTGTTGCATAATCTATGTGGTCGCATAAATGATTGACAAGCACCTTTAGAATAGGGCTTTCAAATCAGAACGTAGACGGCAGTTTCCGTGGAAAAATACAAGACATTGGTAAAACCGGAAAACTTGCACGTCACGGGATTTTGACTTTGTTAAGGCAGTTGCAGCCGAAATGTACCGTAGGACAGACATGTCCTACTTCGCTCCGCCCGATGAGTCACAAAAGTCAAATAAAACTTTAAAAAAGCCAAAAGTCTTGTTAATTAAATAAGAATGCCTTTAGTTAGAAAATGAAGAACCAACAAGAAACAAGAACTTAAGCGATAACACAAATGGCCGAAATAGAAAGATGTAAACGAAAACATGGCGACTCGGTGAGATTAGAAAGAGAATAAGCAGGAAACGACAACATGGCCGAAATAGGAAGAGAAGTAACAACCAAGTAAGTTATGTATCTGTCTATATCTCTCTGGTGTTTCTCTCTCTCCCCTCTCTCTATCTCTCTCTCCCCCTCTCTCTCTGTCTATCTATCTATCTCTCTCTCTCTCTCACTCTATTACAAAGGAAAACTCGTAATATACCCGACGAGAAAGGAGTACCTAACAATATTTGTACAAATCTAATGACTGTAAGTATTTGCCGGTCAGCCAACACAGGTGTGTCCATGTGTAGTAGTCCGCAGAAGAATGCTATTTAAACAATATTATCATATGCAAGTCATGTTGATAGCACAGATTCTCTTGATTCTTTCTCAACATCCATTCCTCTCAATAAGTCCTCTACACGTCAGTTAGTGTCTGTACAGAGCTGATGAATGTAAGTATTTGATGGTCAGCCAACGCTGGCGTGTCCATGTATAGGAGTCCCCAGGAGATTGTCACATGAGTTCAATCCTGCCTAATAAGTAGTGCCCAGCATATGTTGTTTGTCTTACTTGGATTGTTTTTGAGATGAGAGATAAATGGTCATACATAAAATAAATGATTCACTCAGCCAATTGTGACGCTAATTTAACAGACTTACAGTGAACGATCACTGCTAAAAACTTACAATGTGCAATCACCCAGAGAATGGAAAGAGCCAGTAGATTAGCATGGAACATTTTTAAGGATTAATCACTATAACGCCACATGGCATTTTTCGACTGGTCGAGAAGTGCTACGTGATGAAGTGTATGTGTGTGTGTGTGTGTGTGTGTGATAGATAGATAGATAGATAGATAGATAGAGAGAGAGAGAGAGAGAGAGAGAGAGAGAGAGAGAGAGAGAGAGAGAGAGAGAGGTGAGAATGGTAGAGGAGTTTGGAAAGATGCGGTGACAGAGACGTTGGCTCTCGCTCAGGGTAGTTCTGACTTGGGGGTAACTAAAAAATAAAGAAAGAAAGAAAATAAAGTAAATAGTCGCCTTGTATAAAAAAAACTCTAAATGACGTAAGCTATTAATATGAGAATATGATAAAATAAGTAAATACTAAAACCTAGAAATAAAAATTGAAAAAAATGTGGTACCTAATATATCACCGTGCCAGTATTAATGGGAGCACTGTGTATAATATAACAAATGAAATATGGCTAGGAACTGGCTGGCATTTCTGGCCCTGGTAGGTGGGTGCCGAAATTTTTTCATGGTAAAAGAGATAAGAAAAAAAAGAAGCCCAAAATAGCATTTCTTTTGATATACAAACATGGTATACACGGGTTCAACATCCGGGTTCTGCGGCTAAAATAAAAACAAGATTTGTTTCGTCGTGTCAGCAAACATGTCGTGTTCTGAAGCATTAAGACGTACATGGACTTTTGATCAATTGTCAGACAACACAGGTATAACCATATTTTAAAATGATATTTACGTGTATATCTATCTATCTATCTATCTATCTGACTCTCTCTCTCTCTCTCTCTATATATATATATATATATATATATATATAAATAATATATATATATTATATGTACTATATATATATTTACATATACAATGAATGTGTATATATATATATATATATATATATATATATATATATATATAT
>CM042163.1:86881544-86924044 GCA_023376005.1 Doryteuthis pealeii | reverse complement strand
ACACATACATATATGTGTGTGGGGCATATATATATACACACAGACACAACACAGACACAGACACAGACATACATACGCACACACACACACACACACACACACCACACACACACACATATATATATATATATATATATATATTATAATATATATATAAAGATAACGTACAGTGGGTAAGGTTTGAACGAACTAACACGTTTATCTATATAGGCATTTGAAAATCTATTATATATTAAAGCAGATTCAAAGCTAAATGTAATCTATGTCATATATACAAAAAAATCTCACAAACAGACAACACGAGACGCAGACCCACACACACACACACACACACACATACACACACTCACACGCACACTGATTCCCATTTGAATAATAATAAAAATTGCAATTTGCGGAACAGTCTATTCTCTTAGGATCCTTGTTATGACATTAAACTCTATCAAATGGTGAGGTTACAATTCCGGAGCTCTGGGGAATATGGAGTATCTCTTCATCCCCATCATTCCCAGGTTCAATCTGACCACGAGTGGTAGTAGCATCTATGAGTTAAATAGAAAAAAGTTTTTTTTTTAAAATTGAGTACCTATCAACAATGAAGAAAGTCAAATTTGAAATAAAACAAAGTAAAATCCAACGAACAGTAACAAAACAAATTGACTTAATTCGAAAAATCGAATAAGTCAGTTTTTATATCGAATATAAAGTTCCCAATACGTTAACAGTGCGGATTTAGTATTAAGATGTATATAAAAATAACATACTCGACTTTCACCATAAGGATGTTCAGGGTTAATTGCAATGAATTAATCAAGATATTGATTAATTACAGGCAATTGCGGAATTAATTAATTCATTGCAATTAATCTGAAGATCCTTATGGTGAAACTCAAGTAGGTTATTTCTATATGCACCTTAATATGTAAAAATTACAAGGGCCTTTAATACAGGGAATTTTGGAAGAATGTATGATGTGGACAGAGAAACATGTTTTAGTCAAAAAGAGTTTGTAAATAGGCTAAATATAGATTTGAAACTATGAGCCCAGATTAAAAAGACAATCCATGGAGTTGAAACCCATTGACAAAGGACAGATCAAAACAACAAAACAAAAACAGAATACAACATAAACAAACAAACAGCCTCATTAATACACACACACACACACACACACACACACACACACACACACATATATATATATATATATATATATATATATAGGTATAGAGCATTAAAAAAATAACCCACCTCATAGAGGTTCTTCACGGAACAAATGGACATGCTACTACTAACGCACTCGTCTACCCAGATTTTAATAGCTTGTCAAACCCTCAAAAACACTTCAATTTTTATAGTTATTCCATTTCAAAAAATCTATAAACAATTTCTTCAAATAAGAAATTTTCTCCTGACGATGACCTAGGTCGAAACTAGCTGAGAATAAACAAGATATGAGAAATATTCCTGCTTGTCTTATTACTTTTTGTTCATACTTTATATATATATATATATATATATATTATATATATATATATATATATATATATATATATATATTTCTGTGGTGTGTGTGTGTGTGTGTGGGGTTTTGTGTGTGTGTGTGTGTGGAGAAAGGTAGACAAACACAGGATGTTGTACAAAATGGATGTTTATTGAAGGTAGTGATGTCGACGTTATAAAGTTTCGGATTGTTAGACCTTCTTTAGGACGTTTGATTGAGTTCTTGCTTCAACGGTGAACATTTTCATACTGGTGAATTAGGAGGTCGTGAATAATTTTTGATATTAGCAGAAGTTGGTAGTACCAATTCTACTTATTTATATTTTATTTTATTTTTAAAAATTAAAAATTTTTTAAATTTATTTTTCCTCATATATATATATATATATATATATATATATATATATATATATATATCACGAATCTTTGCTAATCCATATATATATTATATATATTATATATAATATATATATATATATATATATATATATATATATATACCATATACTAAGTCTATACAATACATATATAGTAAACGTTATGAGGTATATTGATTAGAGTAGTACGAAATGGACTCGTTGATGGAAGTTCAAATCCTTGACGAGGTTGTTTGCAATTCATATATTGCTAATACCCTTGGGAATGGTATGCATCCAACGATACTCCCTCCAGCTATGGATAAATAGTAGAACAGGCTATGGTCTTTAACCTTGGCTGGTTAAACAGTTTAGAGGAAGGAAAACAGAATTCAAACCTGTTAAACTACGCTTAAGAAATTGACTCGCTCGGAGGCGTTAATATATATATATATATATATATATATATATATATATATATATATATCACGAATCTTTGCTAATTCACGAAGCAAACAAATCTACTTCTGGGTTAATAAAAATCGATTTAAAAAGTGCTCAATAAAAAGAGCTAAACATACGTTTTTTAAAAGCAAATGTTATAAAATATTCCGACTGCAGTTTTCTTGCCGCAGCAATTCTTCAGGGAATTATTGCTTATTCCAACCATCTACTTTTATTAGTATTTATAACATTCGCTTAAAAACAACTTAATATATATATATATATATATATATATATATATAATATAAATGGTGAAAGTTAATTTGTCGGAGTGGCCATTATCGCCTCATGAGGTGGACNGTGAGCGATTTAAAAACGCCGTTCTCTCTCTCTCTCTCTCTCTCTCACTCTCTCTCTTTCGCCTGCTCTCTGCTCTTTACTTTCACCAGAGAAGAGAGAAAAAAGAAAAGACAATAGAGGAAGAGAGAGTGAGAGCGGGAAAAAAAAGAAAAAAGGAAAGGAAGAGGAGAGACAAGAAAGGAGAGAGACTCATTCTCTCTCTCTTTCGTCGTCGTGGGTCTGTCTTCCTCTTGTATTGTCCTTATTTTTGGCAGTAGAGAGAGATGAGAGAGAGAGATGAGAGATAAGATGAAGAGAGAGATGAGAAGAGAGATTACCGACAATACAAAAATAATTCCTTTGCTGAAAAGGTGATATTTGCAAAGTTATAGAAATATTGGTCATAAGTTAATGGAACAGTCGGCCATTTTGTATTTTTTTGTCTTGCCGATTTGGCCAGGACATTTATGGTTTTGAGTATGGGAACGAGTTCTATAATTAAGATTTTTGTTCATCTCGTCCATAATGGCCAAAATGGATTCTCCTTGATTTGATTCTTTAACAGGCATTTTAAGAAGGATGGAACAAACCTTCTATTTCCCAATTATCAATTTTCTTCTGTAAAAAAAAGGAACATGTCCTCCACACTGCTGCCTGCTTATTAATAAACTGTCAGTTTCCCACCAATTTAAACCAACTTAACCTGAAAATCACAGAGGTGAGAAACTATTTACAGTTATCAAGTGCGCTGACTTTGTGTTCTTACTACCCTAACTTACCGTATTTGACGGCATATAGGACACACTTTTTTTTTCCAAAATTCTGTCTCGAGAATTGCCCTGCGTCTAATACATCAAGGTGAAGTTTTATTATTTATCTATTATATTATTATTATTATTATTATTATATATTATTATTATTTATTATTACTCTTTTGAGTTTTCAAATCAGTGTTAGCTGATGCAGTCTATTCACTGAGTCTGAGCTGACAGCAAGTCTCCTCAAGTCTCCAGTGACTCTTTGAGTTATTTCTGGCAGATGTTGCAGCAGTGCAGTGTTCTGAATGTTTATAATCGCTTCTTCTGATTTCCAACTTTCCAAACCCTTTTCCAAATCCTTTGGACTGTTCCAAGTGCCACTAACTACAATTGGTATCACTTTCACTTGATATTCCATAAACTTTTCCAGTTCTGCTGCACGTAGCAGATACTTGTTCCAGTTTTCATTTCCTTTAGCGAACCTGTGAGTTTCTGCACTGCCAAAATATATTCCACCAGTTGACAATTCTTTCTTTGTAGATCAACACTAGGTCTGGTCTCTTGCTGGGATAGGTGATCCGATTTATCAAAGTCCCAGTATTATATATAATATGAGATGTTCTGATGCGTAGTATCTGCCTGTACGGCCAAAAGCTTTTATAACATGCTATTGTTTCTGCTTCTGTAATCACAGCTAAACGTTTTTAACAATATATGCTTAATACACAACAAAACTTTTTTTATGCATCTGACCTGCTGAAATGGGATGCGTTTATATGGCACCACGCGTCTTATATTCCGTCAGAATACGGTAGAATACAGCTCTATCAATGATTTGAGGACTCTTTATTTATAAATAAAGCAAACATATAGATGTGGTGTGTAATGTATACATGCAGCAGATTCTCTTGAGCAGGTTAACTGAATATTGCAGACGCAAGGATTTAGTGTTATAGTTTTTTATTCAGCTTTTTTCTTGAGTGAGTGTAGTACAGTCCATTGTGAATATTATATTAGTATATATGTATTTTTATATACTATAATATTTTTTTTTGTGTGAGCATAAGCTGTGAAAGGAATAAAAAATCAGTTAGGTTTTTAAGTAGTTCTGGCTATAAAAACCAACACACACACAAAAACACAGTCAGTTCTTAAATTTTCTGACAAAAAAGGTCGAAACTTAAACGAAAATATAGAAGAAATAAAATGAAAACTTACACTTGAAACACCAAATTTAAGATTTTTTTGATTTCTCAAGCCCATGCTTCCCACATTAATCCCAAAAATAATATTATAGGTTATATATGAAATACATATTTGCCAAGTATAATATATTGTCCATTTGAGACTAGATTCACCATATATATATATATATATATATATATATAAATATTATATAATATATAGAGTTTTTTTTCCGTATGTTAGGGTCTTTCCATGTGTGGTTTAACCCAAAGCTGATGCCGATAGACCATAAGGAGAGCTCAATGTACCTAATACCAGTGAGAAAAGGCACCAGAGCAAGATATTTAGTAAATGGAGAAAAAACTCTAAACTTGCTTTCATTACAATAATTTATTGTAATGAAGCCAATGTTTAAGAGTTTTTCTTCATTTACTATATATATATATATATATATATATATATATATCATATATATATTCATAAGATAAAAATATAAACAAAAGACTTTTGATGTTTTGCATTATAGTCTATTTCAGGAAGATTCAGACAAGAGTGTCTAACGTGCTCCCCAGCTCATCAGATGTGAATTGATGAATTCCTTTATTACTTTTAAGACATTTGAAAACAAGATTTTTTTATTGTTCCTGTTTCCCTCTGCTGTGGGGGCCATAAAAATAGGATATCTGACCATTTGTTGTCGGCAATTTTAGGATTTCTGTTAAAATCAACCATTAATACCAGATTTTCAACTAAAAGGACCCCCCACCCAGTTTTTAGATTTCATTTATTTACTTGTTATTTCTTCCTCATATCTTTCTATTTTCCTTAATTTATTTTTATTTTATATTTATTTTTTTCCAATTACTTATCCTATATATATATATATATATATATATATATATATATATATATATATATATATATAATATATCAATAAAGAAAACTCAATACAGTAATCCCATAATAAATTTATTTTCGAACGAAAATTGGGGCCCATATAAATTTAAGTTGATTTAAAACCGGCTCCCCAAATTTCGCCTTCATCAGATGTGTCTCCAATTCACTTTATGGACAAGCATATCCCCACAAAAAAACCCCAAAGATGCTGAATTATATATAAATTCAAACAAAAATCAAAAAAAATAATCTAAAAATATATATATTTTTTAAACAGTGTGCGGAGTGTAACCATTAGAAAACAGAAGTGAATGAATAAAAGAGAACATCTCAAAGTTTGATTTCAGGTTGTTCAGACAACAAAAAGGTGACATGACAGAAAAAACAGAATAGTATATTAAATATAAATAGACAAGTAAAATAAAAAGATTTAAATTTAAACATTAGAGTATTAATGATGTATAATAAGAAAATACTAAGTTAAGATATAAATAATAAATAAATTATAGAAGATAATAAAATTTAAAAAAATAATAAATAATATTAAAATTAAAAATCAATTAAAATACATAATACTTAATAAAAAATAATACTCAGAAGAGCTCCTGGAGACCTTGAGAAGACTTGTATGAAGATCCAAGAAAACCTTGTTTATCATTAATAGACTAATAAACGTATAATGCAAAATTTCAAATTCTTTTGTTATATTTTACTTACTAAATTTGCACTGTCACGGCTAACCAATAAAGAGTATACAGCAAATGCGACAGGTTTAAAAAAAACAAAAAACCTCCTATGTCGTAAGGAAGATTCTTTTCGGACTTTTGGATTAATTATACTATATATATATATATATATATATATATATATTATATAGTATATATATACATAGGTTACCGGCAGAAATACCTCAACCCAGGTCGGTTGCGGACCATAAGAATACACCACCCGCAACATCTGCAGGAGGCCTCGGTGGCGGGTAAAGCCCACCAATAGAGCCACCTGTGGTTGTGGGTGGCGACCATGATGCTTGGGACGGAATCCTGCTATTTGACTATCCACACATGCAAACACTCCGCTTTGTCCCTTATTTAGCTAGACATTGTGCGCTCAGAAAAATCTCCCCCCCCGATAATCCGCTGATCCATTAAGACCTCAACCTGTATATCATTTTCTGACACTTGATTATTGGTAGCCCCAACCCATTTTTATCATATAGTGCTAGAAGCGTAGATTGAGGGTACTAAGGTCGCTGCTGTATGACCGGTAAACTTCATCTAAATGTTGAAGTTCTCCAATTGGGCTGGAGGAGTGTGAAGTACTCTTTTAACCATATTTCTCAGGTCTCTCTCTAATCCAATTCTCCCGGATAGTACTGTTAGGTCCTATCTATGCGGTTGAATAGATCGAAAAGTGAAATTTAAATAAAAAATTGAATACTCATCAAGAATGAATAAAACTAAAATGTGCTTCAGCCAAAAAAAAATAACACCCAACAAGTGGTTGATATGCCATAAAACACAACCAACTAACAGTGGTTTGCTGACAATGTTAAAGTTATCTTGGAGTGTGAGCGGATCCCTTCAACCCCTTTACTTCCAGGTCCACCCTGTCCGGATAGGTAGTTACCTGTTAGAGTTCTTCATATATTGGGTGTAAATAGATCAAAAATGAATTCTATAAAAATTACCTTGTAAAGCAAAACTTGTCAGCTTCTTATCAATTTGTTTAAAAAAAAACTATTCGCCAACTACACTTTACCATACACATTTTATATACAATAAAAGGCAAGATTTGGCATTAATAACCCGTAAGGGTTAATATGCCATTAAACAAAACAAAACAAAAAAAGAAAGAAAAGTTACTTTTTAAATCAAATATGGTATGCTGCTTCTTGAATACAAATAGCAATTCCTTCCGGTAACGAGACTATTTTGAAGCTTCCCTCATAAAGTTATCTATTGTAGTGGCGAGAGTTGGCAGTTGAATTTTCGCGCTAGGCACAAAGAAAAGAGAAATAAATTGGGGAAATGGGTGGAAATTATTCCTGGGTCCCATTTAACAATGGACATTTTTTATTGCCCCAATAATTAAAACTTGGAATATTCACTAACCTTCGGCTTTTATGGAAAACATTTTCGGAAGAATTTGCAAGTTTAATTTATTTGACCCTCTTTTTCGTTTTTTTTTCTTTTTGTTTTTTTTTTGTCTTAGAAATTTTTTGTTTTTTGTTAAGTTTAATCTCCTTCATTGGTGAATGTTTAAGAGTTTGCCCGGCATGTTCATCTTTTTCTTTTTTCTTTCTTTGTTCTTCTTCTTTATTCATATTTCTTTTTGTTTATTACTTTTTATTTATTCTTTTTCTGTTTTTTCTCTATCTCTTTCTTTTCCTTCCTTTTTATCTTTCTTTCTTTTTTTCTTTCTTCTTATTTTTTATTCACTTTTTTCTTTTTTCTTTTCTTTACTTTTTCTTTTTCTTTCCTTCTTCTTCTTATTCGTGTTTTATTTTCTACTTTCTTTCTGCCTTTTTCTTTCTTAATTTTCAGACACTTCTTTCTTTCTTTCTTTCTTTCTTTCTTTCTTTCTTCTTTCTTCTTTCAAGACTTTTCCGTATTTTTCTTTTCTTTTTCTTTTATTTGTTCATTTTTTCATTAAAGTTTTCTTTTTCTTTCTTTTTCTTTCTCCAAGTTTCTATTTCTTTTTTCTTTCTTTCTTTCTTATTTTTTATTCATTTTATTTATTCATTTTTCTTCCTTTTCTTCTTCTTCTGTTTGATTCATTTTCTTTCTTTTTCTTCTTCTTTTCAATTTTCTTCTCCATTTCATTCACTTTTCTTTCTATCTCTTCTATCTTTCTTTTTCTTTCTTTCTTCTTCTTTATTAAGCTTTTCTATTTCTTTCTGCTTACTCTTTCTTTGTTCAATTTCATTCTTTATTATTTACTAACTTTTAAAAAACTTTTTTCTTTTCTTCTTGTTTTTCTTTTATATTTCTTTTTTCTTTCATCTTTATATTGAGTTTCTATTTCTTTTTTCTTTCTCTTCATGTTTTCTTCTTTTTCTTCTCTTTTCATTTTCGTTTTCTATCTTCTTTTTTCATTCATGATTTTCCTTCTTTCTTTTTATCTTTCTTTCTTCCTTATTTTTCTTTAGGTCCATCTTTCTCTTTCTTTTATATTCCTTTTTTATACTTTTCTTTCTTCTTTTTCGTTCCTATTTGCTTTTTATTCATTCTTTCTTCCTTTATTCATTACTTTTCCCTTTCTCTTTCTCGCTTCATTGTTTTGTTCATCTTCCGCTCTAACATTTTATTCTTTGCTTTTTTTTTTGTTTTAATTCATATTTTCCTTCTCTTTCTTCCACTTTTTGTCTTTTTAGTTTTTCTTTATTTCCTTTTTTTCTTTCTTTTAATGCTTGTCCAATCTTATTTCATTCGATATTTTTTCTTCTAAGTTTTCTTTTTCCTTTTTATTTGCTGTCCATGTTTAAATCGTTTCTTTATATTTTGACCTTTCTTTATTTCTTTCTTTCTTTCTTTCTTTCTTTCTTTCTTTCTTTCTTTTTCGTTCTTTGTTTAATTATTTTTCTTCATTTCTTCCATTCTATATCTCACTTTCATGTTTCTATCTCGTCTCAGTAACTTATTCATATTTCAATCACATTTTTCTTAATGGCTGTCTTTCCTCTTATCAATTAGAAGATTTTACTAGAACTCATCGTCTCTTTATTTACATATTATTTTCCTTCCTTCCTTCCTTCTTTCTTCTTTTTTCTTTCTTTCTTTTCGTCCTTCGTTCTTTCCATCTTTCCTACTTTATTTTCCTTCCTTCTTTCCTCCTTCTTTCTTTCTTTGCTTCTTTCTCTTTTTCTTTTCGTCCATCTTTCTTTCCTTCTTTCCTTCTTTCCTTCCTTCCTTCCTTCCTACCTTATTTTCCTTCCTTCTTTCCTTCTTTATTTTCTTCTTTCCTTTTTTCCTTTTCTTCCTCCCTTTGATCCTTCCTTCCTTCCTTATCTCTTTTCCTCATTTTCCCCCTCCTTTCCTTCTTTATTTCCTTCGTTCGTTCCTTGTTTCCTTTACCCTTATTCTTCTTTTTTCTTTCTTCCTTACCCCATCCCTTCTCTCTTTCCTTCTCTCCTGCTTTCCTTCACCCCTTCCTTCCTTTCACCTTTCTTTCTTTCTTTCTTTCTTTTCTTCTTCTTTCTTTCTTCCTTCCTTCCTTTCTTCTCTTCCCCCTTCCTCCCTTTTATCCCCCCTTCTCTTTTCTCCTTCCTTCCTTACTTTTTCTTTCCATACTTCTTTCCTTCTCTCCTTCATTCTTTCACTCTTTCCTTGCTTTCTTTATTCTTTCCTTCCTTCTTCCCTTCGTTCCTTCTTTCCTTCCCTCTCTCCTTCCTTCCTTCCTTACTCCCACCTTTCCTCCTCCACCCTTCCTCATTTCCTCAACCCCAAATCGCATTTACGTTTCCATTTTCTCTTTCTAATTCCATTTTTATTTCCCCCTTTAGAAAAATTTCCTATAAAACTCTTATTATCTTCTTAATACCCAAAACAGCACGGACCAAAAAAAAAAGAAGACTTTTTTTTCACATTTACTTCGTCTTCTCAACAACCTAACTTCATTTTACGATTCCTTCAGCCACCATCTTACCCTATTCCCAACCACCGCTAACACGTTTTCTACCTTGTTCCCCCAATTACGTCTAAAACATGGTTTCCAGTGTCGGCTGTTCAATTCTTCAATTCCTCCGGCTGATTTCTTGTTACGTATTCAAATCGGGAAAGAAAAAACGTCGTGGCTGCTGCTGCTGCTGCTGCTGCTGCTGCTGATAGCGCTTTTGACTTAAAAGCTTTAAAAGAAGAATAAACATGAAGAGAGAGAGAGAGAGAGAGAGGAGAGAGAGAGAGAGAGAGAGAGAGAGAGAGGGGGGGAGAGAGAGAGAGAGAAGGGAGAAAGAGAGAGTGTGTGTGGTGTGTGAAAAAGGTAAGATAAAGATAGTGAGATTGAAAATCTGAGAGAGAGAGAGAGAGAGAGAGAGAGAGAGAGAGAGAGAGAGAGTGTTGTGTGTGCGCGTGTGTGTGTGTAAAAGGTAAGATAAAGAGGATGAGTTGAAAATCTGATAGAGAGAGAGAGAGAGAGAGAGAGAGGGGGAAAAAGAGAGGGAGAGAAAGAGCGAGTGTGGTGTGTGTGTGTGTGTGTGTGTGTAAAAGGTAAGATAAAGAGAGTGAAATTAAAAATCTGAGAGAGGAAAGAGAGCGAGAGACAGCGAGAGAGACGAGAGAGAGAGAGAGAGAGAGAGAGAGAGAGAGAGAGAGAGAGAGAGAGAGAGAGAGAGAGAGAGAGAGGACATTAAATTACACTAACGAATACAAGCATAAATCCCCTTGTAAATGTCTTTGTATCACATATACTGATATACATATAAAACACATGCATACACACACAAACACAAACACAATCACATATACACAAAAACACACACACACACACACACACACACAAAATACACACACGCACACACAGAAGACACACACATGCAAAAAATACGCACATACGCACACAAACAAACAACATAAGCGTATTTATACACATAGACATATACATATACATTGCCATGTTAAAAGTTTTTGACTCACATATACCAATACATATAAGCACACACACACACTCACACACACACACACACACACGCACACACACACACACATGAATAAGGATTCACTCTGATGAAGGTCATAATATATATATATATATATAATATATATATATATATATATTTAAGTAAGGATTCACTCTGATGAAGGTCGAATTTTCTTTGTGTGCGGAACACTTCTTCATTTTTTCTATTATTATTATTTCATTTCATTTGTTTATATAAAAAATAATAATAGTTTAAATATTGTACACATAGATAAATTCCTGACCGAAACACGTGTAAGTGATATTGATTAAAATTATCCTTTATTATCTTTCTATACTTTCTTTCCTTTATTCATTCTTTAACATACCGTCGGATTTCACTTCCAGTTTCATCTTTCACACACACACACACGCACACACACACACACACACACACAACACACATATATATATATATATATATATATATATATATATATATATACAAAGGCACACGCACACAGACAAACATACAATTACACATATACACATACAGATCCATGTTTAATGTGTTTTTAATCACATATAGCATAACAGCAATAGTATAATATTTACAGATCATTGCCGTCCCTCAAAATCCTATAACTAACCACCAGAACCTTTCCCCTCATGAGCTATAATATGACTCATATAACCCGCTGCAGATCCACAAAGTTTGATGCAAATATGACATAGGAAGGACGTCTTTCCTGTTGAATCAGATGATAAAATGTGATGCTTATGCACCACCACATGTCTCTTAAGACCAGAAACTGGCTTACAGACTTTGTTACAAGACAGATTGTTTGTTCCTGGAATTTGCATGAATTGTCTTTGATGAGTTTTCCTATGATTGACTTATCCAGACTTAGAAAGCAAAATTCGACCACATGTCTGACATTTCCAACCATCCATGTTCTCTCCAATATGACAGTTGTATCACTTTCGAAGTTGACGCTTGATGTTTTCATGCTCAATTCTTTCACTCTCAAAACTTGTACAGCCATCATCCACATGAACTTTCCAGTAACCTTCTCTTCAATGCCAGCTTTTCCCAGTTGTCAGGATTTATTTCTATTTTTACAAGGTTGTTTTTTAAGCAATCCTTATACCTCTTCCTAGGCTTATGCTGTGGCCTTTAGCTATTATGCAGCTGACTGTAAAGGAGTTGCGTTGGCATTCTAGCATCACGCATATGCACAACATGACCTGCCCATCACATTTGGGCCGTTATAATCAGACTTCTGTGTTAGGTGTGTTGGAATTCCACTTGATGTTTAGAATGTGTCTCAAACATTTCTGATGAAAGTGTTCAAGAATTTTCAAATGTCTTCGAAACAAAGTCCGTGTTTCCGAGGAGTACAATAGAAAACTTAACATGCAGGACCTATAAACTTTTAATTTCGTTTTAAAGATAATGCTGGTATTAGACCATAACAAACGCATACTCACAAACGAACACACATATAGAAACATAAACACACAAACAGATATGCCAACCGCTTAAACACTGCAGATCATTGCCGTCCCTGATCATCTTACAACATTCCTGCTAAAAAATTTACCACCACAAGAAACCAACCGTGATCCCTGGGGACCATACTCTCAGGCAACACCCACACCCTTGATTTAAAGATGCAGGGCTGGGTTTATTGCCCAGTGCTTGTTTTATTCACATTTTCCAATATTTCAATCATATATTACCTCAGTCGGTAGAGTGTTCGGTTGGGATCCTCAAGATTCCTGGTTCGATACCGGTCCTCGCCAACTCAGCGTATGAAATGCACAGGGATCTGTGCGCTAAAGTAAGGAGTTGACCGTAGGTGTGGCGTCCACCTCAGATGCTAAAATAATCTCTTTAATCTAGCGCTAGTGAAAGGGGATAGACTCCTTCGCTATCTGGCTGATACCGACATTAGACCGCCCGCATTCTGTGAGTGACGATAGTCGAGCAGTTAAGCTGTCCGACTGATGCTGAATCGAACGGAGTTCTATCCCGGCAGTAGGTAGCTCACAAAATGCCTAGCCATACTGAAGACACTTGTCGAAACACGTGTCTGTGGATGACTATATATATATATATGGTCCTTACATATTCATCTACAGACACCGTGTTTCGACGTATCACATCTCCCCAGTGTGGCTAGACATTAGTTCGCTACTACCAGCCAGGATGGAAACCTGGTTGATTTATCATGACTTTTTACCCACTGGGCCCTCCGCTCACCTACATACTGGAACGAATATTTAACTGATAAATACATACCTATGAGTATATGCAAAGGGTGGCAGAGATACTCCATTCATTTTTTATAGGAGAGCGTTGCCCTTCATATACACACACACACACACACACCACACACACACACACACACACACACACATATATATATATATATATATATATATATATATATATATTATATATAAATTCATTACGTTTGATGTGAATGGACCTTTATAAACTTATTTTTCGGTGATAAACAATTAACTTTCTCTTTTGTCGTCAAGTATTTAATTTAAATTGGATAGTTAACATGAAATTTGCTGAAGAGCTCTTTTATGAATACAAAACACCCACACACACACACACACACACACACACACAACACAAATTATATATAATATATATATATAATATATAATATATAAGAAACACACACACACTAACATATATATATATATATACATACATATATATATATATAAATATATATATGCGAGTTCGTGTATGAGTGCGGTGAGTGTTGTTTTATGAGGCTACACATATCCTCCCAAGACAGGTACTTTCACCACATTCATACAAGCGCAAGCATATATATATATATATATATATATATATATATATATATATATATATATATATATATATATTAAAACGGTGTCAAATCGCCATTAGCTATTAATTAATTGTCTGATTCGAACACAATGGCGTCGACGATCAAGACGCACGATGAATGCAATTTAAGCAATCCTGAAATCAGTGGTCGTAATTAAAAATCTCTCGTTGCGACAACAACAGACACAACAACAACAACAACCATAACAACAACATAAGGAGAAAGTATTAAAATTACGAGCACAATCCTTGAGTGAATGACTTCCACCCCCCCCCTACACACATACGCAAGTGAAAAGAGATTCATAATCTTTTCAAACCTTTCTTCCTCTCTTTGTTTTCTGTGATAGTAGGTAAGATGCGGTCGGAGGGAGGAAGCAGTTACATTTGTGAGACACTCATAGCGTGATCTAGATCGTTATTAAAGGTCTGCTAATCGGGAGGGCGGGGCTTTTTCTAAGAATAAGGTCGGATGGGCGAGGGGGTTGGTGTGGTGACTGGTGAAGAGATAGAAGACACAAGCCCGTCGAATAAGTAAAGTCAGTCAGGAAAACAGAAATAAATTTATAAAAATGAAAAAAATAAAGAAAAAGGAAGAGAGTGCATTAAAATTGATATTCCTGATTGATTTAATTGGACTTTAAAATGTCAATAATTTACATTCAATTCCCAAATCAATTCCGCCATTTTCGGTTTTTTCTTTTCCTGTTTATTTCGAATTTTTTTCCTCTTCTTAGTCTTTATTTACTTATTTATTTTTGGTTATTTCTTTTAACAGTAATATATTATTCATCTGCACTCTCCTTCTTTCTTTCTTTTTTTCCCTTCTTTTTTCCTTCTTTTCGTTTCATATATTTCTTTCTTTTTAATACTTCTTCCATTACATTTTAGTTTTTTTTCTTTCTTTCTCTTTCTTTCTTTCTTTCTTCCACTTGACATTTTTTCTTTCTTTTTAATAATTCTTTTTTTATATTTTCTTTCTCTCTTTTTTCTTTCTTTTTTTCTTTTTTCTTTCTTTCGTTTGATATATTTCTTTTTTTAATACTTCTTCCAATACATTTTATTTATTTTTTCTTTCTTTTTCTTTCTTTCTTTCTTTTTTCCACTAAATATTCTTTTCTTTTTAAAAAAATATTTCTTCATTTATATTTTCTTTCTTTCTCTTGTTTGACATCTTTCTTTCTTTGAAACACTTCTTCCTTTACATTTTAGTCCTTTTTTTCTTTCTTTTTTTTTCTTTCGTTTCTTTCTTTCTTTCCTTATTTCTACGTATCTTTCAATATTTATTCATTTGCCGGTAATGTCTTTCTTTTGATACTGCTTTCTTCCTTTCTTTCTTTCATTCATTCTTTCTTTCTTTTTTCTTTCTTACTTTCTTTCTTACCTTCTTCGTTTCTTTCTTTCTGCCTTTCTTTCTTTCTTTCTTTCTTTCTTTCTTTCATTGGGGAGGCGCGTAGTGCAATGGCATCATCCTAAAATATGTACACGACCAGACAATATCTCATAGCGCTAATATCCTTGGAAAATATATCCAATATTTTTTAAAACATTATCTTAAAACTTATTTTTTAAATTTATTTACCACAAAGGTAGAACCACAGGTACTACCACTGGTTCTTAGTAGACCCAGGATTAATGACGAGAAAATATACTCTACACTCTACACTCTACACTCTCCAGAGCTCTGGAATTTGAACTTCACAACTAGAAGCATTTTAATATCATATCTACGACACTAAGATCCTCGGCCACCGCCTTCTAGCATATATATGATAAAATGGGTTGGGGGGGGGTTGCTATTAGGGCAAGGACAATTATATGGGGACCAGGTAACAGCCGATTGATCGGAGGGGGCGACTCCGATCACACGTCTAGCCTAAGTAAGTGCCAAAGATGAATGTTGTGACATACACAGCATAGCCACCAGGATTCCGTCCTTAAGTATGATTAGTCACCACCCACAGGTGTCTTCCTGGAGAATTTTCCCCTATACACCCTCAGTCGATAGGGCTATACCTGTAACGATCCCAAATATATTAACTACTATTGATATGATGGTTGAACATGTACTACCATACCACCGAAATACATCTCAGACGTTGTAGGGTGACCTATCTATTCAGGAGGCATTACTTTTGGAGCAACTATCCTATGAAAAGCATTGTGCAAGTCTTTGTTCATCTCTGGCAAAAATACACTGCTAGTAGTGGTGGTTGTGTAGGGGTGATGGTTTTGTAGCTGATAACAGGCTCTATCGGACAGTGTTATTGCGCTCACGCTATTCGTTATAGTTTGGGTTGCAATAAATGGGAGGCATTAGTTTCTGAGCATTCTTCGTAATTACTATCCAAGTTGCCATTTTGTTTGACTGACACTCAGCTGATACCAGTCACGAGGCCAAGCCATTATCTTTTATTTGCTGGAAGGTTGAAATCCTGTATTGTCTACAAGTCTATATGTTGGATTGCTGACTACTGGACTTCAATAAAACCACAGACACGTGTATATAAAAAATATGACCCGTATTTATTTTCCTCTGTGTCTGGGTGGTGAGGGGCAACGAGTGTTCACAATGAAAATGCCGGGTGGCTGGCGAAGAGCGCAGTGTTCACAATGAACTGCCCGAGAGGGTTGATGGTGATGGGAGGCGACGAGGTTACGCTCACTGCTACTCGCTGGGGACTGAATGACACCCTTCATCCGCTAGCCTTTATATACAATAAATATGCCCACGTATTTTTATCTTTTGATCTGATAACGGACATATATATTTCTTTATCTTTCTCTCTGTCCCCTCACCGGATGACTCCGCTTCCTTTTTCCTTTTTTCTTTTATCTATTTCTTCATCTTCTCTCTGCTTCTTGACCGGAAGACCTGTCTTCTGATCTCCTCCTTTTATATATATATATTTTTCTTTCTCTTTCTCTTTTGTCTCTTGGCCGAAGAGGAATCTAATCCTTCCGTTGCGCGATATGCAACCATATAGACCTTCACATTTTTTTTTTGCATTTGCAGTATTCGAAGCAGAGCACATTGAACCATCCTATTGCAACACCAACTGCGATGGTTGGGTCACACCAGCCGCATTCTGCAGACAGTCTCCCCCGTGAAGTACTTTATGGTGTGAACTCAGAAAGCACTCAAAGAGGTAGGAAGCCTCGAAAGGATTTAAGTCCACATGAAGACGACTCTGAAGAGATGCGCCCTTACACTAAGCCTGGAATATTTGGACTCCAACAGACAGGTTTGATGAGACACGTTCCGCACAGGAGCTGAGCGGCTCAATATCAAGATCAATAGGGCTGCCAGTGTGTGCGTCACGTATGCGTCGTCATGCACCACAGAATGCAGATGGAAATATACTTGCAATGTGTGTGACTGCCACTGAAAAGTCCGGAATTGAAATAATTAGCCACCAGAGAGTCCACAACTGTTGAACGGCATGGAGTGACCTCATCATCGTCTGCGATGGACTTCTAAAAGGAAAAAGAAAATAGAAGTCCAAAACGTTGTAGGAATAGAGGCTTTCTTAGAACGATTCATGGATATCTAGACACCTGTATTACCCACAACCCATTTGCCATGACCTAGGATGTGACACAAAATCACAAGTATGGGCATCCAGTTGAGGATCACAGGTCAGATTCAGGAAAAAGGGTTAGTTGTAATTTAAGCATATTATTGTTGAAAACAGTCTAGCTGTGCATCAACCACAAGCAGAAAACATAGCAGTCTTGTATAAAAGCAATTTGGTAGTACAGGGTAAGCAATAAGCATACACAAGACATCGCAAATAGCAGGAATCAATATAATAATAATAATAATAATTAATAATAATAATAATAAAAATCGTTTCTTAATACAATTTCTTGAAATTCAAAACCTGTGTTTTGTTTTTCTTCGCTCCTGTTAACGATCTCTGACTTCTGTGCTAAGGTTTATTGTCTCTTTCGCCTGAAGATCGTTTTTTAAAGTCGTCCGTCGTCATTATGGTAATTATCGTCTTTCTTCTTGGCTTTCCTTCTTCGATGTCTTCATTCGATTTAAGTTTTAAGGTTGGTAAAAAATCATTAAAACAAAAAATCGGAAATAGCCAAGTTTATTCAATCACTCATCAAAAGTTTTTACTTCAAAATTTTGTTGATCGAAAACACGAAATTGATCATAACCACCAACCCAAACCCAGATAGAGATGGAGAGAGAGAAGAAGAGAGGATGGGAGAGGAGAGAGGAGAGAGAGAGATGAGAGAGAGAGAAGAGAGCAACAAAAGGGAGAGAAGAATTTGATTAGACGAGAAAGACAGTTAGAGAAAGACGGACGAGAAATCACAGAGAAAGCAGGAGAGGCAGGATTTAGATAGATAGATAGATAGAGAGAGAGGAGAGAAGAGAGAGAGAAAAAAAAAAAGAAAGAGAGTGAGGCAAGAAAAGAGATATTTAGAGAGAAAAGACAAAGTAGAGAAAGACAAAAGAGAATCACAGAGAAAGAGACAGAGAGAAAGGAGAGACAGACAAGACAGACAGGACAGACAGACAGACAAGAAAAACACCGTATACACAACATACACACACATAACAGTAACTTTGAAACAGAACAGACCCATCATTACACACACAGACGCACACAGGACCACTCATACACTCCACGCACCACGCACACGTACACGCACACATACAAAACAGAAATCACAGAAACCTACACAAGCACTTCAGAAACAGAAACAGAAACAGTAAACTCACAGTACACACAGACAGAAACAGAAAACTATACACACACACAACACACACACACACACATTATAATATATTATATATATAATACATATATATATATACCACAAAACACACTAACACACACACACACACAGAGACACACATACACTACACACACCACTCAAACGAAAAAACACACACGGAAAGACACAGATATACACATAAACTAGGAAGATACCAACACATACACACGCAGAGAAAGAAACAACAAACATAAATAAATACACACACCGCACCAAAGACGCACATATCCACACGCGTACACAAAACACACTCATATATATATAATATATATATATAAATATATATATACCAATATATATATATAGATATATATATATAATAGTATATTACAACACACACAACCTATATATATAGTACTATATAAGATAATTAATTATAATAATATATATATATAACAACTACATATATAGTCTATAATATAATATATATTACATTAACTATTCTCTACTATAATTAGTGGTGTTTGTGTGTGTGTGTGTCGTGTGTGTGTAAACGAAAAAATAAAACGCAAAAACAGACCTCTTAGATTTGTTCTTTCTCCCAACCTTCAACATTTCCTCCTCAATCTAATCGAACCCTTCAGAATTTTGGTTTCCCTTCATATCAAAACTTCCCATCCTTTATCGTGCCACTTGGCCCGTGCTTACGCAATCCGTGTTCGGATTTTACAATTCTAGGGTTTAAATCCATCTCGCTTGATGAACTGTTCCCCCCTCATAAGATCTTAAAATTTAATCTTTATTGCACGATTGGAAAGAAATGTTATTAATTTCTCAAAACAGGATTTTTTCTCTGCACCTTGTAGGTCACCCTTTAAAATGGATTTTGAGAGAATAAACATGCTACGTCGTTTATCATTGGAAAAACAGATACGAATCTAAGTCGACAAACTAATACGCTTTTACTTGGGGAAGGGCAGGGCTTAGATTCAGAGGGGTGCATAGATTAGCGAGTGGGGCGCTCGAAAAAAAAATAGTCCCAACTCCTATTTCATTTTCCAATTTAAATACAGCCAAATACGGGTCCACCAACACACAATAACACTGAGGTAATTAATATTTGCTATTTGCCTCATACCCCACATTGGTTTGGGCTTGGACACTCAAGGTCTCATTTTTAGTGGGGCAAACAAAAAAAATTGCCTGTCGAAGCCCGTCGGGCCAATCCCCATAAGTGGGGCGCTCCAGGCGCTGGCAATAAACCCAGGCCCTGCCCCTTTTAAGGTCGAGAGGCAGGCTTGTTTTGCCTGGGAGAAAGAAGCAACCCCCCTAGGATGCGGACGCTTATATAATTTTTACTTTTTTTTACCGGTCCACGTGGGCCCGCGAAACCCGAAAAAGAACACAAAAAGGATTATGTTTTTTATTTTATTTATTAACTTACATATGCGACACGTTTTCAGATCTGTTATCTTCTTCAGACATTGATTTACTATATTTTGGCAGAATATTGTCATTCCGATATTGATAGGTCAATTCCGTTAGTGACATGTACGTGTTGTTTTGTAACTTACTTTTTTGATTATTAATGCGTTGTGCTAAAAACTGGTGAACGCTAAGTTTAGGTTTTTTCTCACAATCCTTGCTGTGCGCGACTTGTAACGCCGACTTGCGCAATGCTCGACTTGGCCGTAAAAGAAGATAACAAAAAAAAGACTACATTAACGTTCCACACGTGCACTCATTTCCTCAATTCTATCTCAGTATTGCCTATCAACTTGGGTTTTTAAAAAACGTAATCATTTGCACTACCTTCTTTTATAGAATATCTAATTCTCCCGTTGGACCCCATAACGAACAAACACTTTATAATATAATTATAAATATATATATATATATATAGTGTTGAACAAAAAAGTAATAAGAACAAACAGGAATATTTATATATGTTATTTTATTTTTCAACTAGTTTCGAACCTTAGAGTCATCGTCAGGAGAAAATTTCTTATTTGAAGAAATTTTGTTTTAGATTTTTTGAAAGGGAGCGATTATGGAAGAACTATAAAAATTGACGTATTTTTGAGGTTTTTCATGCTATAAAATCGGGTTAGAAGAGCTTATGTGTAGTTACTAAGCAAGCTCCATTTGTCCGCGGGTGAAAAACCCCTCTCTCTTATATAATATATGTATAATTTCTTTTTCACGATCTGGTTGCATTTGTATACTTTTTCCAGCTTCTGTCTTTATCATTTCCAAAGTTAGGAATTCAAGTTTTTTGAAATAGGATTCTCCACTTATACTATCGAGCCGAAGCGCTTGCGACTCCTTCTTTCCAGTCTCATCAGTGGGGTATATGATGATGAAAAAGAAATATTCCGTGTTGGTAAAAATACCTGCCTACATAATAACTTGCTGTCCAAAATATACAACAATATAATATATATACATCTGTAGTGCGCGCGCGCGCGGCGCGGTGTGATGTATATGTGTATGTCTTGTAATTTGTATTGATAATCAATATAGAAAAAATTGACTAGTGTTTTCTCTGAGGGCAACTTTCGTCCCATAAATTCTGGAAATCAATTTTTTCGGCAACCAATTTGATGAGGAACGCATTAGTGCGGAATTTATTCTGTTCTTTTGCATTAGTTGTTCTGGTGGCTTAATCGACTAAGGACTCGGGCAAGGAAACTCTTAAAGCTGTTCAGTCTGTCGTCCAAAGCTTCAACAGCAGTGGAAATCGTAATGACGGAAGCCTTCGAACGTTAGTGTTTTGGCATAGCCCGTTCCATCCACGGGTTATTCTTATATCGGATGTTTGCACATCTCTGACTCGGGTTAGGACTTGAGAACGTTTTGCTTAGCCCTGTTCCAAGATTCTGACAAGAAACAAAACATATGGATGCGCATATCTGAAGTCAAACTAAACGAACAGAATGAGAAATGAGTTATGGCAGAGCATACTGATGAGCTAGAGAAGAGAGAGAAAAGACCCGGAGCCAGACCGGAATAAGATTCAAGAGAGAGAGAGAGGAGACGGGAGTTAGGACGAGCAGAAGACGAGGGGGAGAGACGAGATGGGGCGAGTGAAAGAGAGAGAGACATGTTCGAGAGAGAAGGGGACGGCTCAATAAGGGTCGCAAATGAGGAGAGAGAAAGAGAATGACCAGAGAGATCAGTGAGTACAGAAAGACGAGAAGGACGGTATAGAGGGGACGGTCACTTTATGCGTGAAAAAGGCAAAAAACAGAAGAAACGCCCATATAACTAATCGAAAGAGGGAAAAATTGGGTAATCGCGGCTACTTAATGACTTTAGTAGAACAGAATAAAAAATGTGAATGAAACGATCACAAGACACTATGAAACCAAGAAACGAAAAACGATAATAAAAATAAATATAAATAATGACTAATGAATGAAAGAATATAAAACACATGCAAGAAATAAAACAAAGAAAATTGAAAGACGAAAAACAAACATCAGCCAGAGATAGAGAGAGAAGAATGAGGAGAGAGCGATGAGAAGAGGAGAGAACGGAGAAGATGAAAGAGAGAAAGAGAATAAGGGAAAAACAAGGAAAAGAAAGACAAAATCCGGTTGCAAGGGGGATAAATTTACAAACGTGGAAATGCAAGGAAGAACAATTTTGAGGCGAAAAATATCCTGTGGAATTCTGGGAAGTGGTAATTACCTGTTAGGTAACCATCTAAAGAGTACATAGAAATTAAAGAGCTAAATTTGTTTTAGAAAAAATACGAGTGAAAAATTGAATATCCATGGAAGAAGAATGAAACAAAAACATCTTCGGCATAAATTACAAGTATATGCTCCTAATTCCAGCCAGAAAAATTGATTAATCCATGAAGAATGACATGAAACAAAAACATCTTCGGCATTAAAATTACAAGGTATTTTATGTCCTAATTGTTGCTTAAAAGACACCGATGAACTCAGCCCCTAGGACACTCCTTCCGACCAATAAATTCCGAATCCACTTTCTTGGGTGCTACTCTAGTGGAACGACTATATTTGCATTTTAAAGACAGCAAAAGAAAAAATTGTTTTTCGATCAAGATGTCAAACTTCCCGATCACCGTGACTATGAACGCGCAAACTAAGGCCAACTATGCGCTGGCTGAACGATGTTGCAGGTACGAATAGTTTTTTTTTATTCTTCTTCTTAGATGTGGTTGCAATCCACGATTGCCCAGTTATAGTTGTAGTTACCGTTTTAAAACTGTTAAGCGGAGATTACCATAGTCTGGCTCCATTCAGTTTGACTGACGGGTAACTTGACCCGAGGAATCATTTTAGAGAAACATGGTTTCATGACAATTAGGTCACAGATCACACAACAATTTTTTTTATCAACGTAACAATTTGAATGTATTTTGAAGGTCCAGTCAGAATCGACCCGACCATGGATATCGAGCCCCGTAACTGTGCACCGATACTTTGGTCCTCCGTTTGACTCCGTCGGTTGTTTGTTCTCAGCGTACTGTGGCTTTAAAAATGCTTAGCTATATAAGTTACAATCCTTGTAGTCGACCCAAGTTTGAATCTCCTTCTCACAAACTTCAGTTGTATGTTATACAATGGCAACTGGACACCGAGACACGCGGACTTTGTGACAGAAGATGCCACAGAGAATGTAAGTGGATGGGAGGTAAAAAAGCACGGAAAAGAATTGTAATAAAAAACAAAGAAGAAGACAGAAGCAAGAAGAAGAGAATGTGGAGAAAAAAAGAAAGAAAGAAAAAGAGAAGAAACCTGGGGAATTAGTTCAAATATCTGTTGGGTAGATAAGAAGAAAAAGGAAGAAGAAAAGGAAAGAAGAAGAAAAGAAGAAGACAAGAAAGAAAGAAGGAAGGAAAGAAATGAGGAAAGATAGGTCAGTATAGTAATAATAATAATAATAATAATTAATAAAGAAAAAAAGAAAAGAAGAAGAAGAAAGAAAGAAAGAAAGAAAGAAAGAAGGAAACCAGGAAAAGAAATAATAGACTGAAGAGAATGAAAGAAAGAGATAAAGAAGTGAAAGAACGAGGGAAAGTAGGTAATAGACTGATTGATCGGTAATGAATGAATAATAATAATAATTAATAACTAAAATGAATCAATAAGAAGAAGAAGAAGAAGAAGAAGAAAAGAAAGAACAAGAGAAATGAATACATAGATTTGAAAAAGAAAAATAAAGAAAGAAGAGAGAAGGCACAGTAAGCAGCATAGAAGATAAGAAGAAGATAAATGAAAGAAACCAGGTCATATCAATCGGACAGCGGCGTAAAACCTAGTATGATTGATGCGACGATAATAATACCATAATAATAATAATAATAATAAATATAATAAGAAGAAAGCAAGAAGAGGAAGAAGAAGAAGAGAAGAAACAAGAAGAAAAAAAGAAACTAGAAGATAACAAACATCCACATAAGTATTAATAGAATAATGTTAAAAAGAAAGAAGGAGAAGGCATGAGTATGGCAAGAAGAAGAAAGAAAGAAAACAAAGAAACAAAACTCAGTGAACTAAGAACTAGACTGAATGTAGAAGTAAGTAAGAAAGCAGAGAAAAGAACGACAGCAAGAAAAAGAAGAGAAGCACAAAATGCAAGAAGAAGAAGAAGAAAAAGGATAGGAAGACAAGAAAGAAAGAAACAAACCAGATAAAAACGGAAAACAGTATTAAATAGAATAAATGTTAAAAAAGAAGAACATGGAAGAAGAGGAAAGAGGAAAGAAGAAGAAGAAAATAAAAAGAAAAAAAACTTAGATAAGATTATTAATAGACTAAATGGTGAAAGGAAAGAAGAAGAAATGAAGAAGAAGAAGAAGAAAGAAGAAGAAAGAGTCATTGCTGATTAGTGATAAAACCATCAATACGAATGTTGGCCTCAGCACATTAGACCGGTGAAGTGACAAAGTCAGAATTAAGCGTCGAATGGTTGAAAAATGTCAGGAAATGCCAAAGCACGCTCTATCATATAGGAAGATGCACGACCTCTCTAATTGTGTGAAAAATACTTTGCTAAAGTACCTCCTATTTGTCATAATGGGCGAAGGCTAATGGAATTCTTCGGTTGCTTTCTGAAGGGCGAACCGTATGAATGAGCATCATGGGAAGGTGAACACTTGAAGATTTCGTTCATGTCTGCCTGCACCAGCTTTCATTTCAACGCTTCATCCTACGCAGCGAAATTCTTCTTGGACTAGGTCGACTTTTCAAATACTCAGAAATGAAAATCCCGTAAGCCTGGTACTCTATAATATAATATATATTATATAAAATACTACTTATATATAATAATCAACTGTGATGCAGGGGCTCAGTAATGTCAAGCTTATTTGGAATTTAAATCTTTTTTTTTGCAAATACATATGAAACAATGTTTATACTATACTAGCAAATATATGCACCTCCGGATGCAAGTATTTGAATTTTAATATAATGAAATATGTTAATTTGGAAATACTTTTGAAACTAAATTTTTAAAAATCAAATAAAATGATTTGAAACAGAGGGGTTATAATCGAAGCGAATAGAACAACTTTGAATCTAAGTTTCCATTCCATGTTCCATCACTCCCCTGTCCTTTTGATTGCTTTGAATTTCCTAATTTAACTATTTTAAAAATTACTGTTATTTCTTTATATTAAGGATCTTCTGTTAAATTTATCTCCGATTTTTGCTTAAACTCATTAAGATAAAAACCAAAAAAAATTGAAGTCAATATACTAACACCATATTTCATTTTAAAACTCCAATTTTAAGATCAATTATGCAAATTAGCCTTCCAGTTGACACTTGTAAACCCTATATTGTTGTATATAAATATTACAATTGCATGTTATTAATATGTAGATCATGGTCAACGACTTAATGATACTAAAACAATTTTATTAATAATTGAGGTTTAAAAAAAAAAAAAATCATAGGAGAATATGATGTAAATAAACTAAAGAATTGTGACTTGCTATATGATATAGTTTCGTACAGACACACAAAACCCACTACATCTCCTATTATAAGAAGAACTTACTACAACTCACTAGTATAATTAGTACCTATATATAGATATGCTACTAAAACTCACATTTTTGTTTGTGATGAATTTGCTCAATCAACAAATATGTAAGCAGCTAATATTTATTTATGATACAACGTATATACTATACATAAGTATATATATATATATTATAATATATATGTGTGTTGTGTTCTGTGTGCTGTGTGTGGACTGGTAGTGATTTATACATCTTATCATAACTCTATGCTATCACAGAGCGATTATGCAAGTAATATTCTACCTTCTTCAATGTTTGGTTGGAGCAAAAACGGTCAATATCCGAAAGAGTGAAAGTTATATAAAATCGTGTTTGTATGCAGAAGAGCAGGACGGAATCTAGTTGAATGAGGAGTTGGCTGGATATGTTATAACATACTTAAGTATATATTATATCGTAAACATTATTATGATATAATAATACTATATTATATAACGTCTAAGAAGGAAATGATGATCCGAAGGTATAGCTATAAATAAAATGGGATAATGAAAAACAAAAATGCTGTTAAAAAATGCAAAATATTTTATATCTATTTCATAGCAATATGAGACAAATTCTCGAATTTATACATAAATCATCTTCAGAGCTTGGTCTTAACCTCTGGACTTCATCCGAGAGAGGAGGCTGATAAATAATTTGAATTTCAAAACGACAAACAATGTGATGCTATCCAATAAAATCATATGCGTTCGTTTCTTCATAAGCACATCCCTCCGCTACGCGTTCTGCGTCAGCGATGACAATAATGATCATCTAGTTTGTAACCAGTTTTTTGAAAAACAACCCCCCCAAAAAAAAAACAAGTTCTGAAATTGATTATAAATCGACTATATTGTTCAATATTAGCTATAATACCTGATCATAAATATTTTTCATCTTTAACAGCATTGTTTTGTTTTCATATCCTTTTATCTATACTTATATACAGCTATAATTAATAAGATTATCATAATATATACCTATTAAGTATATATAATAGTATATATGTTGGGAGAAGACATCTACATCTTTTAGACTAAGATTGAATTCAACCACAACATACAATAAAACTCAGATCACCCCCATAGCTAAACGTAATAGCACTCGACTTCAGCTACCCTACACCACACAATCCGGCTACACACCGTCGATATAGACTTTTAATAGACGCGCATTTTCCAAAGAACGCAATCCTCGAAAACAAGCAAAACCACAATGGATTTTTAAACTACTAATCACGTTGAGGGACTAAACGGCCCGACTATGGGAATACTCCGTTATTACGAAATATTTAAGCGCTGACCGCTGCGAATAATATACAAAGACAAAGGATCGTTTCAACAGGAGCGACCATTCATTTGAAGAAGGGAATTCTAACGATCCCGAAATATTTATATACAATAATAGAAATTTAATGATGATATCCAGTTACTGCCAAACATTGCAGTCACCTTTCATCATTTTAACACTGGTTCGAGTAATAAAACGCCCCAACTCCCACATAAAAAACATAAATATAGTATATAATTTTGAAGGCAATACAATTGCCATTATCGTAAAAAATTAGTCGAATTTTATACGATATACGCATTGTACATTGCCTTCCAAAATAAAAATAATAGGTTATACTTTACTCTAACAAATTCTTCAAAAGCAAATTAACAAATACTATTATCGTTAATCCTGAGCAGGTGCCTAAATTACGATTCTCTCAAGCGCTCGCCTGTACTAAAGTATATAGTGGCGTGTTTATCATTAGACAAGTTAATTTGCATGTTTCGCGTGCGACGGGCCGGCTTAGCCCAGATCGGTAGAGTGTCTGATTCTGCTTTGCTGGATTCTCGGTTTCAATTCATGTCGGGCGATATCGTAGGTATACACCACTTGATGAGACTTAATAAAGTGAAAACAGCTGTACGGTGTGCCACGTCGCACGTTGTTATTCTCCGTTTTTGCTTGTCATGATTTTTTCAATAATTATCGAATTTTATACGATATACGCATGTAATTGCCTTCAAAAATATAAATAATAATACACTTTAATTAACAATGCTTCAAAAGCAAATTATCAATACTATTATATATATAACTTTTTTAAAAGCACCGGTCGGAAAGGGCCCTTAAGTTTCGCCTTTTTCTTTTTTAAAATAATTTCTTGAACCTAACCCTTTATTAAGTCTACGGGGATATCCTCTTCTCATTCCGCTAACCATAACTGGGGTACAGATATTTAGCTGTGTTAATTATTATTCTATGTTACTGCTTCCCCTGACTAGGATTGAACCTAAAATCTAAATTTAACTGTTACTTAAAACTGTCTTAACTTAACTCCTTTATCCACTAGGCTATGTGTAAAATTCCGAGAAATAGAAAAAATGGTATTTAAATTTTTTTTTAAATTGATTAAAAATTGAATAACCATTATGACTTAATAAAACAAAACGTCTTCGGTATAAGATAACCCAACAAGGGTTGACATGGCGTAAAATCCAACCAATCATCCAACCATCCCTATTCCTTTTCCCGACGGAGATGCGAATGGTGTAATAGTGATCGCTGTAGAAAACGAGCTTTAATTTCCTTAGGAAAAGGATGAATCTATTTCTTGTTCCAACAGATGGAAGACAGGTTTTTTTTTAATCGACCAGTCTAGGAGAGAGACAACCCCGATTTCCAAACCAAGGTTACGGAACATACAACTAATAGAAGTTACCGACATAAATCTTCTTCCTCCAGGGAATGGAAAAAAAAGCACGATGAAGAGAGGTTAAAATTTAGAAATAATGTGCCGTTGAGAAAATAGCTTCATCATCCTTTTTACAGGCCTTGTTTTTTTTTCTGTACATCCTCCTCACCATAGAAAATATGTGGGGTTACTGGGGTTAGTAACCGGTGATCCGACTATAAAACTGGTAGTACTGGGTTACATAGTACTAGTAATACATTAGTCGCTTCCATCATCGATATTTGCAGTAGATTTAAGACATTGACAAGATTCGAACCACCCACCCACCCAACCAACAAATAATGTTAGCGTCTCATCTATGCGTTAAATAGAGGAAACATATTTAAAAAATAGACAAGAAGAATAAATAAAAGAAAACATCTTATTATAATGGAGATTGTGGGTTTGTCTGTCTGTAACCGAAACTATATTACTATACAAGTCACAATTCCCTTTATTATTTACATCACAATCTCCATGATTTTATTTTATATTTAAAACCTCAATTATTAATAAAATTGCTTCACCTTTTTATTAGTGTTGTTCATATCTACATAAAAATAACATGCAATTGTATTTATATATATCAAAAAATAGCGGTTTACAGTGTGAATGGGAAGGCTAATTTGCATATTGATATTAAAAATGTGATTTTATTAAATATGTGCTTAGTATTATTGATTTCTAATTGTTTGGTTTTATTTTAATGAATATAAGCAAAAATCTCTTCAATGAATCTTAAATGAAATCCATTAACAAGAAAAAATAACTGTCATTTTATTCTTTATTTCCTAATTTAACTAAATAGTTAAATAAGTAAAATTCAGCAATGAAAGACGGGAGTGATGGAAGAGTAAGTTTCATTTCTATTTTCTATTATACCCCCACTCTGTTTCAAATCTTTTTATCTGCCTTCTTATTAGACTTTCTAAATTAATACGATATTTCATTACATTAAAACTTAAATACTTGCACCCGGAGGGTGCATATATTTGCTAGTACAACTAATAGATGGTACCGACATAAATCTTCTTCCTCCAGGAGTGGCAAAAAAGCATGATGATGATCCTCATGATGATGATGATGTTAGGGTCCTATCTATAGGGTAAATATAAAAAATGAGCTGAAATAAATGTGTTTAGAAAATTGAGTTTAGAAAAAAAGAAAAAGAATACCTATCCAGAATGAATAAAACAAAACATTTTCCGTATAAAATAACCCAACAAGTTTTGACATGCCGTAAAATACAGTCAACCAACCAGCAACCAACCAACCAACCAACCAACCAGCATATAATGTTAGCGTCCCATCTATGGGTTAAATAGATGAAAAATACTTTTAAAAACTTGAATAGACAAGAAGAATAAATAAAACAAAATGTCTTCGGAATGAAATAACCCAACAAGAGTTGACATGCCGTAAAATCCAATCAATCAACCAACTAACCAATAGATAATGTTAGCGTCCCATCTATGGGTTAAATGGATAAAAATATTTAAAAAAAACAAACTTGAATAGACAAGAAGAATAAATAAAAGAAAATGTCTTCGGCATAAAATAACCCAACGAGGGTTGACATGCCGAAAAAATCCAACCAACCAACCAACCAACCAAACGAAATCGACAGAAACGAAGAGAATAAGATGGAATAAAAATATATATACGTCTAAAGAAATGAAGTAGCCAGTATTTTTCGAGGGGAACAAGACGTTGGCCAAGGTGATTGGCTGTTTGTCGCATGATTTTGCCTTTAAGGAGAAAAAAAGTTTTGGCCCTGGCGAGACTCCAGAAAATCGGGAGGGGGGGGTGCAGGTCAGAAGAGTGGTGCAGTGGTGGCGGTGGTGGTGGAATTAATGAAAAAGCGCACCAACTGAAAGTGGACCTATCAAAATTTCGGCTTAGTCTGACGCTAATATATGCATCCCTTGTTTGCAACATTTTTTCCAATGCATACTGTCTTAGCCGCACGGAATTATGGAAGGTGGCCATATTGAAAACAAAAACGGAGGAGAGGAATTCCGATGAGAGTTATCAGGTATCGGGTGCGTGGCGTGCGGTGTTGTGGTGTGTGGTGTGTGGTGTGTGTGCTTGTCTTTGTGCTTGTGTGCGTGTGTGCGTATGCTGTGTATGTGTGTGTGTGTCTGTATGTTTGCGTGTGCGTATGCTGTGAGTTGAGAGAAATAAAGATAGAGAGAAATGAGAGAAGGGAAAGTGAGATAGAAAAGAATGATTATATATATATATATATATATATATATATATATATATAGAGAGAGAGAGAGATTGATATATATATATATATATATATATATATATATATAAGAGAGAAGAGAGAGAGAGAATAGAGAGATAGAGATGAATAGATAGATTTATAGAAAGGGATAGATAGATAGAAAGATAGATAGCAAGAGAGTAGAGAGAGGGGAGGTAAATTATAGGGAAGATGGAGGCGCGTGGTCTAATGGTTAGAGTCGTAGGAAGTGGACTCATCGACCAGATTTCAATTCCTGGACGAAGCTGTTTGAATTTCCCATGGCGCTAATACCATTGGGAAAGGTATGAATCCAATCCTCCCCCAGCTATGTGTAAATAGCAGTGCAGACTGTGCTCTTTAACCATGGCTAGGTAACTAGTCTAGGAAAAGGAAAACTCTGAATTCAAAACTATTAAAATCAGCTTAAGAAATTGGCCTTGTGTCACATCCTGCTCGTGCGTGGGGTTGATAAATATATATAGGAGGGATGGAAAAGTGTGATTTTTCTTTTCTTCTTCTTCTTCTTCTTCCTTCTTCTTCTTCTTCTTCTTCTATCTCTTCTTCTTTCTCTTCTCTTCTTCTTCTTCCTATCCCTTCCTCTTCTTCTTCTTCTTCTTCTTCTTCTTCTTCTTCTTCTTCTTCTTCTTCTTCTTCTTCTTCTTCTTCTATCTCATTCTTCTTCTTCTTCTTCTTCTTCTTCTTCTTCTTCTCTCTTCTTCTTCTTCTTCTTCTTCCTCATTCTTTCTTCTTCTTCTTCTTCTTCTCTTCTTCTTGCGTGTGGTGTTTGTGGAGAAAGAATAAAGCAAAGGAGGGTTGAAGGAAAATCAAGAAAACGGAAAGGAAGGAATGAAAGAAGGACGGAAGAAAGAACATGAAAGAAGAATCTTTAAGGAATAAAAACAAAGAAACTGTGTATGGGGGGGGGGAGAGAAGAAGAATGAAGGAAAGAAGGATTGAAGGAAAGAAGAAAAGAAGAGCAAGAAAATAACATGCTACACAGAAAAATATCATAAGGAAGAAAGAAAAAAAGAAAGAAAAACCGGAAATATATATATATATAGAGAGAGATGGCTCGTGGAAGCGATAACGCTAATCTGAGTCAATGGAAAAAATTGAAAAGATGAAAAGAAGGAAAGAAAAATAAGAGTGAAAGAGAGTTAAATCAAGATTATTTTACTTTTTACAGGAAGGAGTGAAAGCAAGAAGGATACGAAAGAAATAAAATCCAGCAAAGAAGGAAAGAAAGTAAAACGAAGGATGAAAATGTAAGGAAGGAGAAAGAAGAAATTGGAGAGAAGAAAGAATGAATGAAAGAAAGTTTGAAGGAAATAGAGGAGCTACATAGATAAGACATCATTTAGCAATGAAAAATACAAAGCCAGTATATTACTTTCTCGACTAATTTGGTAACTCAAAAATTCAAACCAAAAATACACCAAAAATAATCTGGAATGTAAAGAAAATTGGCACCCAACTTACGACACCATTTCAAAACGATGTACCTTTGCGTAGAAGAAGGAATAATAATAATCTCCTTCCCAGAACAAACAAACTTCTTAGCGAACTATCTGAACTTATATCTAAAATGTAGGCATGAAAGCAAATTTTTTTAAGACAACTGAAAACGACTCCAAAGACTAAAATATATTCATAAAAACATTTAAAAATGAATAAATAAAAGAATAAGTAAATGAAATAATAAGCGAGAAAAAATAAATAGAATAAACAAATAGAATGAAGGTTAAAAAAATCTGAAGAAAAAAGTGGAAAAAAGAGTGAAGAAAAAAAGGCTAGCTGTAAGTAAAGAAAGTAAAAAGAAGAATATGAAATGAAGAAAATTAATAAACTGTGTGAAGATGTGAAGCGGGATGAATGAAATGAAGATTGAAAGAAAGAAAGAAAAGGGAAGGGAAGAGTGAAAGAAGGACGAATGAAAATTAAGCAGGAGGGAAAGGAAGTAAAATGAAGGATGAAAAATGTAAGGACGGAATTTTTTTAAAATTCTTCATTGGAAGAATTTGTCTTTTACAGTTTGAAGTAGCTAATTTAGTATGTATACTTACTGGTCCCTGAGAAAAGAAGTTTTAACTAAAAAATGAATAAATTCAAGGTGTTTTGAAAATTTGATATTATTTTAGATGTAAATATCTGAGGAATTACATAGTCTAAACAAATAAAATTAAATAGCTTAACAGAAATAATATTTTTCTGAGACACTCTTTATATATATATATATATATATATATATAAGTGTATTTTGGCAGCATTTTTTTTTCTTTTAAAACATGTGTTAAATGGTACTGACAATTCTTGTCGGACAAGTTTTTGTTCGATCCTTTCTGATTTTCGTGCCATCTTTTTGGCATGTTTCGCGTGCGACGGGTCGGTAGCCCAGAGGTAGAGTGTCTGATTCTGCGTGCTGGATTCTCGGTTTCAATTCATGTCGGGGGGATATCGTAGGCCCGGAAATAAGAAAAGATCGAACAAAAACTTGCCCGACAAGAATTTATCAGTACAGTTTAACACAACATAATATATATATATATATATTATATATATATATATATATATATATTATATATATATATATATGGTTTCTCATTTGAATAAGTTTTTCTAATAACAAACTATAACTAGCAGGAAGCCATGTTGCTGCAAGATTTAATTGTACAAAATTTATATTTCAAAACTTCAAAGAATGAAAATTTAATTGTCTTACTTAATTAATTAATTGTCTTACTAAAACAATTAGTCACATTTAACATTAACAAAGAAGAAAGAAAGAGAAGCAAGCAGACTTGCGTAATAAAATTCTATCACGTGATAGCTTTTCGCTATTCAACCGTCTGAGGATTGCCTGATAATTAATGGTAAATTTATACTATAATATTGTATTTGAGATTATATATATATATATATATATATATATATATATATATATAGATAGATATAGATATAGATATAGATAGATACGTAGATAGAGATGAATAGATAGATTTATAGAAAGAGGTTGATAGATAGATAGATAGATAGATAGCGAGAGAGAGAGGTGGGTACATTATAGGGGAGGTGGAGGCGCGTGGTCTAATGGTTAGGGTCGTAGGGAGTGGACTAGTCGGCCCGAGTTCAATTCATGGACGAAGCTGTTGCGATTTCACATGGCGCTAATACCCTTGGGAAAGGTATGAATCCAATTCTCCCTCCAGCTATGGGCAAATATATATAAGTAAAAAATATAACAAAATCTGTTTTTTTTAATTATATGATTTTGCTCTGTGACTCTGATAATAAGAGCGTTGATCTCTGCAAACTACGACACTTTGAAAAAAACCCTACTATGTCGTAAGGAAGATTTCTTCTCCGGATTTTTGGGTTTATATATATATATATATATATGTGTGTGTGTGGTGTGTGTGTGGTGTGTGTTTATGTGTATGTGTGCATGTGTGTTGTGTGTGTGTGTGTGAATAAACACAAGCAATCGATTCAATTAAATATTTCATTTCTGTTTAGCACAGTAACTTCCTTGGAATGAATTTTATTTGTTTCTACCAAATTGGTATATAAGTGGGAAGATGTAAACATGGATAGGGGAAAGGAGAGAGAGGAAGAAAGGTAGAGGCATAGAGAAAGGAAGGGGGGTCAAGGCCCAAACAAGCGGAGAATGGTAGCGGATATGGTGAATACGAGGGCCAGGCAGGCAGGAGGAGGAAGGGGAAGGAAAGGAAAAGGAAGAGAAGGAGGGGGAGAGGAGAAGGAGAAGGTAGATATAAACACACTGTCCACTCTCTGCCATTTCAGGAGAGAAATCGGCTTACTTCCTTTGTGGCATAATGCTAGGGAGCAGGTCATGTTTACACTGTTACGACAGCAAGTAAAAATTGTCACGAACAGATTCAACTTCGATCACGTGACCGCGCAACAATGCTAGCTCTAAGTACGCATGCGCGGAATGCAGTATGACAATAATAAAGATGTAAAGCGAAAATGTGGATAATTTTTGACTTTGCACAAAAACCCCCAACTATATTTCACATTAAAATGATACTGCACAACATTGGTAGCGTTTGGTTTACAAAAGGTTCAAATTCCCTGGACTTAAGGCTAAATTTAGCTCAGTACCACCTAGGAGCATATATAAGGTTCCTTGTTCCATTCAGGTCCCAACCAACTCAACATGAGTAGCACAGATTGAGCAATCTGAACTGTACGGTAAAGTGTGGAACTGAGGGTAGGTGTGACAAATAAAACTAAACGGCTTAACAGAAATAATATTTTTCTGAAACACCCTCTGTGTGTGTGTGTGTGTGTGTGTGTGTGTGTGTGTGTGTAGTTTCTCATTTGAATAAATTTTTCTTAATAACAAACAAATATATGAAATACATATATATGTAATACATATATAAACCAGAAACTTACAAGTGACCCAAGAAAATTATATCACTGACGACACCTACCAGTGCACCAAAGTTAGTAAGGAGTGTATATTTAAAGTAGAAGACACAGACAGACATCGCAGAAAAAAAACCTTCCTCATGGTAAAGTGCTAGCGAAAATGGAATACCGACAATAGGTCAGGAAAATAAAATAAAATTAATTATAAGTTCTGTATTTATGAGTAAACAGAGGTCATTATTATGGACAGAGAATTTATATTTAAGTTTAGGTACAAAGGACCAAGATCGCATAGGCGAGAAACTGTCAATAACCAGTCAGCGTTGACTCCATGCCTACGCTACCTTAACTTATTTACAAAATTTAATGGATTGTAAAGAAATTCAACAGGCACAGCAATTACACTACAGTCAACAAGTTTCACTTTAAAATAACCACATTAGTGTCGGTCACATGCTCAACCCTGCTCCGGAACCTGAAGTAAGCTGATGTTACAGTTTCACTGGGAAGGGTCTCAAAAACTACTTTAATTCTATCGATTAACTGGGCTTTTGTAGTACTGGCACGGCGATTGGTGTTTTTCTCAATAGCACCACCTAAATAATAATCCACAGGCTTAAGATCTGGGGAGTTCAGAGGCTTAGCATTGGGACTGTTGTCGTAAAAATTCGACGACAACCATTTTTTACTTTTCCCAGAGGTGTGGCAGGGGGCCGAATCATGCTGCCATACATATGGCCTACCATTGGCTATCCTTGTTGTCCTGAGCTTGATTAGATTGTTTAGCAACTACATGCAGGCATTTGAATCCAACCTAATACCCTCACTAATACCCTCACTGAAACAATGCGGATGAATCACATCACACAGCGAGGACACACATCCGAAAACCATCACAGTTTGGGGAAATTTAGTCCGCATGACACGAGTAGTGTCCTTTGGACTATATGCAAGGCATCTGTTATTCTGATAATATAAAATGGATATAGAGACTGAAACAGTTGGATAGATGAACATACTAACATACAAAAGAAAGATTATCATATTACAATAGATAGATAGGAGAAATGTGAGGAGGTTAATCTGACAGTATGTGGAGAAAGGTAGACAAACATGGGATGTTATGGAAACTGGATGTTTGTTGTCGACGATGCAACGTTTCGGTCTATTAGACCTTCTTCAGGATTTGGATGTAGTTTCTTGCTTCAATGATGGACATTGTCAAAATGGTGAAACAGGAAGTTCGTCAGTAGGGGAGAGGTGGTTGTTTATATATATTATATAATATATATATAATATATATATATTGTGTGTGTTGGAACTGGATTTGTCATTAAGTTGTATGGTGGTGGTATGTGTGGTTACAATTAAACAGACACACACACACTAACATACACATATACATTTATCTAACCAATCCCACAATCCAATATTCTAGACTAACACCTGCGGTACCACCCACCATTCACCATTTCTGACACTCCCATCTTAGAGAGAAGAAAATCCACTACCCACCCCCAACCATCCCTCCCCCTATTGACGACCTCCTGTTTCACCATTTTCAAGAATGTCCATCATTGAAGCAAGAACTATATCAAGTCCTGACGAAGGTCTAATAGACCGAAACGTTGCATCGTCAACAATAAACATCCAGTTTCCATAACATTCAGTGTTTGTCTACCTTTCCCCACAATAGATAGATGATAATAATGAATAATGATCGCAATAAATCAAATTGGTTGGGATTTAAAACATAAATAAAAAAAGATATACAAGAAGAATAAGAAATGGACGGAGTTTTATAATAAATAAATAAACAAAACAAACAAAACAACAAAAGAAAAAATAACAAAAACAAACACATTGTTAAAAAAAACCGCCAAAAATGTCGAGAAAATTTATCTTGTCGAAAGCAAACATTTGTAGGAAGTGTAATGTCCGCTCATAAACGGTGCACGTGTATTCGCAAGTGTGCAGCAAATCGTCCGTTTTTGTTTTGGTCCTTTTACATATGCATCTACATATTGATAAATGGTTAGAGGGGAGGGGAGGGGGCGTATAAATTGTCTATCAAGGGATCGATCGATCATATTTTAACTTAGAGAGATGGATAAACATTAAATAATGGCGCGTGTGATAAATTTCAGATAAGCTGCATCTTTAACAGACTCGGAGATACATTAGGATGAAGAAGAAACGGAGGGAGACACGGGGAGATTGATCGGATGATATGAAAAGACGGACATTACACTATATATATATATATATTATTATATATATATATATATATATAATATATATATAGGCCATAAATACTTAATATTTAGACACCAACATATCCACAATAGACGAGTATAGATAGATAGATAGATAGATAGATAGATAGATTTGATTCTTTGGTTGGTTGGTTGTTTTAGAGCTTGTCAATATTTATGCGAATTATATATATATATATATATATATATATATACTATTATATATATGAGGAAAATGGGATTGGAATGAATCCGACAGAATGAGGTAAAATAAGGAATGAAAGAACAAAACTCAGACAAAAATGTGTAGTATATTTCGCTGAAATATTAAATTCTGCTTCTTCAGCCTTTATTGAATCACTTGTTTAATCCTAATGATTCGATAAAGGCTGAAGAAGCGGAATTAACAATCCTGTGAAATATACTACACATTTTTGTCTGAGTTTTGTTCTTTCATTCCTATTTTTACACACAACACACACACACACACACAACAAACCACACACACACATATAATATATATATATATATATTATATATATATATATATATATATATATATATTAGTATCACGCCTTTCGAAAATAAGATATTATGATAAATCTATGCGTAATGACAACTCTAGTTGACATTCCCTGGAAATATGGACTAGACTTGTCGTATTTCCCCAATTTTCTCAATAACACACACACACACACACACACACACACACATGATTGACTCTCCCGTCGATCGACGTATGAGTGTTCATACAATGAACAACCCACACAGTGATTTGTTTATAGTGGTGAAGGTTTGTGTTGGACCATCCATACTTTTTCGCACAGTCGATAGGAAAGAATTGGTACATCAAGGGTTGCCACAAACCCAATCAACGACCGACCTCAGGAATTTTGAACTGAATTTTGAGAAATTCTAGACTGGTTACCTACCCAAGACTGAAGGGCCCAGTCTGTCCTACTATTTAACCCATAGCTGGAGGGAATTTTGAATTCAGAGTTATCCCTCTCCTAGACTGGTTACCTACCCAAGACTGAAGGGCCCAGTCTGTCATATTATTTAACCCATAGCCGGAGGCGAGAATATATGGATTCATACCTTTTCCCAAGGTATTAGCGCTATGTTGAAAATGCAACAGCTTTGTCTCGGAATTGAATCGAATCGACGAGTCCATTTTCCACGACTCTAACCACTAGCCCACGCGCCCTCCATTTTATGCAATAGATATGCATAACATATATATATTATAATTGATATAGTGCACCACCTGGATCGTAACAAAGCACTTCGAGAAAAGATTAGTTGGGAAATACACTAGGATATATAGATGTATATCTAACTTAGGCTAGGATATATAGGGGTATGATATATAGGATTAGGGTCGGTATAGCTCAGGTTAACGTTACGGCTCTCATGTCGAATATAATGATGACGTGTTGGTAGTAAAAATAAGCGTACGGTTTAGCTCAGTCGATAGAATGTCCGATTAGGAACCACAAGGTACCTGGTTCGATAGTGGCCCTCGTCAACTAGCGTATGAGTTGCATAGGATCTGTGTGGTAAAGTAAGCAGCTGACGGTGGGTGTGGCGCTCTACCTCAGATGCCAAAATAATCTCTTTGGTCTAGGCGCTGGTGAAAAGGAGATAGATTCCCTTCGCTGTCTGACTGATACCCTTCCTAGGCCACCCAGACGACTTTATCTTTATATCTAAATTAGGTTAGCGTAGACATGAAGTCAGCGGCGCTGGTTACTGACAGTTTCTCGCCTATGCGATTCTCAAACCAAGTGCACGTACTTGAAAAATTGCATAGGCGTGAAACTGTCAGTAACGAAACACCGTTGATTTCATGTCAACTCTACAATAACTTATAACTTATATATATACACGCACCACACTCTACGTACGAGCAGGATACGACACAAGGTTAATTGTTTAAGTGGAGTTAACAGGATTGAATTTTCCTGTTCATTGACTGGCTAACTAGCCAAGGCTAAAGAGTCCATCTGTCATACTATTTACCCATAGCTGGAGGAGAATAGTTGGATGCGTACCTTTCCCAATGATATATGCGCTATGTGAAAATGCAAGCAGCCTTAGTCTAGGATTGAACTCGGGTCGACGAGTCAATTTCCTATGACTCTTCCATTGCACCACGTGCCTCTTTCTCTCTCTTTCTCTTTCTCTTCTCTCTCCTCTCTCTCTCTCTATATATATATATATATTATATATATAAGTCTTTTCACTAGCGCTTAGACCAAGAAGATTATTTTAGCTTCTGAGGTGGAGCGCCACACCTAGCATCAGATCCTTACTTTACTGCACAGGTCCCTGTGCTTACTTATACGCTGAGTTTTGCGAGGGCCGGTATCGAACTAGAAAACTTGTGATAACACTCTACCGACTGAGCTAAACCGTCCATATATATATATATGTTTATATTATATATGAATGATAATATATAGGGGAACTGAATCTGGGAGTGTTATATATAAAAATTGACTCGATATATCTTGTGGGTCTTAAATATGACTTTGTTGTATGTGGTGTATGTTGAAGTTTAATCCATTGCCTACCTCTCTCCTCATTTAATAATACTTTGGTGCAAAGTATAAATCAGAGAATGCCATAGAAATTGCAATTTATGCCAATATATCTGACCCACAAAGTCCGCGGATTTTGAGATAATAAGGGATTACCCAATCCCGACCACCATAAGGCCAGACTTTGTTGTAATAAACAATAAGAATCTAACGCGTCAGAGAGTCGCCTTCGCCATTCCAGCCGACCATAGATTTAGAATAAAAGGAAGTATAAAACTCGTGAAAGATCAGGACCCTGCCAGAGAGCTAAAAAGATGTGTAGAATATGAAGGTGACAGTAATTCTAATCATATTCGGAGTACTCGGAATAATCCTTCCATAACCTAGTAAAGAGACCGTTGGTATTAGAAATCAGAGATAGAATTAAGTTTACCAAGAATATATTTTTGGGGGGTGGGGGGTATATGTGCTTAGTTGAAGTCATACCTAATTTTGAAAATTAATTAGTTGATAATTAATGAATAAGGCGAGCATATCTGTTCAAAAGTAAAGCGTAAACAAATCGAGAAAAAGTCAATCTCTGTATGTACATTTCGGCATAGACTTTTTTCTCGATTTGTCGGCTATCGCCATCTCAAACAGATTGTTTACTTTCAAATATATATATATATATATAGCTTAACCGCTCGGCCGTCGTCACCCACAGAATGCGAAGGGGATTTTAAATGTTTTTAATACACACATCTGTATATTATGTAAAGCTCGCGCATAGAGTGTTCCATCCCTTTATAGGAGACCGTTGCTACACACACACACACACCACACACACACACACACACACCACACATATATATATATATATATATATATATATATATATATATATATATATGTCTAAAGCTTCCCTGAAATAGACTATAAAGCTAAATCTCTAAGTCTCTTGTTATTTCTTTACTTAAATATTTGAGCCCACATTAAGCTTTCAAACTGCGACAGGATTTTTAATAAAACTCTTGTGTCGTAAGGAAGATTTCTTCTCTGACTTTTGGATTATATATTATATATATATATATATATATATATATATATATTTCATACAAGCCAGTGGGTATTAGGATGAGTTGGACCTTTCTTCCAACAGCAGAATGTTAGAGTTGCTCAGGTCCAATTTGAGAGCTTGATGTTCAATATTACTGAACAGTGAAATATATTTGGTTGAGAAAAAGACCTAAGAATCGCTCATTTTGCGGTTAAAATCTATTTCTACCACAGGTATCTGTATATACCTATATCATCAGACCGCTGACTTTTTTTCAATAAAGTCAGCGGTACGGATGATATCATAGCTATTCACAGATACCTGTGGGTAGAAATAGATCTATAATCACAAAAATGACCGATTCTTAAGGCTTCTTCTATACCACACCACAACCACACACACACACACACACACATACACACACACACACACACACACATATATATATATATATAATATATATATATAATATATATTATATATATATATATAAGTTTTTCTATGAAAATAATGAGGACGGGTCGGGTTTTGATAAAATATATTGCGAATGAATCTTTAATTTAAAAATTTAAATCAAATGAAGTGATCAATTTATATAATCAAGAGATGATATCTAAACATCTAGACTTTCAGTCTAGACGAACCAGCACCAATCGGGGATAATTGTTCATCATTACAAGTGCAGTAACCTCCATGACAAAATTAACTAACAAACAATATAATGGTATACAGAGTTATCTATACAGAGAAAAAAAGATAATATATTAATACTCTTCTTCCTTAATCTTACGACCGTTATCAAATTGCAATTCCCTCTGATTAAAAATAAGACTGTCCAACTCGCTCAAGATGAAATGCAAAAAATATAAATTCTGATTATCAGGTGTCGATTATCCGCCGAATTGTCACCAGCAAAATAATGGACCATTCCGATTTATTAGAAAGAAAGAAGGGAACAAAAAAGATATGCTTCTCAGAAAAAATATGATGACAAATTAAAGAAAATAAAGAAAGAGAGAGAAAGTGAGTATTGGTAAGATAGAGAGATGGTGGTTTAGTGCACGAAGCGATAACGCTAATCTGATTCAATCAAACATAATAAAAAAAGATGAAAAGATGAAAAGAAGGAAAAGAAAGAAAAAGGAGTAAGAGAGAGTTTACATCAAGCTTATTATAATTTATACATATTGAACTATTTAGCAATAGCTCTTAGAAAACATATACCAACATTGCAATAATCAAATTATCATGATGTAGTATATCCACAGGTAATGCTAGTATCTTTATTATTGTCACACTGTTGTGCTCACGTGATCAAACTTTATCCTGATCGCGCCATTTTACTTGCTGTCTTTGCAATGAAAACATGTCCGCTTCACTAGCAATATGCACCAAGGAAGTGAGCCGATTTCTCTGCTCGAAAGGTGTGGTAGGGGCTGAAATTCATCGGAGACTTTTAGCACAATACGTGGACAATGACCTATCGTATAGAAGAGTGTATGTGGACAGATAATTCTAAAAGTGACCA
>CM042163.1:86836544-86876544 GCA_023376005.1 Doryteuthis pealeii | reverse complement strand
CCACTGAGGCAGATACGTGACACAGAAATTTCTTAAGCGGGAGTTCAACAGGCTTGCAATTTCAGAGTTTTCCTCTCTCCTAGACGGTATGCCACCAAGGTTAAGAACGGCCCGGTCTGCCCCTGACTATTTTATCCATAGCCTAGGAGATCGTGATTCATACCTTTCCAAGGGTATTACGCTAAGTGAAATGCAATTACCGTCCATGATTTGAACTCGGGCGACCAGTCATTCCCATGAATTAACCATTTACACCACGCGACTTCCCATTTATTGGTGTATATAAGCCGTGCTGCAATCACCGCTCAGATTTATAACTAAGCGAAAGTCACGTTGGTTTAAAATCATCAGCCAATCAACAGCCCGAATACGTGTTTGCGATTAACTACTTTATCTGCAATACTGAGGAGCACAAGGAACAGCCAAAAGGGATCATACCCAATATTAAGGACACTAAGAAGCAAACCCAAAGGTCTTCACTAAGGATCGCGTTTCTGCTCAACACAAAGGATCTCTGATGGACAGTGCTCTTGCTTGAAGCCTCTAAGGATGGGCCACAAAAATCGTCAGCAAAACAGGACCGTAGTGATAGTAATCTTTGTGGTCCCATTGGGTTTTGTGGAGTACCTCTTTCATCCACCATTACATCCAGGTCCACTCTGACCCGAGTTTAGTACCTGTTAGGCGTCCTATATGAGTTAAACATAATATTTGCGAAAGGTACAAAATTGTGTATGTTACAAATTTTTCCCTCTTTTTTTCCCACCATTTCCCTTTTTTCCTCAGCTATATGTAAAACACTAACAGCTTCTTCTTCTACAAGACAGTTACGATTTTTCAACTTGGAATGTCATGTTGATCCTGCTTCAATCTTGTTGGAGGATTCTGCCCTTACCCCTGAATCTCTACTTGAAATTAAGCCCTGCACAAAATTGAACATTTGAATGATCAAGTGACCAAATATTCAAAAGTTTCAATCAACAAATTCCCTTTCACTGCACGTTTTACCGCTATCCACACTTAGATATCATGGACGACGATCACTGATTTCTCTGAATGTTTGAGATGGACTTGTGTTTAGTATACGTGTATTCGGACTATTGTCCTCAATCTTTATTGTTATTTGTAACAACGTTTCGGCGATAAAGTTCCGCTGATGGCCCCCCGATTACGACAAGAAGGTTCTCGACTACGACAAGAAGGTTCCCGAGTCCAAAAAAGAAGGTTCCTGGTCCGAGAGGTTTCCGAGTCGCGGCAAGAAATACCTGAAGAAGGCCGGAGGGCATTATCGGGCCGAGACGTTGTACAAATAACAATATCAAAGGATGGGGACGAATAGTCCGAATAACACAGATCAATACTAAACGATCACTGATATTTTAAACACTCTTTAGTTGTATACAGTGAGCAACTATATTATCACTGTTAATATTAGATACTATATAGGTATATATTATATATTATATATATAAATATTATACTATATGATATTGTGTCGATATATTCTATCCTTATTCCTTTTTGGTATCTTTACGATATCTTAGTACACACAAACTCTCATGTCGGATGGGCTATAAATACACCAACTGCAACTTCTGTAGACGGGTAAAATCTTTCCCAATGTGATACCTGTTGGCTGGGGTGGCGAATCTGGATGCATGGCACGGAATCCAGGTTGAGCTGAGTAGTCATACTTGCAAACTACTTTGATCGCTACTAACTTCGGACGGTGATCAGAGAGCCTCCATTAATTAAGCTGGTCACATCAATCCGTAGCGCCTATATGATAGTTCCAACCCTATTGTGGAAAAAACCACGGATCTTATATGTATATGTGCTTAGAAGGCGGTGGTTGAGTGTCTTAGTATCCCGAGGATGAAAAAGAATCTTCAAAGAATCAAACCAAACCAAATCAGATTCCACATGAAATGAGTGTATTTTGTATGCCTCATGGGGAGTGGTTTTGGCTCGTTTCTATATTGTATCCTATCCTCAAAAAGCTGTTCCTCCTTTCTATCTTATCTATCTTTCTATCTTTTCTTTTATCTAATCTTTCTTTCCTTTTCTTTAAACTTTCTAGAATGCTGTTAATGCTGCTCTTATTCTTTTTCTCAACAATTATTCCTACTTGATTTCATTTCATACTTTCTTATCTTTCCTTCTTTTTGATATGTTTAATTTCCCCTCAACAATAAATTCCCTTCTGGTTTCTCTACTCATCCATTCATTTTCTTTTTATTTCATTTCTTTCTTTCTTGAACAATTTATTTTTCTTCTCACCAACCCATTTTTTCCTTTCTGCTCTCTCTTTTTTCCTTCTATCTATCTATCTATCTATCTATCTATTCTATCTCCTTCTTGTCTTCTAAGATGCGTTAATGTTTTCTTCATTATTTTCTTAAATATTATTCATTCTTGATTTATTTCATTTATTCATTCATTTATTATTATTTCTATAAACGTTTTTTTTCTGCTCTTAAATTTCTATCCATATCTATCTATCGTCTTTTATTTCTCTTCTTCCTGTTTTTTCTTCTATCTATCTATCTACTTCTATCAATCTATCTTTCTATATTTCCTCTTCCTTTCTAAGGATGCTGTTAATGCTCTTCCTTCATTCTATTTTTTTACATATGTTCAATGACGTATATGACAATAAGTCTCTTGTTGATTTTTCCATCCTTTGGGTTGAAGCTGAAATATGGAAATTTGTGATAGAAGCGAATGAACAAAACGAGCGATGACTTTAGGAGTAAGATTTTTATTAGCGGATTTTTAAACTTAATTTCGTTGAGGGGAAATATTTCCCGAGCAAAGTCAATAAGGCTGTTCCTCTACAAAGTCTTCGAGTAAAAACAGCTGAGAGACCTTTTTGGCGCCAAGAATTCTAGAGTGGTGGCATGCTTAGTGGCTCTTCTGTTACTGAAGTCTTCTGGAGATTGTTACTTTTTTTGTCTTTTATTTATCTATTTAATATTTAATTAATTTTGTTTTACTTTTGGTTTATTTATTCTATTTGTTTTATTTTATTTTTTATTTATCCCCACATGCCATTATTGCTCAAAAAAATAACCAACGAAGGTTGACATGCCATTAAACAAAGAAACCTAATCGGATAGTATATGGAAATAAAAAAGTTCACTATGGAATACAATTCATACAAATCCTTTTTCTCCTTATCGACCAATTATTTGCCAATATCAAATTACCAACTTCAGTTTTGGTAGGATGTTCCAGGATTCTCAACGCACTGTAAAAGGAATATTTAATGATTGAAATCGCTCCGATATTCCTTAAAAAAGGACCGTTTTGTCGAATTCTGCTCGTGATGGAGGTACAAAATCATAATAATGTTATATAATAACTAGCAAAAAAGAAAAAAAAACACCTTCTCTGGCGGTGTAAAAATAATTTTAGAAGATTTATTGCCTGATGGTATGCGAGAGTGCAGAGGGTTTGTATCATTCATCATAATGTCGCGCTAGGCAGAACGGATTATCCCATTCTGTGTACTCCCATCTAGCTTATTTCTAAGTGCTTCCTTTAGGGTCCCAAGTAGTGCAGCCTACAGCAGCTAGCATTGATACAAACTTACGGGCTGGAAGAATTTTCCTTTAACACTATCAAAAATCATCAGATTAATTAAAGGAGAAAAAAAATGAAATTGAAACTTTGTTCTTTCCCCTCAAATAAATTTACGTGCATCTATGATTTAGATTATTCTTAAATTAATATTTTAAATATTTTACGACATAAATTTTACACAAATCGTAGGTATTTACTTTATTTATTTATGACTTTTAGTTAAACTCTTCGATAAACTCGACAAATGAATATTTCTTGTTTGTTAAAATAATTTTCTCATAAAATTCCTATAGCATTTGTATTATCTATCTATCTATCTATCGTATACATACATACATACATATATAAAGGGTATTTATCGTGTATGTATGTATGGTATGTCCGGAGGAAACTTCGAAAATAAACCAATTAACGACAAAGTAAATTATATATATAATATACACATTAAATATCACCAGTAACTAAAATCATCGAAATTATTAAACGGAAGTAAAAACAAAATAAAGCAATTTTGAAAATGCAAACTTAGTTTGGCTCTTCTAATAAAATATTACGTGCCATCTTATAATCAACTCAAATATAATTTGAATATTTTACACACATTTTTAAAAGAAGGAACCTCCACCTAAATGTTCATGTGGACAACCGATCACAATAAAACATATTCTGATTAATGCACACACATCCCCACATCTCGAAGAAAGTTCTATAATGTGACAGCATGGACAAACTAATTTTGAAAAATAGATCCAAGAGGATATTAAACTTTTTGAAAAAGAACGGCTCTATTCAAAGATGGTAAGGTTCATAAGACCTAAAAAAATCACTCACTCGACCTCTGCTTGATGTTAAAATTCTCAACAGAAAGACTTGATACAGCAAATAAACCCCTTACTTAAATCTCTTTAAATCCTACTATTACCATAGAAATATCTCAGGCATGGAGGTGAAAATAAACCCAAGGGGTTGACAGTGCCATAAAACTCAAACACAACCCATTATAGAATACCATCTATTTTACACAACAATGTGGTATTTTTTAATTTGTAAAACTTTTTAGTTAACCTCTTATATTGGAAAAATGACTATTCCTTGTTTGTAAAATAGTTTTTCTCATAAAACTCTCAAAACGTTAGATAACTCAATTAAATATATATTAAATGACAACCCTATATTAACTACACAATATATAATAACGTCGAATGTATTTATTTAACGCTGTTTAAAACAATGAAGGGTCGTCTAAGTTTGCATACTCAATTTTGAGTGTGTATATATAGAGGTTTATTCAATGTATTGCGATCTTTTAGGGGTATGTGACGTTAGCAGTGACGTAATTGTCGGTTAGCAGACGAAGATATAGACAGAATCTCCATTCTTAGTAAGACCTGTTATCTATATACACATCAACAGCTGGGATTAAGACTGATACTACATCTTCCTTTACTTCCATAGCAGTATCAACTCTGATACACAATTTCTACTTTTGATGGACAGGATCAACAGCGAGGGATTTTTTTGTTACATCTCTACCTTGAGGGATATCAACAGACAATGATTAAACTGATACTACATCTTTCTACTTCAAGAAAGATCAACTTATGCAGAAAGAATCTTTATTGTAAAACCTGCTACAGAACTACAAGTAAAGTAAGAAGAGAAAGAAACAAAAGAAGAAAGAAAGAAAGAAAGAAAGAAGAAAAATAAATGAATGAATGGATAGAAAGAAAGAAAGAAGAAGAAGAGACTAAGAAGAAGAAGAAGAAGAAGAAGACGACGTGGAAGAAAAGAGGGAACAAGAACAAAAAATATAAAAGAAAGAAGAAAGAACAAAGAAGACAAGAAAGAAGAAGAAGAAGAATGATGGATGGATGAATATAAGGAAGAGATGAAGAGAAGAAGTAAGAGAAGAAGAGAAGAAGAAAGAAGAAGAAGAAGAAAGAAGAAGAAGAAAGAAGAGAGGAAAGAAGAAAAGGTGATGAAGAAAAAAATGAAAGAAGAGATAGAAAGAAAATGAAAGATGAAGAAATAAGAAGAAGAAAAGAAAATGGAGTTATAGTGTTCAAAAAACAGAAATACTTTTACAGGAATTCGAATCTGTTTTCGCTGATTTCTTTGTTTCCGCTGATGTTACCACTTTTCCTCAACTTGATATGAATAATGTCACTTAGATGACAGGGTACAAATCGCTGAAATGTGTTGTTGTGGAGCTGTTACTGCGTAATCTAAGCATGAGATCTTCATAACCTTTGACATGTGACGTAGCGACCAACCGCTAATCCTAGTCCGGCTTTGGAACCACGAAGCTTCGGTCCTATATAAGAAATACGTCGCTTACAGAATATGGAGAGGGAGGGGGGGTCTGTGGATGGGGGGGCAGTATACAGTATAGATCGAGTGCCAAACACCCAGAAAATCATAGAGGGAAAGACTTTATAAACAAGCGGACGGTGCTCTCTCTTCTCTCTCTCTCTCTCTCTCTCTCTCTGCTCTCTTCTCTCTCTCTCTCTCTCTCTCTCTCTCTCTCTCTCTCTGACAACCTCGGCTCTCTCGTCTTACACGGAACCTGGGTTGCTAATTCGTGGCTTTGAAAATGTCGCCTCTGCTTTTATAACTACAAGTAATTATGATCCTCTCTCTCTCTCTCTCTCTCTCTCCTCTCTTCTCTCTCTCTCTCTCCTCTCTACACGCTCTTCTACACTCTCTCTCTCTACCCCTCTTCTCTTACACTCTCTCTCTACACTCTCTTCTCTCTTACTCACTCTCTCTCACTCTCTCTCTCTCTCTTCTCTCTCCTCTCTACTATCTCTCTCTCTCTCTCTCTCTCTCTCTCTCTCTCTCTCTCTCTGCTCTCTCTCTCTCGTGCAAACAAAGAAATGGACTGAACAAACGCCGATTATTATATATATATATATTATATATATAATATTATATATATATATATATATTCTGTTATCATTATTTCATTCACTTGGATATTTAAAATAATAATAATTTGAATAATGTACAGAAGGGATAAACTCCTGACCGAAAACGTATAAGTAAAATTGATTAAAATATATATCTTATCCATTCTATACGTTCTTTCCTTTATTTATTTTTTCAACATATATATATATTATATATATATATATATATATATGTGTGTGTGTGTGTGTGTATGTGTGTGTAAAATGTTGGCCGCACTGATGAGAAATAAACTTCGAAACACGTATCGATGGATGACTGATATATATATGCTTTTCCACTCCCATGGTTGAACACTGTGGGGAACATTAATTTTAACTTACCGTTTAGCATTAGCCGTGACCCGTCTGTTTACAGATTAGAGTCTCTGGGGTTGTAAAAACATACCGCCGTAAAGTATGTAGCAATTAATTGTTCACCTAGACAAACGGCCGCTAATCACCGAAAGGGTAAGGAACTTGGCAGACGAAATTATGACGGGTTTCGATCCCGGCTAGAGGTAGCAGTTAAAATGTCGAGCCGCACTGATGAGAAGGTAAACTTCGAAACACGTGTTCTGTGGATGACTAATACATAATATATATATATATATATTATATATATATATATATATATAGTGTGTGTGTGTGTGTGTGTGTGTGTGTGCATATATATATATATATATATATATATATATTATATATCAGTAAACGAGGTCGGCGGGGTGGCCTAAAGTCGGTATCAGCTAGACCTCATGTGAGTCTATCATATTTTCACTTGCGCTAGACCAAGGTGCAGCACCATAACCTACCTGATATATATTATCTCTTTTTATGAGAGACAACTAATTTATTAGGTTTTCATTGATTCTCCAAAAAATATACTGCATGTCTTGTTTGTCTGAATCAGTTGACTTGAGAAATGTTAAATACTTACCTACCAAGTATATAGGTATAGATTATTAACCAACTTAGTAGGTATCAATCAAGTCAAACTTCAGGAATTTTTAATAATTACCTACATACTATAAAGGTTTGATCATTAACCTAATTGGCATATCCTAGCCCAGAAAGTAGCAATCCAAAGTCAGACATCAGAAAATGTTAAATAGTTACCATACCAATATATTGGTATCATTATTGAAATACTAGCACATTCCTCACGGAGGTAGGAATCCAAAGTCAGATTTCAGGAAATGTTAAACAATTACCTACCTATTATAGAGTTTGGATTATTGAACTACTTGGCCGATCCTTAGCCAAAGAGGTCGCTATACAAAGTCAGACTTCAGGAAATGTTAAATATTCACCTACCCACTTATAGAAGTTTGATTATTTGAACTAGTTGGCACATCCTAAGCCAGGAGGTAGCAATCAAAAGTCAGACATCAGAAAATGATAAATATTACCTACCCACTATAGAGGGAGTTATTGAACTACTTGGCACATCCAAGCCAGGAGGTAGCAATCAAAAGTCAGACATCAAGGAAATGTTAAATAATTACCTACACGCTATAGAGGTTTGATTATTGAACTACTTGGCACAGTCTAAGCCCAGTAGGTAGCAATCAAAAGCAGACATCAGAAAGTGTCAAACATAATTATTTACCCCCTATAGAGGTTTGATTATTGAACTACTTGGAAAACACCTATGCCCAGGAGGTAGCAATCAAAAGTCAGAGATAAGTAAATGTTCAATAATTACCTACCCTCTATGGAGTTTGATTATTGAACAACTTGGCACATCCTCCAGCCCAGGGTGTAGCAATCAAAAGTCAGACATGAGGAAATGTTAAATAATTACCTACCCACTATAGAGGTTTGATTATTAAAACTAGTTGCACATCCTAAGCCCAGAAGGTAGCCAATCAAAAGTCAGACACTCAGAAATGTTAAATAATTACCTACCCACTATCGGAGGTTCATTATTGAACTACTTTGCAATCCTAAGCCCAGGAGGTGGCAATCAAAAGTCGACATCAGAAAATGTTAAATAATTACCTACCCACTATGGAGGTTCGATTATTGAACTACTTAGCATATCCTTAGTCCAGGAAGTTGCAATCCAAATCAGTTATCAGAAAAATGCTTAAATAATTACCTACCACTTAAGAGGTTATTATTGACACTGTGGCACATCCTAAGCCAAGGAGGTAGCAATCAAAGTCGACACTCAGAAAATGTTAAATAATTAACGCTCACTCACTATGGAGGTATTATTTGAATCACTTGGCATATCCTTAGTAGGAGGTTAATCAATCAGCAGAGTATTGACCACATGCCACTAAGTAACAGACATGAGAGCAATGCTCAATAATAACACTACAATTACCACCACATAGTTCACTACCAGTATCCACCCTATAAGCCCATGAAGGTTAATCAGATATAGTCTGAGACTTAAAGGTCCGTTACCTACCCACTCCCATAGGACACCAGAACGTAGGACACCACAGATCAACAACAGTGAGACAATCGCTGCAGAATAAGAAAAATGTTACAAAATAATTACCGCTACCACAGCAGTTTGATTAGAATTTTCTGAAGTTATCACCTAATACATCCTAGCCTTCGTGGCATAACCGCATCAAGACATCACAGGCAAAAGCGTAGTATTATATCACGACAATTCACCGACATCCCCAAAAATAAGCAGCAAAAATACTCGGTCATCCAAATATTATCAATACCCATCAACATTACAGACCCATATCTCAATAGGTTTAAATAATTCGACCACTATCTATGGAAGCACATCCTAAACCCAAGTGTAGTAATCAAAAGTCAGACATCAGGAAATGTTAGAATATTATCCTACCCACTATAGAGGTTTATATTAACTACTGGTCCTCAAGCGCGCGGAAGCAATCAAAGTCAGACAAGAAAATGTTAAATATTTACCTACCCACTATAGCGATGTGATTTTGAACTACTTGGCATATCCTTAGCCAGGAGGTTGCAATCATCAAAGTCAGACATGAGAAAATGTTAAATAATTACCTACCACCTACACTATAGATTATTAGAACTTATCCTTATCCAGGCAAGTTGCACCAATACTAACGATATAGCTACAACATCCATAAACTGAAAATTTTGAATAATACCTTGAACACATCAGCTTAGAAGGACATACGATTTATTCGCACTCAATATTGAACTACTTGGCCACACCCAGAAACCTCAAACACAAACAAGAGGTTAGTAATCTAAAAGTTAGCACATTACAGCCGAGATCAACACTGTTACGCAAAAGGTACATCATAACCGACCGCATCCTATATGGAGTGTGAATTATTGAACTATTGCAACTATCGCTAAAGCCTCAGCGAAGTCCAGAATAGAACATCAGCACAAAATGTTAAATTACACTACCTCACTATAGAGGTGTGAATTACTTGAACCTTGTCATATCCTCGTAGTACACAGGTCGATAGGAATGCCATCAAGCTGAAGAATCGCAATGCAACAATGCTAAAATTCTACAACTTATACACTACTAGAGCTCATAACTGATATATAGCACCTCAAAGAGGTGGCCACCTCGCTTATAAAACCAGCGAACATATATAGCAGCATCACAATGCAGGCAGTCAGACATGAAAATGTTAATAATTTAATAATTAAATACCCACCTTAATGAGAGCGTTCAGACACAATATCGTTAAAGAACGTTACTTCGCTAACATAATGCATTTCTATACCTTCCACATCCCAACCGGCGATGGCGGTAGATCGAAGTCGTAGACACAGGAAATGTAAAGAGTTACCTACCACCTATGGAGGTTTGATTTATAATACTGTGGACACAGTACCAGACATCACACGAGGTCAATGACATCTAGAAAGTGTCATCAAATAATACCTACCCACTATAGAGGTTTGATTATTGAACTACTTGGCACTATCCTAAGCCCAGGATGGTAGCAATCAAAGTCAGAGCATCAAAAAATGTTAAATAATTACCTACCCTCTATGGAGGTTTGATTATTGAACTACTTGGCACATCCTATAGCCCAGAGGTAGCAATCAAAAGTCGACATCAGAAAATGTTAAATAATTACCTTACCCAGTATGAGGTTTGATTATTTGAACTACTTGCATATCTAAGTCCCGGAGTTGAAATCCAAAGTCAGACATAACAGAAAATGTTTAAATAATTACTCTACCCCTATAGAGGTGTTGATTATTGAAACTTAGTTGTCGATAAATCCTAAGCCCAGGCCATTGGTAGCAATCAAATGTCAGCATCACAGGAAAATGTTAAATAATTACCTACCCACTATAGAGGTTTGATTATTGAACTACTTGAGCACATCCTAAACCAAGGAGGTAGCAATCAAAGTCAGACATATGAAAATGTTAATATTACTACCCACTTTAGAGGTTTGATTATTGAACTACTCTTGGCACATCCTAGCCCAGGAGTAGCAATCAAAAGTCAGACATCAGGAAATGTTAAATAATTACCTACCCACTAAGAGGTTTATTATTAACTATTGGCAACATCCCAAGCCCAGGAGTAGCATATCAAAAGTTCAGAATCAGGAAAATGTTAAATAATTACCTACCCACTATGGAGGTTGATTATTGAACTTGTTGGCACATGCCTAAGCCAGGAGGTAGCAAATCAAAAGTCAGACATCAGAAAATGTTAAATAATTACACCTACCCACTATAGAGGTTTGATTATTGAACTACTTGGCACATCCTAGCCAGGAGGTAGCAATCAAAAGTCAGACATCGAAATGTAAAATTAATTACCTACCACTATAGAGGTTTGGATTTGATTGAACTATGGACATCCTAAGCCCAGGAGGTAGCAATCAAAAGTCAGAACTCAGAAAATGTAAATAATTACCTACCCACTATGGAGGTTTGATTATTGAACTACTTGGCAAATCCTTGTCCAGGAGGTTGCAATCAAGTCAGACATAGAAAATGTTAAATATTACCTACCCACTATAGAGGTTTGATATTGAACTATTTGGCACAACCTAAGCCCAGGGGTAGCAATCAAAAGTCAGAACATAAGAAAATGTTAAATAATTACCTACCCACTATAGAGGTTTGATTATTGAACTACTTGAACATCCAACCAAGGTGGTAGCAATCAAAAGTCAGCATCAGAAAATGTTAATAATTACCTACCCACGTAGAAGTTTGATTATTGAACTATTTGGCACATCCTAAGCCCAGGAGGTATGCAATCGAAAGTCAGACATCAGAAAATGTTAAATAATTACTACCCACTATGGAGGTTTGATATTGAACTACTTGCACATCCTAGCCCAGGAGGTAGCAATCAAAAAGTCAGACATCAGGAAATGTTAAATAATTACCTACCCACTATAGAGGTTTTGATTATTGGAACTAGTTTGGACATTCCTAAGCCAGGAGGTAGCAATCAAAAGTCAGACATCAGAAATGTTAAATAATTACCTCCCACGTATACGAGGTTTGATTATTGAACTACTTGGCAATGCCTAACCCAGGGTTGCAATCGAAAGTCAGACATCAGAAATGTTAAATAATTACCTACCCACTATTGTTGAATTATTGAACCTGTTGCACATTCCTAAGCCCAGGAGGTAGCAATCAAAAGTCAGACATCAGAAATGTTAAATAATTACCTACCCACTATAGAGGTTTGATTATTGAACTACTTGGCATCCAACACCCAGGAGGTAGCAATCAAAGTCAGACATATGAGAAAATGTTAAATAATTACCTACCCACTATAGAGTTTGATTATTGAACTACTTGGCACACCTAAGCCCAGGAGGTAGCAATCAAAGTCAGACATTCAGAAATGTAAATAATTACCTACCCACTATGAGGTTTGATTATTGAAATACTACTGGCATCCTAAGCAAGGATGGTTAGCAATCAAAAGTGCAATATCAGAAATGTTTAAATAATTACCTACCGCTATAGAGGTTTGATTATTGGAACCAAAGTCATGTTTGGCCACCTAAGCCAGAGGTAGCAATCAAAAGTCAGACATCAGAAAATGTTAAAAATTCCTACACCACTATGAGGTTTGATTATTGATGCTGGCACATCCTAGTGCCAGCAGGATAGCATCAAACGTCAGACATCCAGAAAATTACAATATATTAAACCTACCCTACTATAGCGAGGTTGATTATTGAACTACTTTGTAGCACTTCCTAGCCTCAGAGGTTGAATCAAAAGTCAGACATCACGAAATGTTAAATAATTACCTACCCACTATAAGAGGTTTGATGTATTGAACTACTTGGAACATCCGTAAGCACAAGGGGTTAGCCATACAAATGTCAAGACATCAGAAAATGTTAAATAATACTACCACTATAGAAGTTTGATTATTGAATACTTGCGAACATCCTAAGCCAGAGTAGCAATCAAGTCAGACACATCAGAAATGTTAAATTATTACCTAGAACCACTAGTAGAGGTTTATTATTGAACTACTTGGATTCCCAGCCCAGGAGGTAGCAATCAAGAATCAAATCAGGAAAATGTTAAATAATTACCTACCCACTATAGAAGTTTAAATTATTGAACTAGTTGGCCATATCTAAGCCCATCCACCAACAATAAAGCCAAGCAAGTAACCCAAAGATACAAGACATACTCAGAAAATTGTTAGAAATTATTATACCAATACAACACGAAATCATATGGACAAACGGATATATGATACATATGAACTACTTGGCATATACCTAAAGTCTCTCAAGGTGCAATCAAGCTGCGAGCATTAGAAAAAATCGCTCATAAACAATCCCATTACATACACCTGACTATAAGAGGTCTGATTATTGAACACTAGAGTTACCAAATTTCCCACACTACACGCCCAGGCAATGGCTAGCACAATCATAAAGTCAGCGACATCAGGGAAAATGTCATTAAATAACCTATACCTACCACCCTATACAGAGCGTCATTGATTATTGTGAAAACCTACGTTCACACAACATCCTAAAAGCACCCAGGAGCTCAGACCACAAATTCAACTACAGAAAACAATGTCTAAAGAACCTAATTACCTACTACCACTATCGGAGAGCGTTTGTATTAACTGAAAACTATATTGCGCAACAATCCATCAAGTCCACCGCCGAGAGCTTAAGCAACTATACGCAAAGTCTAGATCATCACGAAAATATGACCTTAAATAATGTACCTACCCACTTATAGAGGTTGATTATGAACTAGTTAAGCACATCCTAAGCCCCAGAACTGTAGCAACTCAAAAGTCAGACACAGACAAAATGTTAAATAATTACCTACCCACTATGGAGGTTTTGATTTACAGACTCTCCTGGGACATAGCATATTGCCAAGTAGTTCTAATAATCACACCTCCATAGTTGGTAGGTAATTTATTTCACATCTTTCTGATGTCTGACTTGTTGATTGCTAATCTCGCTGGGCTATAGTGATGTCTGCCAAGTAGTTCAATAACAAACCTCTACATAGTGGAGGTAATTATTTAACAATTTGCTTGATGTCTGAACTTTTGGATCACCTCATGGCCCACTAAGGATATGCCAAAGTACGTTCATCAATCAAACCCTCCATAGGGTGTAGGTAATTACTTAACATATTCTTCTGATGTACAAGTGTCTCCTGACTTCTGACTCTGCAGTACTCATCCTGGGCTTTAGGTGTTGCTAACCTACTTCAAATAACTCAAACCTCTTATAGTGGTAGTGTATCGGCTTATATTATTCTAAATTTCTCTGAATGTCTGACTTTGGAATTTGCAAACCCTCCGGACCTAAGGATTGTTGCCAAGTAGTTCAATAATACCAAACCTCCATGTGAAGATAAGTAATTATTTAAATTTTCTGATGTCTTGCCACTTTTGATTGCTACCTCCGGCTTAGCGACATGTGCCAATCGAGCCTTCAATACTACCTCTATATCAGCGGGTTAGGTTAATATTCACATTCCTATGTCCTGACTTTGATTGCTACCTTCCTGGCTTAGATTATGGCAACTTAGTTCGCAATAATCAAACCCTATAGTGGCTAGTGGTAATTATTTAACATTCCTAATGGTCCCAACTTTAGAGTTGCAACACTGAGACCTTAGGAATAACTGCCAAGAAGTTCACTAATCCAAACCGCCATAGTGAGGTACCGGTACATAACCTTCCTAATTTTCTTATATCTGACTTTTTTGATTGCTACTCTCTCATGGGCTTGAGGGGACCCTCGTATGCCAACTAGTTCAATAATTTAAACCTTCTTATGTGGTAGGTAATTATCTTAACATTCCTGATGTCTGACTCTTTGCATTGCTACCTCCTGCGGTGTAGGAAATGCCAAGTAGTATTCATATAATGCACAAAATCCTCCATAGTGGGTAGGTTAACATAATTTACAATTTTCTGCTATGTCTGACTTTTATTGCTCACCTTCCTGGCTTAGGATGTGCCAACTAGTTCAATCAATAAACTTCTATAGTGGGTAGGTAATTTATTTAGACATTTTCTTATGCTGACTTTTGTATGGCCACACCTTGGCCTTCGGAGTGTTCCAAGTAGTTCAATAATCAAACCTCTATAGTGGGTAGGTAATTATTTAACATTTTCTGGATGTCTGACTTTTTGATTGCTTACCTCCTGGGCTTAGGTGTACCAAATAGTTCAATTATTCAAACCTCTATAGTGGGTAGGTAATTATAACTTTCTGAGATGTCTGAACTTTTTGATTGCAACCTCCGGACTAAGGATGTTGGCCAACTAGTTCATAATCAAACCTCCATAGTGGGTAGGTAATATTTAACATTTTTCTGATGTTTCTGACTTTGATTGCTTACCCTCCTGGGGCTTAGGATGGCCAACTAGTTCAATTAACAACCTCTAAGCCGGGTAGGTAATTATTTAACATTTCTCTGATATATGACTTTTGATGCTACCACCTTGGCTTCGATGTTCCAAGTAGTTCAATAATCAAACCTAAACCTCTATAGTGGGTAGGTAATTATTTAACATTTTCCTGATGTCTGACTTTTGTTTGCTACCTCCTGGGCTTAGGTGTGCCCAAATAGTTCAATAATCAAACCTCTATAGTGGGTATTAGATGTTAATTAGTTCAATAATCAAACCTCTATAGTGGGTAGGTAATTATTTTAACATTTCCTGGTGTCTGACTTTTGATTGCTACCTCCTGGGCTTAGGATGTGCCAACTAGTTCAATAATCAAACCAAAATAGTGGGTAGGTAATTATTTAACATTTCCTGATGTCTGACTTCGATTGCTACCTCCTGGGGTTTAGGATGTGCCAAGTAGTTCAATAATCAAACCTCTATAGTGGGTAGGTAATTATTTAACATTTCCTGATGTCTGACTTTTGATTGCTACCTCCTGGGCTTAGGATGTGCCAACTAGTTCAATAATGAAACAATCTATAGTGGGTAGGTAATTATTTCACATTTCCTGATGTCTGAGTTTTGATTGCTACCTCCTGGCTTGGGATGTGCTAAGTAGTTCAATAATCAAACCTCTATAGTGGGTAGGTAATTATTTAACATTTCCTGATGTTTGACTTTCGATTGCTACCTCGTGGGCTTAGGATGTTCCAAGTAGTTCAATAATCAAACCTCTACAGTGGGTAGGTAATTATTTAACATTTTCTGATGCCTGACATTTGATTGCTACCTCCTTGGTTTAGGATGTGCTAAGTAGTTCAATAATCAAACCTCTAAAGTGGGTAGGTAATTATTTAACATTTTCTTATGTCTGACTTTCGATTGCTACCACATGGGCTTAGGATGTTCCAAGTAGTTCAATAATCAAACATCTATAGTGGGTAGGTAATTATTTAACATTTTCTTATGTCTGACTCTGGATTACAATCTCCTGGACATAGGATATGCCAAGTAGTTCAATAATCAAACCTCCATAGTTGGTAGGTAATTATTTCACATTTTCTGATGTCTGACTTTTGATTGCTATCTCCTGGGCTTAGGATGTGCCAAGTAGTTCAATAATCAAACCTCTATAGTGGTAGGTAATTATTTAACATTTTCTGATGTCTGACTTTGGATTGCTACCTCCTGGACTAAGGATATGCCAAGTAGTTCAATAATCAAACCTCCATAGTGGGTATGTAATTATTTAACATTTTCTGATGACTGACTTTTGATTGCTACCTCCTGGGCTTAGGATGTGCCAACAAGTTCAATAATCAAACCTCCATAGTGGGTAGGTAATTATTTAACATTTCCTGATATCTGACTTTTGATTGCTACCTCCTGGGCTTAGGATGTGCCAACTAGTTCAATAATGAAACCTCTTTAGTGGGTAGGTAATTATTTAACATTTTCCTGATGTCTGACTTTTGATTGCTACCTCCTGGGTTTAAGATGTGCCAAGTAGTTCAATAATCAAACCTCTAAAGTGTGTAGGTAATTATTTAACATTTTCTTATGTCTGACTTTGTATGGCAACCACCTTGGCTTCGGATGTTCCAAGTAGTTCAATAATCAAACCTCTATAGTGCGTAGGTAATTATTTAACATTTTCTGATGCCTGACATTTGATTGCTACATCCTGGGCTTAGGATATGACAACTAGTTCAATAATCACACCTCTATAGTGGGTAGGTAATTATTTAACATTTTCTTATGTCTAACTTTGGATTTCAACCTGAGGACTTAGGATATGCCAAGTAGTTCAATAATCACACCTCCATACTGGGTAGGTAATTATTTAACATTTTCTGATGTCGGACTTTTGATTGCTACCTCCTGGGCTTAGGATGTGCCAAGTAGTTCAATAATCAAACCTCCATAGAGGGTAGGTAATTATTTAACATTTATTGATCTCTGAATTTTGATTGCTACATCCTGGGCTTAGGATGTGCCAAGTAGTTCAATAATCAAACCTCTATAGTGGGTAGGTAATTATTTAACATTTCCTGATGTCTGACTTTCGATTGCTACCTCATGGGCTTAGGATGTTCCAAGTAGTTCAATAATCAAACCTCTTAAGTGGGTAGATAATTATTTAACATTTTCTGATGCCTGACATTTGATTGCTATATTCTGGTCTTAGGATGTGCCAACTAGTTCAATAATCAAACCTCTATAGTGGGTAGGTAATTATTTAACATTTTCTCATGTCTGACTTTGGATTGCAACCTCCTGGACTAAGGATATGCCAAGTAGTTCAATAATCACACCTCCATAGTGGGTAGGTAATTATTTAACATTTTCTGATGTCTGACTTTTGATTGCTACCTCCTGGGCTTAGCATGTGCCAACTAGTTCAATAATTAAACCTCTATAGTGGGTAGGTAATTATTTAACATTTCCTGATGTCTGACTTTTGATTGCTACCTCATGGGTTTAGGATGTGCCAAGTAGTTCAATAATCAAACCTCTAAAGTGGGTAGGTAATTATTTAAAATTTTCTTATGTCTGACTTTGTATTGCAACCTCCTGGACTAAGGATATGCTAAGTAGTTCAATAATCGAACCTCTTTAGTGGGTAGGTAATTATTTAACATTTTCTGATGTCTGACTTTTGATTTCTACCTCCTGGGCTTAAGATGTGCCAAGTAGTTCAATAATCAAACCTCTATAGTGGGTAGGTAATTATTTAACATTTTCTTGTGTCTGACATTTACTTGCCACCTCCTGGGCTGAGGATGTTCCAAGTAGTTCAATAATCAAACCTCTATAGTGGATAGGTAATTATTTTAACATTTTCTTATGTCTGACTTTGGATTCCAACCTCCTGGGCTTAGGATGTCCCAAGTAGTTCAATAATGAAACCTCTATAGTGGGTAGGTAATTATTTCACATTTCCTGATGTCTGAATTCTGATTGCTACCTCCTGGGCTTAGGGGTGTGCCAAGTAATTCAATAATCAAACCTCTATAGTGGGTAGGTAATTATTTAACATTTTCTGATGCCTGACATTTGATTGCTACATTCTGGTCTTAGGATGTGCCAACTAGTTCAATAATCAAACCACTATAGTGGGTAGGTAATTATTTAACATTTTCTCATGTCTGACTTTGGATTGCAACCTCCTGGACTAAGGATATGCCAAGTAGTTCAATAATCACACCTCCATAGTGGGTAGGTAATTATTTAACATTTTCTGATGTCGGACTTTTGATTGCTACCTCCTTGGCTTAGGATGTGCCAAGTAGTTCAATAATCAAACCTCTTAAGTGGGTAGGTAATTATTTAACATTTTCTGATAACTGACTTTGGATTGCAACTTCCTGGACTAAGGATATGCTAAGTAGTTCAATAATCGAACCTCCATAGTGGGTAGGTAATTATTTAACATTTTCTGATGTCTGACTTTTGATTGCCACCTCCTGGGCTTAGGATGTGCAAAGTAGTTCAATAATGAAACCTCCATAGTGGGTAGGTAATTATTTAACATTTTCTGATGTCTGACTTTTGATTGCTACCTTCTGGGCTTAGGATGTGCCAACTAGTTCAATAATCAAACCTCTATAGTGGGTAGGTAATTATTTAACATTTCCTCATGTCTGACTTTTGATTGCTACACCCTGGGCTGAGGATGTGCCAAGTTGTTCAATAATCAAACTTCCATAGAGGGTAGGTAATTATTGAACATTTACTTATCTCTGACTTTTGATTGCTACCTCCTGGGCATAGGATGTTCCAAGTAGTTCAATAATCAAACCTCTATAGGGGGTAAGTAATTATTTGACACTTTCTGATGTCTGACTTTTGATTGCTACCTACTGGGCTTAGGATGTGCCAAGTAGTTCAATAATCAAACCTCTATAGTGTGTAGGTAATTATTTAACATTTCCTGATGTCTGACTTTTGATTGCTACCTCCTGGGCTTGGGATGTGCCAAGTAGTTCAATAATCAAACCTCTATAGTGGGTAGGTAATTATTTATCATTTTCTGATGTCTGACTTTTGATTGCTACCTCCTGGGCTTAGGATGTGCCAACTAGTTCAATAATCAAACTTCTATAGTGGGTAGGTGAATATTTAACATTTCCTGAAGTCTGACTTTGTATAGCGACCTCTTTGGCTAAGGATCGGCCAAGTAGTTCAATAATCAAACCTCTATAATAGGTAGGTAATTGTTTAACATTTCCTGAAATCTGACTTTGGATTCCTACCTCCTGGGAAGGATGTGCTAATATTTCAATAATGATACCAATATATTTGGTAGGTAACTATTTAACATTTTCTGATGTCTGACTTTGGATTGCTACTTTCTGGGCTTAGGATATGCCAATTAGGTTAATGATCAAACCTTTATAGTATGTAGGTAATTATGTAAAAATTCCTGAAGTTTGACTTTGATTGATACCTACTAAGTAGGTTAATAATTATACCTATATACTTGGTAGGTAAGTATTTAACATTTCCTCAAGTCAACTGATTCAGACAAACAAGACATGCAGTATATTTTTGGAGAATCAATGAAAACCTAATAAATTATGTTCTCTCATAAAAAGAGATAATATATATGGTAGGTATGGTGCTGCACCTTGGTCTAGCGCAAGTGAAAATATGATAGACTCACATGAGGTCTAGCTGATACCGACTTTAGGCCACCCCGCCGACTCTTTACTGATATATATATATATATATATATATATATATATATATGCACACACACACACACACACACACACACCACATATATATATATATATATATATATATATATATATATATATATATATGTATTAGTCATCCACAGACACGTGTTTCGAAGTTTACTTCTCATCAGTGCGGCTCGACATTTTAACTGCTACCTCTAGCCGGGATCGAAACCCGTCATAATTTTCGTCTGCCAAGTTCCTTACCCTTTCGGTGATTAGCGGCCGTTTGTCTAGGGTGAACAATTAATTGCTACATACTTTACGGCGGTATGTTTTTACAATCCCCAGAGAACTCTAATCTGTAAACAGACGGGTCACGGCTAATGCTAAACGGTGAAGTTAAAATTAATGTCCCCCACAGTGTTCAACCATGGGAGTGGAAAGCATATATATATCAGTCATCCATCGATACGTGTTTCGAAGTTTATTTCTCATCAGTGCGGCTCAACATTTTACACACACATACACACACACACACACACATATATATATATATATATATATATGTTGAAAAAATAAATAAAGGAAAGAACGTATAGAATGGATAAGATAGTATATTTTAATCAATTTTACTTATACGTGTTTCGGTCAGGAGTTTATCCCTCTGTACATTATTCAAATTATTATTATTTTTAAATATCCAAGTGAATTGAAATAATGATAACAGAATATATATATATATATATATATATATATATATATATATATATATATATATATAATCGGCGTTTGTTCAGTCCATTTCTTTGTTTGCACGAGAGAGAGAGAGAGAGAGAGAGAGAGAGAGAGAGAGAGAGAAGAGAGAGAGAGAGAGAGAGAGAGAGAGAGAGAGAGAGAGTGTAGAGAGAGTGTAGAGAGAGAAAGAGAGTGTAGAGAGAGAGTGTAAAGAGAGAGGGTAAGAGAGAGAGAGTGTAGAGAGAGAGAGAGAGAGAGAGAGAGAGAGAGAGAGAGAGAGAGAGAGAGAGAGAGAGAGATCATAATTACTTGTAGTTATAAAAGCAGAGGCGACATTTCAAAGCCACGAATTAGCAACCCAGGTTCCGTGTAAGACGAGAGAGCCGAGGTTGTCAGAGAGAGAGAGAGAGAGAGAGAGAGAGAGAGAGAGAGAGAGAGAGAGAGAGAGAGAGAGAGAGAGAGAGAGAGAGCACCGTCCGCTTGTTATAAAGTCTTTCCCTCTATGATTTTCTGGTGTTTGGCACTCGATCTATACTGCCCCCCCCCCATCCACAGACCCCCCCTCCCCTCTCCATATTCTGTAAGCGACGTATTTCTTATATAGGACCGAAGCTTCGTGGTTCCAAAGCCGGACTAGGATTAGCGGTTTGGTCGCTACGTCACATGTCAAAGGTTATGAAGATCTCATGCTTAGATTACGCAGTAACAGCTCCACAACACATTTCAGGCGATTTGTACCCTGTCATTAAGTGACATTGATTCATATCAAGTTGAGGAAAAGTGGTTAACATCAGGGAAACAAAGAAATCAGCGAATCAGGTTCGAATCCTGTAAAAGTGATCTGTTTTTTGAACACTATAACTTCCATTTTCTTTTCTTCTTCTTTTTCTTCATCTTTCATTCTTCTTCTATCTCTTTCTTTCATTTTTTTCTTCCATCACCTTTTCTTTCTTCTTCTTCTTCTTCTTCTTCTTCTTCTTCTTCTTCTTCTTCTTCTTCTTCTTCTTCTTCTTCTTCTTCTTCTTCCATCTCTTCTTTATTTCATCCATCCATTCATTCTCTTCTTTCTTTCTTTCTTTCTTTCTTTCGTTCTTTCTTCTTTTCTTCTTTTTATTTTTTTTGTTCTTGTTCCTCTTTTCTCCACGTCGTCTTCTTCTTCTTCTTCTTCTTCTTAGTCTTCTTCTTCTTTCTTTCTTTCTTTCTTCCATTCATTCATTATTTTTCTTCCTTTCTTTCTTTCTTTCTTTCTTTCTTTCTGGTTTCTTTTCTTCTTCTTCTTACTTGTAGTTCTGTAGCAGTTTTACAATAAAGATTCTTTGTGGCATAAAGTTTGATCCTTTCTTGAAGTAGAAAGATGTAGTATCAGTTTTAATCATTGTCTGTTGATATGCCCTCAAGGTAGAAAGATGTAACAAATAAAATCCCTGTCTGTTGATCTGTCATCAAAGTAGAAATGTGTATCAGAGTTGATACTGTATGGAAGTAGGAAGATGTAGTATCAGTCTTAATCCTCAGCTGTTGAATGTGATAATATGATATATCATCTACTAAGAATGGAGATTCTGTCTATATTCGTCTGTAACCGAAATTACGTCACTGCTTGTCACATTACCCCAAATCGTCAATACATTGAATAAACCTCATATATACACACTCAAAATTTGAGTATGCAAACTTAGACGACCCTTATTGTTTTTAAACAGGTTTTAATAAATACATTCCCGGGTATTATATTGTGTAGTTATATATAGGTTGTTTCATTTGAATATATATTTAAAGTTATCTAACGTTTTAGAGTTTTATGAGAAAACTATTTACAAACAAGGAATAGTCATTTTTCCAGTATCAAGAGGTTAACTAAAAAGTTTACAAATAAATAAATACCCGACGATTTTGTGTAAAATTGATGGTATGGTTAGTTTGGTTGGTTGAGTTTTATGGCATGTCAACCCCTTGGGTTATTTTATGCCGAATACTTTTATTGGTAATTAGGTATTTAAAAATATATAGGGGTTTATTTGCTGTAATCAAGTTTTCTGTTGAGAATTTTAACATCAAGAGAGTGAGTGGTGATTTTTTTTAGGTCTATGAACTTACATCTTTGATAAGAGGCCGGTTCTTTTCAAAAAGTTTAATATGCTCTTGGGATCTATTTTTCCAAATAGTTTGTCCATGCTGTCAACATTGTAGAACTTTCTTCGAGTGTGGGAGATGTGTGTGCATTCAATCAGAATATGTTTTATTGTGTATCGGTTTCCACATGAACATTTAGTGGAGGTTCTTCTTTTAAAAATGTGTGTAAAATATTCAAAATTATTATTTGATTGATAATAGATGCACGTAATATTTTATTAGAAGAGCCAACTAAGTTTGCATTTCAAATTGCTTTATTTTTTTTTACTCCTTTAATAAATTTGATGATTTTAGTTACTGGTGATATTTAATGTGTATATATATATATATATTTACTTTGTCGTTAATTGGTTTATTTTCGAAGTTTCCTCCGGACATACATACATACATACACACATAAACTACCCTTTATATATGTATGTATGTATGTATAGATAGATAGATAGATAATCAAATGTATAGAATTTTATGAGAAAATTATTTACAAACAAGAAATAGTCATTTTTCAGTATCAAGAGTTTAACTAAAAAGTCGATAAATAAATAAATAAATACCTACGATTTTGTGTAAAATTTATGTGTAAAATATTAAAATGATTATTTAAATAATAAATCATAGATGCACGTAACATTTTATTTGAGGGAAGAAAGAACAAAGTTTCAATTTCAATTTTTTTCTCCTTTAATTAATCTGATGATTTTTGATAGGTTAAAGCGAAAATTCTTCCAAGCCGTAGTTGTATCAATGCTACTGTACGGCTGCACTACTTGGACCCTAAGGAAGCACTTAGAAAATAAGCTAGATGGGAGCTACACAAGAATGGGATATCCGTTCTGCTAGCGCGACATTATGATGATAATGATACAAACCCTCTGACTCTCGCATACCTCAGGCAATATCTTCTAAAAATTATTTTTACACCGCCAGGAAGGTGTTTTTTTTTTCTTTTTGCTAGTTATTATAATAACATTATTTATTATTTTGTACCTCCATCACGAGCAGAATTCGACAAAAGGTCACTTTTTATAAGGAATACGGCGAATTTCAATCATATAAATATTCCTTTTACCAGTGCGTTGAGAATCCTGGAACATCTCCAAACTGAAGTGTAATTTGTATTGCAAATATTGGTCGATAAGGGAAAAAAGTGACTTGTATGAATTGTATTCATAGTGAACTTTTCTATTTCCATATACTATCCGGATTAGGTTTCTTTGTTTAATGGCATGTCAACCTTCGTTGGTTATTTTTTGCAATAATGGCATGTGGGGATTAATAAAAATAAAATTAAAAACAAATAGAAATAAATAAACCAAAAGTAAAACAAAATTAAATTAAATTAAATTAAAAATAGATAAATAAAAGACAAAAAAAGTAACAATCTCCCAGAAGACTTCAGACCAGAAGAGCCCACTAAGCATGCCACCCACTTAGAATTCTTGGCGCCAAAAAGGTCTCTCAGCTGTTTTTTACTCGAAGACTTTGTAGAGGAAACACCTATTGACTTGCTCGGGAAATATTTCCCCTCAACGAAATTAGTTTAAATCCGCTAATAAAAATCTTACTCTAAAGTCATCCTCGTCTTTGTTCATTCGCTTCTATCACTAAATTTCATATCAGCTTACCAACCCAAAGGATGGAAAGAATCACAAGAGACATTAATTGTCAATATACGTATTGAACATATGTAAAAAAAATAGAATGAAGAAGAGCATTAACAGCATCCTTAGAAAGGAAGAGGAAAATATAGAAAGATAGATTGATAGATAGATAGATAGATAGAAAGAAAAAACAGGAAGAAAGAATAAAAGAACGATAGATAGATAGATAGAAATTAAGAGCAGAAAAAAAACGTTTATAGAAATAAATAATAAATGAATGAATAAATGAATGAAATCAAGAATGAATTAATTATTAAGAAAAATAATGAAGAACAACATTAACAGCATTCTTAGAAAGACAGAAAGATAGATAGATAGATAGATAGATAGATAGATAGAAGGAAAAAAGAGAGAGCAGAAAGGAAAAAATGGGTGTGAGAAGAAAATAAATGTTCCAAGAAAGAAAGAAAGAATAAAAAGAAATGAATGAATGAGTAGAGAAAACCAAGAAGGAATTTATTGTTGAGGGGAAATAAACATTCAAAAAAGAAGGAAAGAAAGAAAGTATGAATGAAATCAAGTAGGAATTAATTGTTGAGAAAAAGAATGAAGAGCAGCATTAACAGCATTCTTAGAAAGAAAGAAAGAAAGAAAGATAGATAGAAAGAAAGAAGAAAGATAGAAAGATAGAAAGGAGGAACCAGCTTTATGAGGATAGGATACAATATAGAAACGAGCCAAACCACTCCCCCATAGGCATCACAAAATAACAATCATTTCAATGTGGAATCTGATTTGGTTTGTTTGGATCTTTGAAGATTCTTTTTTTATCCTCGGGATACTAAGACACTCAACCACCGCCTTCTAGCACATATATCATAATAAGATCCGTGGTTTTTTCCACAATAGGGTTGGAACTATCATATAGGCGCTACGGATTGATGTGACCAGCTAATTAATGGGAAGGGCCTCTCTGATCACCCGTCCAAGTTAAGTAAGGATCAAAGTAGAGTTTGCAAGTCATGAACTACTCAGCCACCTGGATTCCGTGCCTATGCATCCAGATCGCCACCCCCAGCCAACAGGTAGTCACATTGGGAAGATTTTACCCGTCTACAGAGGTGCAGTTGGTGTATTTTATAGCCCCATCCGACAATGAGAGTTTGTGTGTACTAGATATCGTAAAGATACCAAAAAGGAATAAGGGATAGATATATCGACACATATATATATATATATATATATATTATATATATATATATATATATATATATTAATATTAACAGTGATAATATAGTTTGTCATGTATACAACTAAAGAGTGTTTAATATCAGTGATCGTTAGTATTATCTGTGTTATTCGGACTATTGTCCCCATCTTTATTGTTATTTGTACAACGTCTCGGCCGATATGCCCTCCGGCCTTCTTCAGGTATTTCTTGCCGGACTCGGGAACCTTCTCGGACCCAGGAACCTTCTTTTTGGACTCGGGAACCTTCTTGTCGTAGTCGAGAACCTTCTTGTCGTAATCGGGGGCCATCACGGAACTTTATCGGCCGAAACGTTGTACAAATAACAATAAAGATGAGGACAATAGTCCGAATAACACCGATAATACTAATCATCATGTCCCATCTCAAACATTCAGAGAAATCAGTGATCGTGTCCATATATCTAAGTGTGGATAGCGTAAACGGTGCAGTGAACAGGGAATGTTGAAAATTGAAACTTGAATATTTGTCACTTGATCATTTCAAATGTCTCAATTTTGTGCAGGGCTTAATTTCAAGTAGAGATTCAGAGGTAAGGGCAAGAATCCTCACAAGATTGAAGCAGGACTCAACATTGACATTCCAAGTTGACAAATGTAACTGATCTTGTAGAAGAAGAGCTGTTATGTTTTACATATAGCTGAGGAGATGAGGGAATTTGTAACATACACAATTTTGTACCTTTCGCAATATATATGTTTAACTCATATAGGACCCTAACAGGTACTATAACTCTGGGTCAGAGTGGACCTGGGAGTAATGGTGATGAAGAGGTACTCCACAAAACCAAATGGGACCCAAAGATTTACTATCAGTACGGGTCCTGTTTTGCTACGATTTTTGTGGCCATCCTTAGGGCTTCAAGCAAGAGCGCTGTCCATCAGAGATCCTTTGTGTTGAGCAGAACGCGATCCTTAGTGAAGAATCCTTTGGTTGCTTCTTAGTGTCCTTTAATATTGGGTATGATCCTTTTGCTGTTCCTTGGTGCTCCTCAGTATTGCAGATTAAGTAGTTAACCAAACACGTATTCGGGCTGTTGATTGGCTGATGTTTTAAACCACGTGACTTCGCTTAGTCTATAAATCTAAGCGGTGGATTGCAGCACGGCTTATATACACCAAAATAAAATGGAAGCGCGTGGTGTAATGGTTAAATTCATGGGAATGGACTGGTCGCCACGAGTTCAAATCATGGACGTGGTAATTGCATTTCACTTAGCGTTAATACCCTTGGGAAAGGTTGAATCCTACTCTTCCTCTAGCTATGGATAAATAGTAGGGCAGACCGGGCTCTTTAACCTTGGTTAGGCAACCGGTCTAGGAGAAGGAAAACTCTGAATTCAAACCTGTTTAACTCCGCTTAAGAAATTGATCTTGTGTCACATCGTGCTCATGGGGTTGGTATATTATATATATATATATATATATATATATATATATATATATAAACCATTGTGGGTTATTTAATGCCAAAAACCTCCTTGTAGAAGAGTAGTGGTGCTATTGAAAAATAGAAGAAATGTTTTATTAAAAATGTTTAATTTTAATTTATTCGACTGTAATAGTGTAGGTTTCGTTTCTTTGTTTAAATGGCATATAAACCATTGTGCGTTATTTAATGCAAAAACCCTTCTTGTGGAAGAAGAGTAGTGGTGCTATTGAAAAGCGAAGAGGAAGAAAGGCTTTATTAAAAAGTTTTAATTTATTCGACTGAAATAGTGTAGGTTTCGTTGGTTTTTAAATGGCATATCAACCATTGTGGGTTATTTAATACCAAAGCCATCATAGAAGAGAAGCAATGGCACTACTTAACCCATAGATTGAGGCTGAGTTGAAAACTAAAATCTAAATCTAGTCACGTGTTTCTCCTTACGTGTTCTCTAGGAGTCAGAGACCTATAACCGTTTCTGGTATTTTTCCACTCTCTGATTTGAAAACCAGTGGTCCCTTATTCAACAGGGTTTGTCAATAATTTATGCTAATTTATGTAACAAATACACGTATCATTTTTAAGTATTTAATTCTACAATTGTGGATTCTAATTCTGTTGATAACGCTATAGCTGGTACCGAGGAATCTTATAAGGTCGTTTTTTTCTTTTTCATTTTCAAATTTCAATAAGATGTTCTTAGAATTTATAAAACTCCAGATATCATCAAAAAAGTGTTTGACATTTTTTCCTTTCATCTTCGACGATTTGGATAGTGTCATTTTTAATCAGAGTGTTTTGTAAGATGATACTGGTCGGAAGATTAAGGAACAAGCGTATTAGTATATCAGTAAAAAGTCGTCGGGGCGGATTAATGTCGGTATCAGCCAGACAGCGAGGGAGTCTATCCCCTTTTCACTTGCGCTAGACCAAGGAGATTATTTTAGCATCTGAGGTGGAACACCACACCTACCATCAGCTCCTCACTTTACCAGCACAGATCCCTGTGCTACTCATACGCTGAGTTGTCGAGGGTCGGTATCGAACTAGGAACCTTGTGGTTTCTAGCCGAACAAATATTTTTATTTAGTTCTTTTATCATTTTCCAATATAAATTAGATTTTTGAGAGTATCAGATCACAGCTGAGACTATAGATTAATTGATCTTTGACTATATATGGAAGTAGAGACCCACCCCCGATGTTGATACAAGACGTCTCTTTCTTCTTCTTCTTCTTCTTCTTCTTCTTCTTCTTCTTTTCTTCTTTCTTTCTTTCTTTCTTTCTTCTTTTTATTTTTTTCATTCTTCTTCTTTTCTTCTTCTTCTTCTTCTTCTTCTTCTTCTTCTTCTTCTTCTTCTTCTTCTTCTTCTTCTTCTTCTTCTTCTTCTTCTTCTTCTATCTCTTTATGCCTGTGATTTTTCTTCCTTTTCTTCTTAATGTGTCTCCTTTTCTTCTTATTCATTCTCTCTCTTCTTTTTCTTTTTCTTCATCTTCTCCTTCTTCTTCTTTTTTCTTGTCTCTCTTATTTCTTCGTCTTCTTCTTCTTCTTCTTCTTCTTCTTCTTCTTCTTCTTCTTCTTCTTCTTCTTCTTCTTCTTCTTCTTCTTCTTCTTCTATCTCTTTCTTTCAGGATTTGTCTTCTTTTTCTTCTTCTACTATCGCTTTCTTTCTTTCTTTTTTCTTTTCAGTATTCTTCTTCTTCTTCTTCTTCTTCTTCTTCTTCTTCTTCTTCTTCTTCTTCTTCTTCTTCTATCTGCCAGAGTTTGCAATTAAAATTGCACTTGAGTTTGGAGATCTTCCAATGCCACTAGTATATGTTTGTTAAATAAACAGTTGTATGATTATAGCTATATAAACAGTGGAGGGTGTTATTTCTATTTTGGCTCGAGAATTTATATTTGTATCATTTTTCACACTAACTTGTATTGATTAATGTTTGACAAGAAAGAAAATAACTGCATTATCGCTAAAGTTTGAATTGGAAATGCAGAAAAACTCCACGTTTTTCAATCTCTGATCTCACATCTGCACAGCCCTGTCGGCCGGGGCTTTGAATTGCACCGATTTCAACTCTGCAGATGTAGACCCCCTACCTATTGGCCGTAGATGGCAACTCGTGATGCTTAAGGACGGAACACTGATCGCCGATTTACTTCTATGTTGTATGTACATGAGACTAAACATCCCGAACCTTAGAAAGCTGAATGGGACCACATGATAGATTAGATAGATAGATATGAACACAAATATGAAGAGACTGAGATAGATAGATGTGAATAGAAATAGATACAACCAAACTTAGATAATAGATATAACTTGACTAGATAGATAGATAGATAGATAGATAGATAGATAATGAAGAGAGAGTTATATAAATATGTATGAATACATGGACAGACTGGGATAGATAGATAGATATATATATGTGAACAGAGATAGATGCAAAGATAGATATGATCAGACTTAGCTAATTGATATATAATGATTGAGATAGATAGATAGATAGATAGATAGATAGTGAACAAACTGAGATAGATAGATAGATAGATAATGAACTAACTGAGATAGATAGATAGATAGATAGATAGATTCTAAACAGACTGAGATAGATAGATGTTGTCTGTCCTCTGCTGTACGACTTACCCACTCCAACATTAAAAAAAAACTCATTTTCTCAGTTGTACATTTATGGAAAGGACACGTTTCACATCGTACAATCTCCCTCAAGCCAACTTAAACTGTTACATACTCATATTCATATATCCATGTTGGGTACATACACAATGTAAAGTTTTTAAATACCATCCTTGGTCAGTTGAAAAGGGCTTAAAGTAAGTCCTGTGTTATGGAATCCTTTATAATCCGTATAAGTCCTATCCTGCATATTGTTAAAGGTCCAGTGATTTAATCTTATGTCCGTCGTCCACGGAGGTCTGTGTAATTATGACCAGTATGGTCAGTTTAAGTATTGAATCAGCAGCAGAGTACTGCCAGTGATTGGCCAAGAGGTAGATGACATGATTGTAGCCGAGTCTATAAGTAGGAGCAGGCGTCTAGCACACACCTTATATATCCAAACTTTTCAACACCCAAGTGTTCTTTTACTGGGGAGAGGAGAGAGATAGACATAGACAGACAGAGAGATGCATTTTGCATTACTTACTTCTTTGGCCATTTGGTGATCTCTAGTCGTTTCTATTCTTTCTCTCCATGTTGAATTCTATTTCTATATTCTTGTTGGCTGTTCGTCTTTGATGGATTCCTTCTTCTTGGTCAGTCTTTTTGTCAAGACATTCATCAAGCAAGAACTCTATATTATTTCTTTAAACTTTTATTGCTTAAACTTCTTCTTCTAACTAACACAACGCGCATGTGCATTTGAGCCCAGCTAAGGCAGACATCTTTTCTGTCTGACGTCCAGGCTGGAACTGATGGGTTAACTCGGTCCCGGTGACTTCACATATTTCACGGGCTTTCTGTAATATTCCATGGAAAGTCCCACTCGTGATATGAAAAGGGGCCATCCCTTTAGAAATACAGGGGTTGACAATAATCTATGCATAGATTATGTAACATAAACCTTACCTTGACCACTCCATCCTCTATCAGTCGAGTCCCTGTGGTTGAAGCCCTGTCTGGGGATTAAGAATACACCGACTGCAGAGGGATAAGAACTCCCAATGGGGTCACCTGTTGGCCGTGGGTGGCGACCCGTAATACCTAAGGACGGAACCCTGATCGCCGAGCAGTCCATGACATGCAACACTCCATTTTGGTCCTTACTTAGTCTAGACAGGCGGTCAGAGAGATCCCCTCAAATCAGTCACGTTAAACCCTAGTATCTATATGAATGTCCCAACCGTATTGTCTTTATGGCAAGCCCAAACACTTTTTATAATAATTGTGCTACAAGGCGGTGACTGAGGGTGTAAATTTCCTGGGTATGACTGCACCTCTGCAGAGGGGTAAGAACCCCCAATGGGGCCACCTGTCGGTCATGGGTGGCCACACATGAGGCCTAAGGATGGAATACTGGTGGATGAGAAGTGCATGATATACAACACTCCACTTAGACCCCCCCCGATCACTTGGTTGGTCATGTCAAGTCCTAGCACCTATATGAGTATCTCAACCCTATTACCCTCATAGCAAGCCCCAAACCTTTTATAATATATGTACTAGAAGGCGGTGGCTAAGGGTCAGTGTGATGGATATGACGTTAAACTCTCTCTGATGGTGAGGTTTCAGTTCTGGAGGTCTGGAAAATGTACCAGCTTTATCATCATTACTCCCAGGTCCACTCTGACCCGGAGTGGTACTATCTGTTACGGTCACATCTATGGGTTAAAGACAAAAATGAGTCTTTAAAAAAATTGAGATTAAAAGAAATTGAGTACCCACCAAGAATGAAGAAAATTAAAAATTCTATGGCATAAAATAACCCAACAAGTGTTGACATGCGGTAAAATGCAAACAATCAATCAAAAATAAGATATGCACTAGTTCAGCAAAACGGATATAAACTATACTCGCTTATAAGCCGACTTTCTGGGCCATTAAGTTCATGTCGACTCACATACTCTTTATACAATAGACATTAAATAATTAGGCCTCATGTGTGTTATAAAAGTGCCGAGTTTGAAGCTGTATTTACCAAGATAGAAATGACCAATGAATGGAAAGTTAATTTTTTCAGAATACAAGGCGTGTCATAAAAGTATCAATATTGAAGCTGTATTTACCAATATATTAATGACCAATGATAGGAACATTAATTTTTTCAGAATACACGGTGTGTCATAAGAGTATCGAGATTGAAGCTGTATTTACCAAGATAGAAATAAACAATAAATGGAACGTTAATTTTTTTCAGAATACAAGGTGTGTGATAAAAGTATCCAGATTTCAGCTGTATTTACCAAGATAGAAATTAACAATGATAGGAACGTTAATTTTTTCAGAATACAAGGTGTGTCATAAAAGTATCCAGATTGAAGCTGTATTTACCAAGATAGAAATTAACAATGATAGGAACGTTACTTTTTTCAGAATACAAAGTGTGTCATAAAAGTGCTGAGTTTGAATTTGTATTTACCAAGATAGAAATGAACAATAAATGGAACGTTAATTTTTTTCAGAATACAAAAATGTGTCAAAAAGTACAAAAAATCTCGATACTTTTTTGACACACCTTGTATTCAAGGAATATAGTAATTCCTTTGGATAGAGCAAGTTTTCTGCGACCACAAAAAAGTTTTTAAAATCCGCATGAAGACCACAACAGTCAAACAATCAATATTATTAAGGCTATTCTGGCTGTTACAAGAAGTATTGGCTATGCAATAAACCCCACTTTAAAATGACCTCGTGTCACACCCTGCTCATGTCGTCGACATCTCTATTAATAATGGAGATTGGGTGTATTTTTGTCTGTAAACAAAACTACGTCACAGCTTACGTCACAATATTCTCAATGATTGGGTAAGTCTATCAATAAGTATTTAATTTATAGTCAAAATCGTTAATACATGGAATAAAGAACAATTCTGTGTTATATACACTCAAAATTTTGTGTAAGCAATTTAAAAAATATATTTTGACTCTCGCCTTTTTTTTCAGTGACAAGAAGTTAACTAAAAAGTTTACAAATAAATAAATACCAACGATTTTGTGTAAAATTAATGTGTAACATATTCAAAATAAACATTTGATTAATAATTCATAGATTTTATTTGAGAGGGACGAACTAAGCTTCTATTTCAAATTGTTTATTTTTTTTACTCTTTTAATAAATTTGATGATTTTACTTACTTATGATACAAACCCCCTGATACCCCCCCCCCACGCAATGTCTTACAAACATTAATTTTTACACCATCCAGAGGGTGTTTTTTTTATTGTCATTTTTTAAAACACATTTTTGTTAACTCATTTTCTTCTATTTGACCATAAATGGTACTACCACTCCGGATCAGAGTGGACCTGGGAGTAATTGTCATAAAGGAGTTCTTCACACTCGACAGAGCTCCAAAATTGGAACTTTATTATTAGATGTAGTTTAACGTTCTACCCAGGACACTAAGACGCTCAGTCGCCACCTTTTCTCACGTATGTAATAAAAAAAGCTTGAGACTTGCTATAAGCATCGGCCAAACTGAAGTGTTGCATGTCATGGACTCCTCGTTCACCAGAATTCCATTCCGTTCTCACGTTTTCCTATTGGTAGAAGCCGTGGGATCAACTCAAGGTCGTTACCTATCAATAATATAGCCCCCTCCGATTTTGAATTTCAACGAATTTTAATTCATAATCTAACTACACTTACATACATAATTCGTAGGCTACCCGCGAATAATGTAGCACATTTAAATTAGTAGAGCAGTTCACATACCAAGGTAGTAATATGTTTTACGAACCAATGTACTGAGAACATGGCAGTCCTTGTGAACAGGTAAATACTTCATAGTTAATTGCAATATAAATATTTTAAGAGACCTGATATTAATAAAATTCCCAATCATTTTAAAGAAGTAAACTTATCCTAGTTAGGTACAATATCAATATTTTAAGAAGCAATGTATTAATAAAGTCCTCAATCATGTTCATTAGGCAAACACGTCCGATTTAGTAGCAACATCAATATTTTAAGAGCCAATGTATTAATAACATCCACAGTTATTTTAAACAGATACACACTTCATACTTTGTTACAATGTCAATATTTTAAGCGCCAATGTATTAATAAAGTTCCCAATCATTTCAACACATTACGGTCAAGTCACACTGAAAGCCCCGGTTCCTACTAGATCACTGAAATTAAATAGCGATGAACCAGATCAAAGCACGTGGCATAATGTTTAGGGTCGTAGGAAATGGACTCGTCAACCCGAGTTCAAATCCTAGACAAAGCTGTTTGCATTTTACATAGCGCTAATACACTTGCGAACGGTCTGATTACATATATTCGTCCTCCAACTATAGGTAAAATAGTGGGGCTGACTGGGCACTTTTAACCTTAGATAGTTAACCTGTAAGAGAAGGAAAACTCTGATTTTGAAAATCCTGAGGTCAGTCGTTGATTGAGTTTGTGGCATTCCTTGTGCACCAATTCTTTCCTATCAACTATCGACAATTCTTTCCTATCAAGCCTTCGTCCCTATAAATAAAACACTGTGCAGGTTGTTCATTGGATTACCATCATGCGTCGAAATTAACAACCTCCACATAGTCACCGTTTCTCTTAATAGCAATGTTCAACTTTCGAAACAAAGGATGTATCACTGCCCCGTAAAATTCTGTTGACTGTTCTTTGAGCCACTTCTTCACGATAGATTTCACATATTCATCACTGAAATAATGTCCGCCTCTGAAACCCACTTTCCCGGGACCGAAGAGATGCAAACATATATATATATATATATATATATATATATATATATAAAATAATAATTAGCAAATTACCAATATATATATATATATATATATATATATATATATATATATATATATGAGGTAAAATAAGGAATGAAAGAACAAAGCTCAGACAAAAATATGTAGTATATTTCCTGAAATGTTAAATTCCGCTTCTTCAGCCTTTATTGAATCATTAGGATCATACAAGTGTTTTATAGAAGGGAGATGTAGGTAGGTGGGTAAGTTTTGTGGTGAGGGAAAGATTTGATTGGTTATAGGAGACATCTTTGGGAGAGATAAGGAGGGAGATAGAAGGGAAAAGAGTAGGTAGAAATAAATGAATGGTGAGGACACCAGATAGGGAAGGTCAAGAGTTTTGTTCTTTCATTCCTTATTTTATCTCATTCTGTCGGATTCATTCCAATCCCATTTTCCTCATATATATATATATATATATATATATTATATATATATATATATATATCTTATTATAATGGAGATTGTGTGTTTTTCTGTCTGTAACCGAAACTATATTCCTACTCAAGTCACAATTCTCTTAGTTATTGACATCACATTCTCCACTATTTTATTTTTATCTAAACCTCAATTATTAATAAAATTGTCTTACATTATTAATACTGTTAACTATGTCTACATACTGACAACATGCAATTATATTTATATATACAACAAAATAGCGGTTTACAGTTTGAACGGGAAGGCTAATTTGCATATTGATATTAAAAATCGAATTTAATAAATATGTGCTTAGTATTATTGATTTCTAACTGTTTGGTTTTATTTTAATGAATATAAGCAAAAATCTCTTCAATGAATCTTAAATAAAATCCATTGACAAGAAAAAATAACGGTCATTTTATTATTTACTTCCTCTTTTAACTAAATACTTAAATTAGAAAAAATAACAATGAAAGACGAGAGTGATGGAAGAGTAAGTTTCAGTTATTCCATTTTTTATTATACCCCTCTGTTTCAAATCTTTTATTATACTCCCTCTGTTTCAAATCTTTTTATCTGTATTCTTATTTAGTTCCATTAGCCTTTCTAATTTAATACAATATTTTATTACATTAAAACTTAAATACTTGCACCCGGAGGGTGCATATATTTGCTAGTATATATAATAACATTAATAATAATAACAATATTAGTAAAGGAAAAGAGTTAAGGGCCATAAAAAAGGACTCTACCCAACGCTTAACTAAGTCGATGTAATTCCTTTTCCTCTATTATTATTATTATTATTACTATTATTATTATAGGTTTTTTCATACCAGCGTTAGCAGATGGTATTTCCCTGTAGTCTGAGGGACAAGAAGTCTCCTCAGGTCTCCAGGACTCTTCTGAGTATTCAATCAGATTGCAGCAATGCAGTATTCTGGATGGTCTCAATTCTTCCTCTGATTTCCAGATTCTCCAGTCTTTTTTCCAAGTTTTTTTTGGACCGTTCCAAGTGCACCAATTATAATTGGTATCACTTTCACTCTCATTTTTCACAGCTTTTTCAATTCTCTGGCAAGGTCCAGGTATTTATCCATCTTTGCATTTTCCTTCAGCTTCACCCTGTGATCTGCTGGAACCACAAAGTCCACCTGTTAACATGTTAATATTTTGTTAATCAGCACTAGGTCTGGTCTCCTGGCTGGGATAGGGGGACCCGTCTTTATTTCGAAGTCCAAGATAAATTTATGCGTTTCATTCTCAAGAACTAATTCTAGTTCATGCATATACCATTTTGTTGTATGGTCATATTTTAATTTGTTGCATAATTCCCAGTGGATCACGTTCCCAACCCAGTCGTGATTAGCTTTGTATTCCCGTTGTGCTAGTTTGCTACATTCACTTAATACATGGTTTACAGTCTCATCTTTGTCACCGCACAGTCTACATTTACTGTTTTGTTGGGTCTTATCAATTGTTGCTTGGATATAATTTGTTCTTATATGTTCTGTCCATATAATGGTCAAAAGTAATTGGGGACTAAGTAACCAATAAGCACCCTAAATCATCAACTTAATGAAAGGTTCATATTTTAAGTCTTCACCGGTAACTTCCGCTTTCAAACAAATGATTTTAATCAGAAGGTTATGGAGATGTTGAACTCTGAATAAATTAAATAAATAGATGGTTGGTACAAATTAAAATTCAATTGCAAACATTTTTTTTTAATAAATACTTTTTAATCAGAAATTTATGAATATTTTTCAACCCTTTACGATGATTTAAAAAACAGATGGAAGACTTTTTATACTAAAATAGTTTTTACTTAATCAGAAGAGAAATGCAATTATGTTGATTTAAATAAAAATACAGTTTTTATTTACCAAATATTTTTATACTTATTTAAATGAAAGGATGTCGTTCAGAAATAGTATCACACAATTTGTAAAATTTGTTTTTGTCAGATACAATATAATTGCAAAAATCGTCTGTTCGTTTATTTTCAAATATTTGAAAGCGAAACTTACCGGTGTAGAGTTAAAATATAAACTATTAATTAAGTCGATGATTTGGGGTACTTATTGGTTACTTGGTCCGTGGTTGGCTTTGGCACAATGTAACCCAGCGAGGTTTGACATGCCATAAAACCAAACAGACAATATCAGAAATGTCTTGGAAGTGGGAACCGGTCTGCTAGTTTTGTTTGGTGAGTCTCGAGCATCGAAGTGATTTCGTGCTTCCAGTCCTCCACGCTCCATGGTCCATCCAAGCTCCCCCCCCAACCGTTATCACGTTATTTGTCCTAACGCCAGTAGAGACCGACCGTGCCAGCCCCCAACCCCTTCCCTGTTTCATCCTTAGCTAAATTATGCAATATGTTTGAGTCTTTATCGTCTACGTGGCTGTTTATTCCGTGTATGACATATTTAGTGGTTGAATTGAGGGGGGGTGTTGTGGCAGAAGAAGAAAAGGGAGAGTCAAAAGACGGGGAGGTTGCGTTGGGACGGTGGGATGGGGTGAATCGAACATGCGATTGGGCGAATGAAATCGAAGAAAGAAGGGAATATAGTGTGTTTAAGTGTTTGAGGGCGAGAGAGAGTGAGAGAGTTAAGAGAGCGGGGGTGAGAGATTGTATCGGTATGTATGGGGGAGAGGGGAGAGAGAGAGAGAGAGAGAGAGAGAGAGAGAGTATGTGTTGGCCTGTGTGTATGAGGTAGTCTGTGGCTATGTGTATATGTGGCTGTTTCTGAGAGAGAGAGAGAGAGAGAGAGAGAGAGAGAGAGAGAGAGAGAGAGAGAGAGAGAGAGTATGTGTTGGCCTGTGTGTATGAGGTAGTCTGTGGCTATGTGTATAGTGGCTGTTTCTGAGAGAGAGAGAGAGAGAGAGAGAGAGAGAGAGAGAGAGAGAGAGAGACGGAGAAGGAAGAGGTAGAGGGAATTGAAGTGTGTCTGTATATGAGGTAATATGTGTGTCTGAATGTATGCTTAAAAGAAATAAATATATATGTACAGAGATAAAGATAATATATAAAATATATAATATATATATATATAAATATATATATATATATGTATATTTATATAATCTTTATATATATATATATATATATAATTATGTGTATGTCTATGAGGCAGTATATCTGTATATATGTATTTGGAAAAGAGAGAGAGAGAGAGAGAGAGAGAGAGAGAGAGAGAGAGAGAGAGAGAGAGAGAGAGAGAGAGAGCATGTATATATATATATATATATATATAATATATATATGTACATATTTGTGTGTGTGTGTGTGTGTGTGTAAAGTCGTGATCAGAACTTTTCAGCATATTACTAACGTTACAGACAATGTAACCGTATGGTTTCAGTGTTTTAAAGTTATATCGCCAAAGAAAGACAAACAGACAGGCAAACAGACAGACAGACAGACATGCATATAATGTGTGCATTTATGTACCCGGCCAACTGCGTGTCTGTCTGTGTATGTGAAGGGTGTGTGTGTGCACATGTTAGGATGCGTGTGTGTGTTTATGCAAGTGATAAGAGCGTTCCTCATGCGAAGGAAAATGTAGTCGTTTGGCTTCTGTGGTTTAGAATTATATTGACAATGAAGGAAAGAAAGAAAGAAAGAAAGGCACTTGTATCTGAATGTTGTAGCAGGGTGTGCGTGTGATAGAAAGAGTTTCGTAGAGAGAGAGAGAGAGAGAGAGAGAGGGGGGGTAGAGAGAGAGAGAGAGAGAGTGGGGAGAGAGAAAGTGCGTGTGTGTCTATGTGTAGCGTGTTCAAATATGTTGGTGAGAGAGAAAGAGGGAAAGAGAGTGTCAGAGAGAGAGGTAGAGAGAGAGACAGGACAGAGAGAGAGAGAGAGAGAGAGAGAGAGAGAGAGAGAGAGAGAGAGGGAGAGAGGGGAGAAAGAGAGAGAGATAGGGCAGAGGGAAAGAGGGGGAGAAAGAGAAAGTGCGTGTTGTGTGTCTACGTGTAGCGTATTCAAATATGTTGGTGAGAGAGAAAGAGAGAGAGAAAGAGAGTGTGTGAGTGAGATAGAGAGAGAGTCAGAGTAAGAGAGAGAGAGAAAGAGAGAGAGAGAGAGAGAAAGGGAGAGAGGAGGGAGAGAGAGAGAGAAAGAGAAAGAGAAAGCGTATTCAGATATGTTTGTGTGTGTGTGAGTGAGTGAGTGAGTAAGAGTGATAGAGAGTCTTTGGATAGAGAGAAGAGAGAGAGAGAGAGAGAGAGAGAGAGAGAGAGAGAGAGAGGAGAGGGGGAGAGAGGGATAGAGATGAGGGGTAGGGATTGTGATGATGAAGTGTTTTTCTCGGCAAGTCACGGAGAAGTTCACTCATCTCTCGACACGAGAGTTTGCAGCCAACGTCCATTTATGACGTTAACCAATGCGAAATTATTGGAGAAGACTTTCAACCTCACATTTCCCAACGATTCAAACTCGTCCGTTGGAGAGGGACACGTTCTAAAAATAATATTTAATCTCACATTGCTCTTACGAGGCGCCACCTTTTGATTTCCGTATAAATAAATAAATAGATGAATAAATAATACACTCCCCATATAATATATATATATATATATATATATATATATATATATATATATACTAGCAAATATATGCACCCTCCGGGTGCAAGTATTTAAGTTTTAATGTAATGAAATATCGTATTAAATTAGAGGCAGACAAAAAGATATGTCACAGTGGGGGTATAATAGAAAAATAGAAATGAAACTTACTCTTCCACCACTCCCGTCTTTCATTGCTGAATTTTACTTATTTAACTATTTAGTTAAATTAGGGAATAAAGAATAAAATGACAGTTATTTTTTCTTGTTAATGGATTTCATTTAAGATTCATTGAAGAGATTT
>CM042163.1:86811544-86834044 GCA_023376005.1 Doryteuthis pealeii | reverse complement strand
GTAAGGAAGGGGAAATGACATAGTTGAGGGAGGACTAGGATCCGAGGCAACTCACATTAATGCAACAATGAATATGATAAAAATTATGTTGAAGAGATTAAACAACAATTTCAATTCTATCACCATCCCTCGTCACATCGAGTATCTATCTATAAGAAAGTAAGTAAAATCCCAGAGTGGCCTATTGTCAATATCAGCCGAAGAACGAGGAGGTCTATCCCCTTTTCACTAGCCTTAGACCACGGATAATTTTACCATCAGCTCCTCACTTTACCGCACTGATTAATTATGCTGCTCTTGTGCAGTCAAAACATTGTGGTGCAGGGCGGATGCTCTACCGACCGTGCTAAATCGACCCTTTGTCTAAGTGAGTGTAACATTATGACATTTATTTTATGTGCAATGCAAACAGTCTCGTGCAGGATTTGAACTCGCGTCATCTTGATTCATTGTTCTACGGCGGTAACCATTACACTATGCGCCTACCAACAAAATGTGCTACCAACCTTTTTATCTTTTCACGCGAGTGCATTTTATAATAACGAGACTTACACACTGAGTATTTTTCATCTGCGCGGTTAGGAAATATTTTGGGCTGGGGTATTGTAATAAAGACTAAAAAATACAACTACAAAGTCTTCTGCAAGAAATGATAGCCCAAAGGTTGTAAAGTTTTTAAGTGCCATCCTTGGCCAGTTGAAAAGGGCTTAGAGAAAGTCCTATGTTATGGAATCCTTGGTGATTCGTTGGTAAGCGTATAAGTCCTATCCTGAATATTGGTAAAGGTCCAGTGATTTAATCCTATGTCCGTCGTCAAAGAATGTCAGCGTAATTATGACCAGTAGGGTCGGTTAAGTATTGTATCAACCTCAGAGTACTGCCAGTGATTGGCCAAGAGTTAGATCACATGATCTGGCCTAGTCTATAAGTAAGAGCGAGGATCCAGCACACATCTGATATACAAAAGAAATTCTCAACAAAGGTAAATGGCCACCAAACAAGTGAGAAGGAGAAAACTAAGTGTTGCATAATTTATGTGGTAGCATTATTTATTGACAAACACCTGTAGAATAAGGAGCCATTGGCATTCAAATCTGAGTGTAGGCGGGTAGGTTTCCGTTGGAAAAATACCAGACCGTTGGTAAAAGGTGAGAATCCCGCACGTCACATGATTTGACTAGTTAGGTAATCAGTTTCAACCTAAATGGCACGCAGAACAGACGTGTTCTGTTGAGGTTGGCTCAACCGCGCGGTGAATCAGAATGGGCAGTAATAAAATATTTGATCAAAGAAAAACAAAGTCTTGTAGTTGATTAATGCATGACTTAAAAAAAAGAAGCCCTTAGCCAGAGACAGCAACATAGTAAGAAGAGAGAGACGACGGGATGACAGCCGGTCAAAGAAGTAAAGGAGGCAGCACTAGACGATCATAGCGAAGGAAGAAGATAGAAAGAAGAAATGGAAGCAAATAAGTCACGACTGTCTGCCCCCCTCTCTCTCTCCAAATACTATCTCTATCACTCTTGTTTATATACCCACAATGACTATATAACATAAGAACCCACCTCATCCTCTCATCTCTGTCTCCCCCTCGCCCATTATATAACCGATACTTTAAAGGGGTACATAACAGAAAAAATCAAACTTTTTCTTTCTCGCAAATGGATTTATCGAAACAAGACTCACACACTCTGAGTATTTTGGGATTTAACCTCAATATTTTCACTTGATTCTCAGCCATTGTCTCTCGTTCGCTTTTTCGATGAAAGCTCGATACAACCAATGATCTTCGTGAACTCGAATAAAACAAAAACCAAAAAAGAAAAAAAAAGAAAGAAAAGAAGACGTAACAAATCAATCGAATTTCATGCGAGCGAATTGTTTTATCGATTAGATTTTTCAGTTCCAATCGAAAATACTCAATCAGCTTACTAACAAAATAAATAAACAAACAAGAAGAACAAAACGTAAAAATAAAAATAAAAACCCAACAAGAAATCGATAAAAGCCGATTAAAATAAGAGCTAATTTGGAGGCATTTTCAAATTAACAGGCTGACGAGAAGAACATCACGCACATTGTAGCCGGAAGGCTGTAGCTAAATTTGGTAATGGTATAATCCCGAGTTTCTAAACTGTAAACCAGGGTTTATCTATTTATTCATTTTCTAAAACAATGGTACTTTTACGTGTGTCCTAACTTAAGAGTTTCATGGAAAATTATTTATGAGGATGGATGGATGGGGTAATTAGAAAACTATATGAGTATTTGCCTTCTCATCCACTTTTGAGGGCTGGACACAAGGTCTCGTTTTTACGTGGGCGCATAAAATTGATTAAATTTAATTGTACTTTACCGGTCCAGAGGTCGAAGCACACTGGACCCTCAGTCGAGGCCGGGTATAGAAGGTAAGGGTCAAAGCATAGAATATGGAACAGATACTTTGATCCACCATTCTAGTTCAGGTAAACCAACTCGAAAGAATGTTACGCCCCCAACATAAGGGGGGGGGCAAAATTAAGTGACGTGAAAAAAAATGAGAAAATTTTGAAATAAAATAAGTAATGTATTATAAAGATCATTCATTGATAAATAAACACTGAAAATTAGTTAAAATCCGATAATTCCCTGATTTTTGGTAAATTATTTTCTGGAGGGGGGGGGCTAAAGTCATTTTGTCAAAAACGCATTTTAGGCCCATTGTGGGTTGACCTATGTTAAGTTAAGTGTTACTAAAAAACTTCGACAATTATTTAGATATTTCTTTATCATTTTTTACTGTTTGACAAAAAGAATTTCGTAAATAACTTACGAAATTCACACAAACACTGTTTGTTTACTTATTTAAAATAAGTAAGCAAACAGTGTTTGTGTGAATTTCGTAATTTGGAAGATAATATTAACCTTTATTCAAGTTTAATTGTGTATCCCTCCCCTTTTTAAGCGCTAATAATTTGCGATTTTTTTTGTTTGTTTGTTTACAACATTGAGAATATCCGAAAAATTGAAGGCCTTTATAAGTTTACTTATACGTATTAAAGATTTCTATTTTGATAAATAATTTGAGTTGTGAGTTGGTGAAATTAATGTTTGGAATTTTTTTTGTTAGTGTCATCATCATCATTCATGTCGCACTTGCAGCACAGATATCTATGACAATCTCTCGCCAACGTTCCCTATCATTCATTGCACCTGGGAGGTCCTTTGCGGAGCAACCAGAATCATCGCATAGCTGATCTATGTAGGTCCTTGCTGGGCGCCCCACACTTGCATGTCCATGTGTTGGCTTCCACGGGAGAACATCGCTTATGAGCTCGTCCTTGCCTCTCCAGCAGTGTCCTGCATGCCTTGTCCGTCTCACTCGGATAGTTCGTGGAATGGGTGGCAAGTGACTGTACAGCTGCCTCCTTGTGGGGTGCTGCTTCCACGACTTGTTCAAGACTGCACGCAGCATTCTTGTGCAGCTTCCATCAAGCTTATTCCCAAGACGCTTCGTCAGAGTCCAAGTGGTGCAGCCATATAGCAGCACTAATACAACCACAGCCTGGAAGAACTGTCGCTTCAGCTTGTCAGGGAGATCAGACCTCCATATGACTGATAATTTGTTTGTGGCCGACTATGCCTTTGCTATTCGTGTATTAACATCGCTATCTGTGGATGAGATATTACTACCTAGGTACGTGAATTGTTCCACTGGCTTGAGAGGCGTGCCGTTAAGTGTGGAGATGTTTCCTTTCTTTTTGAAACTCATGAACTCCGTTTTACTGGAGTTCACATAGAGGCCGATATTTTTTGCTGCCTCCTCCAAGCTATGTATCAGTGACTTAGCATGTGCCGGTGTATCTGCAAGAAGTACAAAGGTCATCAGCATAGGCTTCATCTGTGACTGAACCATGCCCCCTCTGGGTACAAGTATTCAAGTTTTTATGTAATAAAATATCATATTTGATTAAAAAAGACTGAAGAAACTAAATATGAACGCATATAAAAAAGAAATCACATTTATTCTTATTTTATTTTAATTGATTTCTATATAAAATTATTCATAGGATTAGCTTTTAATACATTTCAGAATAAAATACTAATCTTAGAAATCAATGACACCAAGTAATGATTTATTAAATCTGTTTTGTTAAAACCAGTATGAAAATCATTCTCATCTTATACTATGTAAACCGTTATTTCTTTGTGATATATAACACAGTTTGCAGGATTCTAAATTGTTAATAACAAGGGCTGTTATGAGCTAGACTTTCGTTATATATAAGACTTTCGGTTAACAGAGACATATACTGATTAACAGCGACACCTCAGGTGGTGTAATGGTTAGCAAGCTAGATGTGCAGACCATTGTTAATGAGTTCGATCTTCATTGGGCGCCCCATACATAGATTCACAAACATACGTGGTTTAAAGTTAATTGACCTGAAAAAATGTGAAAGTTTTTAAATAAAATAACTGGTGCATTAAATTGTTTATTCCTTAATATATCAACACTGAAAATTTCATTAACTTCGGTTAATTCCCTGATTTTTGGTATTTATTTCTTTTGACGGGGTGATATACAATGGTGGAATTTAGGTCCATTAAGAAAGGATTTAACCAAAATATTTATATGATTGAAATTCGCCGTACTCCTTATAAAAAGTGACCTTTTGTCGAATTCTGCTCGTGATGGAGGTACAAAATAATTTATATAAATTATGTAAATTATTATAATTATTATAATAACTAGCAAAAAGGAGAAAACACCCTCCTGGCGGTGTAAAAATATTTTTTGGAAGATATTGTCTGAGGTGGGTGGGATTTAAAAATTCAATGTCAGAGTGTTTGTATCATAAGTAAGTAAAATCATGAATTTTATTAAAGGAGTGAAAAAAAAAAAAAACAATTTGAAATGAAAACTTAGTTCTTTCCCCTCAAATAAAATGTGTATCTATGATTTATTATTTAAATGATTATTTTGAATATTTTACACATAAATTTTACACAAAATCCTATTTTTGTGATATCAATACACCTTCAATTTAAATAATGAAATAATAAATAACAAAAATATTCTTCGTATTAATATTTTCTTGAAGCCCTATTGGCAGCCATATTGTTTTTGTCGCATCGAAAAAGTCGTTGTGCGATTTGGCAACACTTGGGTGGCGTAAGATAAATAATGACACCTAAACGAAAATCTCACCATTTCTCAAAGACTGGCCCACTTTCAAGATTATTTCTATTTCATCGAGCGTTCTTTCTCTCGCCTTTTCTCAAAGACGCCTTCTTAGAAACTTATAGAGAAAAACAAACACAGAAATGTTCAGACCAAAAAGAAATGTTTTTATTTCTTAGTTTCAACAAATTAAAGCGATCTCAATACGAATGACTTCTCGCCTTGTCTGCACAGGAGTGGCGTCCTGTGATGCTTCATGACAGAATCCATGACAGTTTGACACGAGCGGAAAATATTGGAAGGGAATTTGGAGCATATGACTTTAGACACCCCTTTTTGATCTCGATTAAGAAAAGACATGTTTTTCATTTACACCGTCAATATCCGGTGTTTGTTAGGGAGTAGGGTTAGGGTTAGAGGTTAGGGTTAAAGGTTAGTTTTATCATTTAAAAAAAATCTAAAAATCGTCTGTTAAAACAACGGGATATTAACGGTGTATTAACGGAAGCAGTCGATTACACCGACTGCACCTCTGCAGAGGTGTAAAATCACATCAATTAGGGTTCCCGTAAGATCACCGAAGTTAAGCAACGATGAGCCTGTTCAATATTTAATTGGGTGACCACTTGAGTAACAGCAGATACTGTAAGAAATCTAAATCCTTTGTTTATAATTTTTTAAAAGCGACATGATTCGACATTAAATGACCCGAAAGGAATTATTATGACGTAAAACGAAACATCCAAACAACCAACACCAAATTCGACCACGTGATCGCCGCGGGTGGCATCCCGTGATGAAAGACGAAATCCCGGTGGATAATCAGTCCATGTTATGCAACACTCCAGTTTGATCCAAATGGGAAAAATTGGAAGGGAATTTGAATCAAGTGACCAATAGGCACCCCAGTTTCGAGCTGTTTTCATTGGAACGGAATTTTGCTTTTCACCAGTTGTTAGTAAGCAAAATCATCAGACGTTTTTTTGACATAATTTCATAAAAACCAAAGCCACGTTTTTATACGAAAATAGTTTACGATTTTAATAAAAAAAAAAAATTATTTCATATTGTTGTTAGCATATGTGAAAAAAATTAATTTTCCACTGAAGATAAACTATTTATTTTATTTCGATTTTTTTTCATTTTATTTGGTTTTATCTACTATTTTTTTAATTTGGTTTTACATATTATACAGTCCCTACATTAGACATAAAGTGCAAAATTAGCCCCATCAGTGAGGTTTAGAATATACTGACTGTATCCCTTACATAAGAGGAAGATCCACCCAAAAAAGAGATGTTCTTGGTATGATACTAAACTTCATCTAATAGTGAGCCTCTGGAAACTGTGATGTAAATCTTCCTTGCCATTATTCCTATGTTCACTCTGACCTGGAATGACCTACCTGTTAATATGAATGTACAATGTAAAATAGATCAGTTTAAAAATTTCATTTTGAGTGTCCTGCCTAAACAAGAATAACATCTAATGTTTTCACATCATCATCAATTCGTACCGACTGCATTGATGCCTATAACTTTTCCTTGCCACTCATCCCTATCATCCATTGTACTTGAAAGGTCCTTTTCACATCATCCAGTATCTTCAGAAACATTGATGTAGGTTTTTGCTGACCAGTCCATTTAAGGGTCGTTAAAAGTACTGAGCGTAAGCTGGGTTAGTGAACATAATAGAGAAGATTAGCCTGGGCCTACGGCAGGTCTCAAAATTCACCTACGATGTATAAGAAGCTGAGCAATATTTTTAATCAAATTTTTTTGAAAAAAAGTGCGTCCTGTAATCCGTCAAATACAGTATTTACTAAGCTTAGCTTAAATGTGGCACAAGGCCAGAAGTATTGAGCGCCTAATGAGAAATGAACTTACTATCAACGGTCTGTGAATATAAATTTCTACCATTACACTACGTGAGGTACCGAACCTAAGGGTTTTATATGCCGTAAAATCCAACTAAGCCAGTAGCTATATTTTATATCCTTTGGGTGCTTCCATAGAGATGAATTCGTTGCTTTTTGTTGTTTTTATATAAAATACACAGTAGTTGAATAAAATTATCTTATAATGTCAGACACTTCGTATATTTAGTGGCTACGAAAACTTGTATTACGATGACCAGCGGACTCAGAAGTGAGTTCTATTCTGAGTAAAGTAACTAAAAATAATTTTTTTTTTGATAGCGCTATTCGAATTGAAGAGGAACGGAGAAACGTAAAGATGATTTGAAGATAAGACGTCTGTTTTATTCACTTGTGGCCTATGACCCGATTGCAAGAAGTTGTTTTTCAGAATTAATGGATAACCACAGACATTATCTTCAATCGGAAATAGGCCTCTTCGAGTTTCTATTTACATATCCACCCACCATATATATATATATATATATATATATATATATATATATATTATATATATATATATATATATGTGTGTGTGTGTGTGTGTGTGTGTGTGTGTGTGCGTGTATATATGGCGATGGAATATATATATATATATATATGGCGATGGAATATATATATATATATATATATGTATATTATATATATGTTTATGTAATATATATATATATATATATATATATATATATATGTGTGTGTGTGTGTGTGTGTGTGTATGTGTGTGTGTGTGTAAAATGAAAATGGAAGTGAATACGACGGTGTGTTGAAATAAGAAATAAAGGAAAGAAAGTATAGAATGGATAAAATAGGATATTTTAATCAATTTTACTTACACGTGTTTCGGTCAGGAGTTTATCCATATATACATTAATAGTACAATCTATTATTATTTTTAAATAACCAAATGAAATGAAATAATAATAATAGAAAAAAATGTAGAAATGTTCCGCCACACACACACACACACACACACACACACACATATATATATATATATATATATATATATGTGTGTGTGTGTGTGTGTGTGTGTGTGTGTGTGTGTGTGTGCGTCTGGAGAAGTGTAGACAAACACGGGATGTTGTATAAAATGTATGTTTATTGTAGGTAGTGATGTCGACGTTGTAACGTTTCGGTGTGGTAGACCTTCTTCGGGATTTTAGGATAGCGTTCGTGCTTCAATGTTGAACATTTTCATGCTCAGCAGACCGAAACGTTACAACGTCGACATCCCTACCTACAATAAACATCCATTTTCTACAACATCCCGTGTTTGTCTACATTTCTCCAGGTACTGTCGGATTAATTTCCTCTCATTTCTCCCATATATATATATATATATATATATATATATATATATATATATATATATGTGGGGGGGAGGTGTGTGTGTGTGTGTGTATGTGTCTGTGTCTGTGTATGTGTGTGTGTACAATAGTATCATGACTTACGTGTACTCCAACTTTGATTTATGAGTCACAAGCTTTACTCTGTTGAGAGCTAAAATCTGTGGTACGAGCGAGCTTCAGATACGCTTATATTAATAAATTGACTAAAAACAATAAACTTTAAAATTTATTACATCAAAGATATATATTTTTCCTATAACTTAAATCGGAAATGTGTGTGTGTGTGTGTGTGTGGTGGTATCTTGTATTATGAATGCCAACATGAGTTTTCCGAGTTACAAGCTGTAACTTGATCTATTTTTTTGCTTTGTGGAGAGAGCTAAAATTTGAGATACGAGCGAGCTTCAGATATGTTTATGTTATTAAGTTCACTGAAAACATTTAAGATTCCAATTTTATTACGACATAAAAAGTATCATTTGGAAAAGTTATGAATCCAATTATTCTCCGACCAGCTTTGGGTAAATACTCGGCTCCTTTTCCTTGGTTAGGCAACGAGTCTAGGAGAAAGAAAACTTTGAATTAAAACGTGTCAAACTCCACTTAATAGATCTTCTTACGCATCCTAGTCGTGCAGAGGGATTGGTATATAGACATGAATATTGAAGGGAAATAGAAAAGGAAGAAAAGGACATTTTGAAAAGATTGTTGAAAAACAAGAGTGAAGGAAAAGATGAAAATGACACAACTGAAGAAGAAGAAGAAGAAGAAGAAGAAGAAGAAGAAGAAGAAGAAGAAGAAGAAGAAGAAGAAGAAGAAGAAGAAGAAGAAGAAGAAGAAGAAGAAGAAGAAGAAGAAGAAGAAGAAGAAGAAGAAGAAGAAGAAGAAGAAGAAGAAGAAGAAGAAGAAGAAGGTGAGCGAGAAGAAGAAGAAGAAGAAGAAGAAGAAGAAGAAGAAGAAGAAGAAGAAGATTGAATAAAACATGAAAAAGGCAAGATTGAAGCGAAATATAAAAAAGAAGAAGAAAATGCAGAAAAAGAAAAAGGAGAAGTATAAAATCAGTATACACGAATGAAAAAAAAAAAAAAAAGAAGGAAATATAAGATTGAAGAAAAGAAGAAAAAGAAGAAAGAAATAGATTAGTGAAAGGAAAAGATAAAAAAGACTACAACTACTACTACTACTACTACTTATAATAATAATAATAATAATAATAATAATAATAATAATAATAATAATAATAATAATAATGATATGAAAGTGAAAGTGATACCAATATGAAAGTGAAGGTGATTCCAAAATGAAAGTGAAAGTGATACCAATTGTAGTTGGTGCACTTGGAACAGTCTCAAAAGGATTGGAAAATGGTCTGGAATGTTTAGAACTCAGAGGAAGGGTTGAAACCATCCAGAACACTGCACTGCTGCAATCTGCCAGAATACTCAGAAGAGTCCTGGAGACCTGAGGAGACTTGCTGTCACTCAGACTCCAGTGAAAAACCATCAGCTAATGCTGATGTGAACACTCAAAAGGAGTAAATAATAATAATGATATTCCAGCAAGAAGACCAGACCTAGTGTTGATTAACAAAAAAGAAAGAACTTGTCAACTATGGAATATGAAAGTCAAAGTGATACCAATTGTAGTTGGTGCACTTGGAACGGTCCCAAAAGGATTGGAAAAGGGTATGGAAAGTCTGAAAATCAGAGGAAGGATTGATACCATTCAGACTACTGCACTGCTGCAATCGGCTAGAATACTCAGACCTGGAGACCTGAGGAGACTTGCTGTCACTCAGACTCCAGGGAAAGACCATCAGCTAACGCTGATGTGAAAACTCAAAAAGAAGATATAATAATAATAATTAGAAGAAGAAGAACAACAAGAACAACAAGAGGAACAAGTAGAACGAGAACAAGAAAAAGAAGTGATTCCAATTCCTCTGGAGAGTCGATACAAACGGAGAAATGACGTTAAGCGAAAGGTGACTATGCCAATTCCGAATGTCTAATTCGGCCGAGCAACGGGACTGGACAATTCCCGAATGACCCGAGGTACGGGAGCAAAAATTCCATTTTTGGTGTATTGCTACCAATTCCCTCGTTGACCAAATCATGAAACAAAAATTGGCCGTTCGAACCGAATTGACACTTTCCATTTTAACTGACACGATGAGAACGGAAATATCACTCGCATTCTACCCGCTTCCTCCTATTGTTTTACTCATCGAAAGAATGTGTGTATGTGTGATTGCTAGTCACCTTGTGTTAATGACACACCGTGTGTCCAATATACAGACCTAATAACAATTGTAAGATCTCCCAAAAATTTAGAAATCACAGAAACTTTTCTTGTTTATATAGAACCATAGTAAAATATATAATAATAATATATATATGTTTATGCATACATATATTTAACGCTTATTTATAAAAAAAATTATATATATATATAATCTTCATACAATGACTGCTATTTACACAGTAGCATTGCAACCAATAAAGCCTTCATCAGATGATGACTCTGGGTTCAGGCATGGTTTCGGGGCCGAAGTATCATTACCACTAACCCAGAGCGCCCCAGCAGTATCTCACGATACCACCAGACTTTGACGGTTTGATGTCACAATATAGGACTGCCATATCCACGCTGATGCGGTTAGAGCTTTCTCCTGAATCTTTTTTAAGTATTTCATTTTGTCTGGTGGAGAAATTCCAAGTTTAGACCAAAATGCCATGGTTGAGTTGGTAATAAATACCCAGCATCTGACTTCAATGGGAAATACATCTGTTATCCATCCTTTTCTGACGCATAATGTATATATATATATATATATATATATATATATATAATGCTTATATATATATATATATATATATATATAATGCATATGCATATACATGAATATATATATGTATATGTATATATATATACAAAAGAATATATATATTTATATATGTATGTATATATAAAAGAATATATACAAATATTTAACGGTTAGTTGTATGTAAGAATATATATATATATATATATATATATATATATATATATATACATATATATATATGAATATATATATATATATATATATATATATATATATATATAACGCGTTCATATACATATATATGAATATATATACATATATACACACAAAAGAATATATATATATATATATATATATATATATATATAAAAGTATATATATAAATATTGAACGCTTATATGTATATGCATAAAAGAATATATATATATATATATATATATATATATATATATATATATATATATAATATATATATAATGAAATAAAAATTTCTGAGAAAAACAGAACGGAAGCTTAAGAAGAAAATAATGTCTCTGAACGAAAATCAAATCAAAGGTAGACTCATAGATTTTCAAAATGACCTGGCATTATTATATCCTATAAATTATTTACGAGCGAAAACAGTTAACATAGTACATTTTCTGACAAAACATTTTCTTTCTTTTTCTACTTTTTTTTGTTTCGGCAAAGGTGGGTGGGGGGTGTTATAATCTCTCTCTCTATTTTTTTAATATTTGTTTTATTTTCGTATTATTTCCATTCTTTCGACTTTGGCACCAAAGTTCGCAGATTATGGATTTTCGATTAACAGTTCTGCGATTTCCGTTCCTGTGTCAAATGAAAAATACATTTCCATTCGTTTATGAGATACGGTAATGTCGTTAAATGCTCTCTTTTGACATTATATCTAAACACTGTCATTTCTATTCCTCTGTTAATTTACACAGGAATTATTATTATTATTATTATTATTATTATTATTATTATTATTATTATTATTTACTGCATTTGAGTTTTCACATCAGTGTTAGCTGATGGTCTTTCACTGGAGTCTGAGTGACAGCAAGTCTCCTCAGGTCTCCAGGACTCTTCAGAGTATTCTGGCAGATTGCAGCAGTGCAGGGTTCTGAATGGTATCAATCCTTCCTCTGATTTCCAGACTTTCCAAACCCTTTTCCAATCCTTTTGGGACCGTTCCAAGTGCACCAACTACAATTGGTATCACTTTTACTTTCATATTTCATAACTTTTTCAGTTCTCTGGCAAGGTCCAGATATTTGTCCATTTTTTCATTTTCCTTTAGCTTCACCCTGTGATCTGCTGGCACTGCAAAATCCACCAGTTGACAAGTTCTTTCTTTTTTGTTTATCAACACTAGGTCTGGTCTTCTTGCTGGGATAAGGTGGTCCGTTTTTATTTCAAAGTTCCAGAGAATTTTATGCGTTTCGTTCTCAAGAACAGATTCTGGTTTATGCATATACCATTTTGTTATTATTATATTATTATTATTATTATTATTATTATTATTATTTTCTGACACCTGCCGTAGCTGGTGTTTTACTGGGGACTGAGTGAGAGCAAGTCACCTCAGGTCTCCAGGATTCTTCTGAGTATTCTAGCCGATCCCAACAGTGCTGTAGTTTGGACGGTCTCGATTCTTCCTCTGATTTCCTATTCACCCAAATTCTTTTCCAGAGATTTGGGGATCGTTCCAAGGGCACAGATTACAATTGGTATGACCTGCACTTTCATGTTCCACAGTTTCCTCAGTTCTCTGGCAAGGTCTAAGTATTTTCGCTTTCTTTCATTTTCACTCGTAGGTCGGCCGGACGACAAAGTCACGAGATGACAGGTTCTTCTTCTTCTTCTTCTTCTTCTTCTTATTATTATTATTATTATTATTATTATTATTATTATTATTATTATTATTATTATTATTATCATTATCATTATTATTATTATTATTATTATTATTATTATTATTATTATTATTTTCACTCCTTTTGAGTATTTCACATCAGCGTTAGCTGACAGTATTTCACTGGAGGCTGAGTGACAAGTCTCCTCAGCTCTCCAGGTCTGAGTATTCTAGGTGATTGCAGCAGTGCAGTAGTCTGGATAGTCTCAATTCTTCCTCTGATTTCCAGATCCTCCAGTCTTTTTTCCAAGTTTATTGAGACCGTTCTAAGCGCACCAACAACAATTGGTATCACTTTCACTTTCATATTCCACAGCTTTTTCAATTCTCTGGCAAGGTCCAGGTATTCATCCATCTTTTCATTTTCCTTCAGCTTCACCCGGTGATCTGCTGGAACCGCAAAGTCACCAGTTGACACGTTCTCTTTTCTTTTTTTTTGTTAGTCAACACTAGGTCTGGTTTCCTGACTGGGATAGGGTAATCCGTCTTTATCTCAAAATCCCAGAGAATTTTAAGCGTTTCTGTCTCTAGAACAGATTCTGGTTTATTATTATTATTATTATTATTATTATTATTATTATTATTATTATCATTATTATTATTATTATTTACTCCTTTTGAGTTTTCACATCAGTGTTAGCTGATGGTCTTTCACTGGAGTCTGAGTGACAGCAAGTCTCATCAGGTCTCCAGGACTCTTCTGAGTATTCTGGCAGAGTCCTTGTGAGTGTAAGCTGATATTTCTTCACTAGAGTCTGAGTCTTTTCAGCTCTTTAGGAGTCTTCTGAGTATTCTAGACGATCCCAAAAATGCTGTATTAAACGCATCGAAATCAACCTTATATATTATTTTATATAAAAACCACTTAAAATATTATCAAAATAAGTGTAATATTTCATATGCGTTCTTTTTCAATTTCGTTAGTCTTTATATTTATTCTTATCGCATTAAAACTTTAATACTTACGCATTGAGGCTGCATATTCTTGCTAATACCAGAATTTTTATTATTAAAATAAAACAAACTATACACAAATCAATACTACCGGACATGTCTTTATCAAAACTTCTTGAAAATACCACAGTAGACCAGAAAATGTTCCGTTTCCATTCTGAACAAACACACACACACACACACACACACACACACACACATATATATATATATATATATATATATATATATTATATATATATATATATATATAATCAACATTGCCGTTTATTTTAATGTAATAGTGACATTGATAAGTAAAAGTAAGTAAGTAAAGTCGTTGAGGCGGCCTCAAGACGGTATCAACCAGACAGCAAGGGAGTCTATCCCCTTTTCACTAGCGCTAGACCAAGGAGATTATTTTAGCGACTGAGGTGGAGCTCCTCACTTTACCGCACAGATCCTGATTTGGCGAGGGCCGGTATCGAACGAAGAACCTTGTGATTTCTCGCCGACCGCTCTACCGACTGAGATCTACTAATATTGTATTTGCAAGAAGAACCAAATTCTCAATTTTTTCTAACAGCAATAAACAGACCATTTACCACCGACCATTCGTGTTGCTTAAGGATGGAATCCTGCTGGTTAAGCAATCCATGACATGCAACATTATACCTTGGCCCTTGCTTAGGCTAGACAAAGCGGTCAGAGAGGTCCTCTTCTGATTAATTAGCTAGTTACATCAATCCCTAGCACCAATATGATTGCCCATACTCTTTAGCAATCCTCGAACTCTTTTTATCATATATATGCTAGAAGGCGGTAGGTGAGGGTCTTGATATCCTGGGTGTGACGTTAAACTTCATCTCGAAGTGAGGTTCCAATTCTAGAGCACTGAAAAGTGTAGAGTACCCTTTCATCGCAATTACTTCCAGGTACACTGTGACCCAGGTGTCAGTACCTGTTAGGGTCCCATCTGGCGTTAAATATATCAAACATTAGTTTAAAGAAAAATGTGTTAAAAATAACTTTTTATACGATTGAATACCTAACAAGAATGAATAATAAAAAATATCTTCGGCATAAAATAACCCAACAAGGGTTGACATGCAGTAAAATAAAAACAATCAATTCTCTTTGACAAGACAGAGTGGAAACAGAACGAAACAAACCCAACGAACACACAACTAGACATTATTTCATATATATATACATATATTAATAAGTCATCCACAGACACGTGTTTCGGCATTTCACGCCTCTTCAGTGTAGCTAGACACAACTATCTTTGGCTAGGGTCGAACTCAGACTGGCTGTTTGCCTGCCTGATATCTTATTCCCTCACCCGCTGACAGCTGTAGCGAGACTGGTGTTTTTAAACTATTAGATACATAGGTTTGGTTATGTGTTTTATGCTCAGAGATCAAGTTTCCGGGGAACCGACCATTGCTTATATGCTTAGTAGTGAGAGTTAATTTAAATTACCAATTAGAAAGCTCATATCAAATTTATGGGAGCGTATATATATATATATATATATATATATATATATATATATATATATATATATAAATTTACCTCCGTACGAGCAAGAAGTGACACAAAGTCAATTTGTTAAGTGTAACAGGTTTGAATTCAGACTTTTCTTTCTCCTAGACTCGTTACCTAGCCAAAATTAAAGAACCCAGTCTACCTTATTTTTACCCATAGCTGGAGGGAGAGTAGTTGGATGTATACCTTTTCTAAAGATATTAGCGCTATGCAAAATTCCAACGGCCTCCTCCAGGATTCGAACTCGGGTCGACTAGTCTATTTCCTCCGACTCTAACCACGCACTTACAATATATATACATATCCCTCAGTACGAGCATGGTGTCACACAAGGTCAATTTATTAAGCGGGTTCCAACAGATTTGAATTCAGAGTTTTCCTTCTCCTAGACCGGTTGCCTTACTATAGTTAAATAGCACAGTTTGCTCTGCCATTTGCCCAGAGCTGGAGGGAGAAATGAATTCATACGTTTCCCAAGTGTATTAACTCTATGTGAAATGTAAATTGCTTCGTCCAGGAATTGAACTCGGGTCGACGAGTCTATTCCCTCTGACTCTAACCATAACACCACGCACTTTCATTATATATAGACACGATTTCGTTTATGTAATCGCTTTCGCCGGCTGATTGCTGTTTCTAAAGTCAGGGTCCAGGTTAGACAGTCAGAGTGACGCGGCGACAGCTAGAGAGGAAAAACGACAAGCTTCACGTGTCGCTAGTCGGGTAGTGCAACGGACGAATTATCTGTTGGCTCCGGGCGAACGGAAATTATAGGCGGAATTAATTTGATTAAATCCCAGAACGCTTTAATAAAAATAGTTCTAATCAGAACGTTATATATTAAATAATTCAATTTTCTTCGGGTTTTAAAATTTCATATTTGCATTTCAACTGAAGGAGACAAAAGTGTAAATGTAAACACACACACACACACACACACACACACACACACATACACACAGACAGACAGACAGACAGATAGACACCCACACACATACACCTGCAGGAAAACACACTCATAGGCACACACAGGGGCACGTACTCACACGAGGCACGCACACAAACACATACACGCCTTTGCACCCACATACATATACGCACACGCACACAGAAAAACACACATACATTCACACACATATATATATATACACACACGTACACGCACAGGCATACAAAGAGGCACGCACACATGAGACACGCACACAAATACACACATACATGTGCACATATCCCTGCGCATTTGCACACACACATATACGCCCACATACAAACACACACGAACTCAAACATATACGCACACGTACACACACACATATACGCATAAGCACACATAAACACACATACACATAGACACACAAAACACACACACGTACACAAACACACGCACGCACACACACACACATGGACGCACACATACATACACACATAAAAAAACATACACACGCACATACACATTGCCAAACACACACAATAAAATAGACGCTTACACACACGCAGATTTACATTGGCACAAAAAATCCTGAATTAAAAAGAAAATTCAAATTCGCCAAAATACAACGAAAAAATGATTAGAGTTTTGCGAAAAAAATACAGAAAAGAAAAAATGAATAAATTCCGTCAAATATTTAAGATGATATAAAATAGAAGGAATAATAATAATAATAATAATAATAATAATAATAATAATCCCAGCAAGAAGACCAGACCCAGTGTTGATTAACAAAAAAGAAAGAACATGTCAACTGGTGGATTTTGCAGTTCCAGCAGATCACAGGTTGAAAATGAAAAAATGGACAAATACCTGGACCTTACCAGAGAACTGAAAAAGTTATGGAATATGAAAGTCAAAGTGATACCAATTGTAGTTGGTGCACTTGGAATGGTGCAAAAAAGATTCGAAAAAAGTTTGGAAAATCTGGAAATCAGAGGGTGAATCGAGACCATACAGAACACTGCATTGCTGCAATCTGCCAGAATACTCAGAAGAGTCCTGGAGACCCGAGGAGACTTTTACCACTCAGACTCCAGTGAAAGGCCATCAGCTAACGCTGATGTGAAAAACTCAAAAGGAGTGAACAATAATAATAACAACAACGATAATAATGATTGTTGTTGGCATCCTTCCTAAAGACGATGGCGTAGTGTCTATTTTTTTACATTTTTATCTGCAATTGCATGAGTGGGTGAACTGACCAATTTTTGAATAGCAGTCTCTTGAGCAGTGACTGCAAACTAACAGTGATGCTTGCTGGAGTTGCTGTTGTCTCTCCTTCCTTTTGACTCTCTTTTCCGTGGTGGCTTCTTTTCTCGCTTTCTCACTCCTTTTCGTTCCATGTTTGACGAGGAGTTGCCAGGTCTCACGGTCTTTTTGCACAAGCCTCCCATGTGTTGGTATTAATGTGGCATGTCTTCATGTTTCTCTTGCAGACATCTTTAAAGCGCAGGCGTGGTCTCCCTACTGACATATATACTATACTATCACAAGCAGCAGCTACCCCCACTAGAAGGAACAACCAGAAGCCAGCAACACTACTTTCCTTTCATAGTCTGAAGAAGGGAGCTATAAAAATCCTGAAAATTTAATTCTACTAAATAAACAAAACTGTACAAAAATATTTCTGATATATATCTTTAATGCTTCATACAAATATATGTACCCCCCACTACCGGATACATATACCAAAATAATCTCAATATATATATATATATATATATATATATATATATATATATATATATTATATATATATATATCTTATTTTTATTTTGAATTAATCTTTACCCGACCTACCAAAAATACATTCAATAAATCATCTTAATAGAATTAACATTTTTAACCACCATTGTTTTAAAGACATTTATGGCGATAATTCACACTATTAAAATATTCTGCTAGCAATACACTTGCGGGAATTCATGCGACATTTATTTCCTACTATCGCAGTTAAAACTAAATTTGCAAATTTCGACTTCCAAGTGTGTCTGTGTGTCGAAACTCTGCTGGAATTTATCAAGTAAGAATCGTTCATGAGACAGAACCAACTTCTGTTTTTACCGATAAATTGAAAAAAAAAAAAAAAAAACGAAAAAAAAACGAAAAAAAACGAAAAAAACAAACCCAGAATCTTTAGGACTGCCGTCGGTGCTGTCACCACCCCCAACCTCAGCCAGAACCTGTCCTGCCCCTCCCACTCCAAAATGGGTGGTGTTAAGTTCAATGTCTGCTACCTGAGGCACCACCCAAAGTAGGGTAAGGCCAACCGAAGACCAAGTAATGTTTAGCGCTGTCCTCGACCGTGCATTCGTCCACCAGAGGCGGGAAGAGGATGTCGCCCCCTTAAATATTGACCCTGTGTGGCATCTTGCTCGGGGCGGAGGGGCTAGGTAACTACCAGGTACAATCTTGCTTTACTTCTTTTCAACTTCTTTCTTTCACGTCATTAATTTAACTTTTCCCATTCATTTATTCTTTCTTTCTCATTCTTCATTCGCTCCCTAGATAATCGATCCGTCTATCTATCTATCTATCTGTCTATCTATTTATCTATCTGTAAATTCAGTCGGTAGAATGTCCGTCTGGAAACCACAAGATTCCTGGTTCGATATCGGCCCTTGTCAACTCAGTGTATGAGTATCACAGGGATCTGTGCAGTGAAGTGAGGAGCCGATGGTAGGCGAGGCGATCTACCTCAGACGCTAAAACAATCTCTTTCACAACAGTACCGCACACTTTCCCATATCGTCCAGTTATGGTTTAACTAGTTTCACTACTGTTCTTCTACAAGGTTGGCTTTGGCATTAACCCATGAATGCCATTAAACAAAGGAGAGAGAGAGAGAGAGAGAGAGAGAGAGAGAGAGAGAGATAGAGAGAGAGAGAGAGAGAGGGGGTCATGGGGGGGTGTCTCCGTAGCATAGTGCATAACGTGCTGGACTGTGGCATCGTAGAAAGCGAGTTCAAACTCCAGCCTCGCTATTACGTTCACTTTCGGACTAATACCCTTTGTTGAATAGCCATATATACACAGCACTTCGGGTATATGAGAGAGAAGACTCGGTGATATATATATATATATATATATATATATATATATATAGAGAGAGAGAGAGAGACAGACAGACAGACAGAGACTTGAGACCCCCTTGTTCTTCATTTCTTCTTGCTACGTCTAGTCGCCATTTTCCTTCTTTTTGTCGTCTAGTTGCTATGATCTTCTAACTACTTCTTCTAAGGGCTTCTTCTGGGCTAATATTTTAATCATGCAATTAATCAACCCCAAGACTTTTATTTTCTTGATCAAGATTTATTTCTGCCCATGGTCTTATTCACCGCGCGAGAGAATCAACCTTGCAGTGGCACGTCTACCTTGCATCCAAATCTGGTTGAAACTGATTTCTAAAATGTTTCTCGTGACGTGTTCTCTAGGGGTCAGATGGTGTTACCAACAGAAATCTACCCACCTACCCTTTCAAATCCGACGAACCTATTTCAAACTAACTACAGGGTATTGTCAATAACCCATGACATAATATGTAACATCTAGGCAAATATATGAAAATCCTCACCCTCCTGCTATGTATTAAATGTTATTACTACTGTTCTTCTGCAAGGTTGGCTTTGGCATTACATATCTAACGAAAGTTGGTATGCTATTAAACTAAGAAACCAAATCAATTTTTATATAAGTAAAGTGATTGAGAGAGAGAGAGAGAGAGAGAGAGAGAGAGAGAGAGAGAGAGAGAGAGAGAGAGAGAGTATAGTCCTCCATTTATAAGTTTTCAGTGCTTATATTCAATTTTTCAAGTAGGAAGCGCGTGGTGTAATGGTTAAAGTCATGGGAAATGGACTCGTCACCTCAGTTCAAATCCTGGATGTGGTAATTGCATTTCACTTAGCGCTAATACCCTTGGGAAAGGTATGAATCCTACTCTCCCTCCAGCTATGGGTAAGTATTAGGGCAGACTGGGCTCTTTAACCTTGGTTAGGCAACCGGTCTAGGAGAAGGAAAACTCTGAATTCAAACCTGTTAAACTCCACTTAAGAAATTGACCTTGTGTCGCATCCTGTTCGTGCGGAGGGGTTGGTATATATATATATATAAGATTGTCCTGACCCTATTGTCCTTATAGCAAATACCCAATCATTTTTATCATATGTGCTCGAAGGCGATGACTTAGGGTCTTAATGTCCTTGGTATTGCGTCAAACTACGCCTAATGGTGAAGTTCTACTTTTTGGGGCTTTTGTGAGTATAAATATCCTGCGTCACAATTGCTCCCAGGTCTAATCTTGCCCAGAGGGGTAGTATCTGTTAGGATCTCATTTAGCAATTTTTCCTTAAGCGTTGCCACTGACGTGATTTTGGTCACTCACTGTTGAAGTCTTTGGTCATTACTAACTTATTACTAACGATCTTATTTTCGTGTACGGATCATCAAATGTATTAAGACGTTATCTCCCCTGGTGAATGATTGGTGAGATACACGATCAAATTTTATTTTAGAGTCTTCCATAGATTTTTACCTATTTACACCCAAAATTCAAGACTACTTTTTAACAATGTTTATACTCACAAACATGTTCTATTGGATTCATATCAATACTTTGGGATAAGCATGGCATTAATTGATTCTTTGCGATTCCTTCTAAGCCTTCGCTACTTTGCTCGTATGGCATGGCGCTCCCTCTTCTTGGGAAAGGTAGACATTCTTGTCTATCTGATTGGTTTCAAATATTGGGAGTTGTCCTTTCTCTAATACTTGACAGTATTTTGGACCATTAAACCGCTCGTCAGAATAAAATTCAGCTCAGCTTTCCTCCAAACCAGACAGTGCTGTGATCAATGGGTGGCTAAAAAACTTAGCATAGCTAACGGTACGTCAACGGTTCCTGTCTCATCACTTCTCTTACAGAGTAGAGACAATGTAGATATGACAGAGTAGGTATGGCAAGATCATATAATCTTAAGTATTAAAATCTAGTAATGAGTTAAGCAAATTCTGGTAATGAGTTCATCTTCTTAAAAATAGACATTTCTGACAATCTGAGTGATTTCAAATAGTGGAAATAGTCCTTTCTCTAATACTTAACAATATTATCTGCGTTATTCGGACTATTGTCCCCATCTTCATTGTTATTTGTACAACGTTTCGGAAAATATTCCCTCCGGCCTTCTTCAGGTATTTCTTGTCGGACTCGGGAACCTTCACGGACTCGGGAACCTTCTTTTCGAACTCGGGAACTTTCTTGTCGTAATCGGGAGCCATCACGGAACTTTGAACCTAACCCTTTATTTAGTTCACGGGGGTATCCTGTTCTCATTCCGCTAACCATAGCTGGGTTAGGAGTTGTGTTAATTATTTTTCTAACTGCCTCTACTCAGGATTGAACTCGGTACCAGAGATAACTCTCACTTAGACAGTGATATACGTGGAATAAATAAAGGGTTAGGTTCAAAGTTCCGTGATGGCTCCCGATTACGACAAGAAAGGTCCGAGTTCGAAAAGAAGGTTTCCGAGTCCTAGAAGGTTCCCGAGGCCGAGAGGTTCCGAGTCCAACAAGAATACCTGAAGAAGGCCGGAGGCATATCGGCCGAAACGTTGTACAAATAACAATGAAGATGGGGACAATAGTCCGAATAACACAGATAATACTAATCTTCAAGCCTCATCTCAAACATTCAGAGAAACTTGACAATATTTTGGACCATTAAACCGCTCGTCAGAATAAAATTCAGTTCAGATTTTCCTCCAAACCAGACAGCACTGTTATCAAGCAGGGGGTGGGGCTAACAACTTAGCATAGCCAACAGTACGTCAACAGTTTCTATCTCATCATTTCTCTA
>CM042163.1:86799044-86806544 GCA_023376005.1 Doryteuthis pealeii | reverse complement strand
TGGATGGTTTCAATTCTTCCTTTGATTTCCAATTCCTCCAGTTTTTCTTCCAAGTTTATTGGTACCGTTCCAAGTGCACCAACTACAATGGTATCACTTTCACTCTCATATTCCATAGCTTTTTCAATTCTTTGGCAAGAACCAGGTATTTATCCATCTTTTGATTTTCCTTCAGCTTCACCCTGTTAATCAAAACAATATTAGTAAATACCTGGACCTTGCCAGAGAATTGAAAAAGCTGTGAAATATGTGGGTGAAAGTGATACTAATTTTAGATGGTGCACTTGGAACGGTCCCCAAAAGCTTAGAAAAAAGACTATAGGAACTGAAAATCAGAGAAAGAACTGAGACTATCCAGAAAACAGGATTGTTGAAATAAGCTGGAATACTCAGGAAAGACCTGGAGACCTGAGCAGACTTGTTGTTACTCAAGCTCCAGTGAAAGACCATTAGCAAACGCTGGTTTGAAATAATAATAATAATAATAATAATACCTAGCGGTATCTGTGGATATACCACAGTATGCTAATTTAATTATCACAACGTTTGATATGTTTACTTAAGAGCTAATGCAAGTGGTTCTATATTTAAAAAAAAATTATAATGTGAATTTTACTTTCTCTCATTCTCTTTTTTTCTTTCTTTCCTTCTTTTCATCATGTTGGATTGAAACAGCGTTACCGCTTCCACACACTCACCCCCTCTCTCTATCTTTACCCACTCTTTTTCTCATTACATTTTTTGTGTGTAGCATGTTTTTTCTTCCCTTTCTTTATTTATAATGAAAACGAATTATTTAACTGGGGTGACGATACTCACAAGAAATAAGATTTCGGCGGATAAGCGACAGCAGATTATCAGGATTTAAATTTTTGCATCTCTTCTTGGACGATTTGGACGGTCTCATTTTTAACCAGAGAGGGTGTTGCAAGGTGATAACGGTCGTACAATTAAGGAACACGAGTATTAATATATAGATATTATTAGATTGTCTTCTAGTTTCACATTTATCCATAATTTCTTGTCACCGAAATTTCAACCCGAGATAATAAAATTATAGAACTGTATGCCATAAGTTGCACTGTTCGACGTTAAGTGTTAAATTAGTTTCAGTTCATTGTCATAAACGTGCCAAAAGGGAATGGAAACATGATCTCAAAGCTGACATGTTACTGAAATCGTTAAGTCTTCTATTAATCATATTTAAATCAAGTATCGATTGAGACAAAGTTCAGTGAGGTTAAGAAGAGATGATGGTTTGTTGGATTTTATGGCATGTCAACCCTCGTTGGGTTATTTTATATCGAATATATCTTGTTCTATTCGTGGGTATTCAAAATTGTCTTTTAAAATAACAATAAAAAAACGCCAAATAATTCTCAAGGTAAATTGATTTGGTTTAGTTTAGTAGATTTTATGGCATGTCAACCCTTGTTGGGTTATTTTATGTCGAAGATGTTTTGTTCTATTCATGCTTGATGGGTATTCAAAATTGTCTTTTAAAATAACAATAAAGAATGCCAACAAATCCTCGATGCAAATTGATTTGGCTTAAAAAAAAACAACAACCTAAGATTAGTATGACGTAATACCAAGCAAATCATCTGTGAGTCAAAATTATTTGTTATTTTAGCTCAGTCTGTAGAGCGTTCGGCTAGAAACCACAAGGTTTCTAGTTCGATATCGGCCATCGCCAACTCAGCGTATGAGTAGCACAGGGATCTGTGCGGTAAAGTAAGGAGCTGATGGTAGGTGTAGCGCCCCGTCTCAGACGTCAAAAACAATCTCCTTGGTCTAGCGCTAGTGAAAAGGGGATAGACTCCCTCGCTGATTGGCTGATACCGACTTTAGGCCCCCCTGACGACTTTAAAACTAGAAAAAATTATAAAGAATTGCAGTTCAAATGAAATAAAATATTGTACCAAATTATTCATTCTTTTTTATTTTATTTTACGGCATGACAACCCTTTGTATTATTCGGACTACTGTCCTCATATTCATTTTTATCTGTACAAAGTTTCGGCCGATGTGCCCTCCGGCCTTCTTTGGGTATTTCTTGTCGGACTCGGGAACCTTCTCAGACTCGGGAACATTCTTGTCGTAATCGGGAGCCATCACAGAACTTTGAACCTAACCCTTTATTCAGTCCGCGGGCTTATCCTGTACAGATAACAATGAAGATGAGGACAATAGTCCGAATAATACAAATAATTCTAATTATCAAGCCTCATCTAAAAAAATTCAGATAAATTATATGACATCCCTTGTTGAGTCATTTTATGTTGAAGATGTTTTATTCTATTCATGGTTGATGGGAATTAATACCAAACTTAAACTAATTTTTTAACACATTTTTTAAAACTCCTTTTTTATTTAACCCATAGATGTGATCCTAAAAAATACTATCATTCCGAACCAGAGAAGAGGTGGAAGTAATGGCGTGAAGGGGCACTCCACTCTTCCCAGAGTTTCATAATTAACCTCACCACTGAATACAGTTTAGCGTCAGTCCCCAGGATTCTGTCCTTATGCATCAGGGGTCAAGACCCAAGAGGTGGCGTCATTGGGGTGGGGTGCTATTAACTTTTGGCAGAGATGCAGTCAGCGTAATCTACAGCCCTAGCCATCAAGGCAATTTCTTATTTAGAAGAGCACCCAGCTCCTCTCTTTTATTCTTCTCAAGACTCCCATTCTTTCTCACAAGTTATCGTTTCTCATTATGTCGTCATCTTTGGTCGACATCCTGTTCTCGCCGTCATCTTCTTATTGGGATGAACATCAAGATCACATTTTTATGTGCACTTAATTTTATTACTTTCAAAGACGAACTCCACAATTAATCGGGAACCGAAGATGGAAATCTAGACAATCTCTCACTACAGAGGTATCTCGGTTGACTGAACAAATTTTCGATCTATCTTTTAACTTACGAGAATCACTCGATCACCTGACGGAGAGTATCCGATCATAGCCAAGTTCTCAAATGACCCCCGGGTCATCACCCGTCAATTACACTAAGGAACACCAACGGTTAAATATTTTTAAACATACCTTCACTACACGCTAAATAAATCATTAAAGCAATCTATTATAAGGAATTAAATGTACTTTTGTCTTTAGTGACCAAAACTGTTTCTTATGAACGTTAGAAGAGTTCGGAGAAACTTCCAAACGGAGGTGAATATACACGTAATAAAATCCAAACAAAGCACCCCTTTTTGATCTCGATTAAAAAGGACATGTTTTTTTTATTTACACAGTCAATATCCAGTTGTTTGTTAGGGGTTAGGGTTAACGGTTAGGGTTAGGGGTTAGCCTTATAATTTTAAAAAAATCTAAAAATTGTCTGTTAAAACAACAGATATTGATGGTGTATATGAAAAACATATCCTTTCTTAATCGAGATCAAAAAGGGGTGCCTAAAGGTCAGTTGGTCCAACTTTTTGTATATGAATTCCCTGGCGCTTTTGTCGGCACAAATGCAGAATATCGCGCATTATTGCTTAACCTCGGCGACTTAGGTTAGTTGCTTCGATTTTACGGCCCGTCAACCCTTTTTGGGTCATTTTTTTATATTCATTCTTGATAAATATTTAATTTTTAAAAAATGAATTCTTTTTTATCCACATTTCTAAAATTATTTTTTTCTATTTAACTGCCACTCTGGGTCAGTGGACCTGTGAGTAATGGCGACGAAAGGGTACTCAACAGAGCTCCGGAACATGAACCTCACCAACAGGTGCAGTTTAATGTCATATCCAGGATACTAAGACCCTCAACCACCGCCTTCTAGTAAAAATATGATAAAATGGTTTTAGGGATTGCCATGAGGGCAATAGGGTTGGGACAATCATATAAGTGCTAGGGCTTGTCGTAACTAGCCGATTGTTCTGAAGGAGACTTTACAACCGCCTTACCAATCTAAATAAATGCCAAAGTGAAGTGTAGCATGTCATGGACTGATCAGCCACCAGGATTCCATACTTAAGCATCATGGGTCGCCACTCAAGGTCAATAGGTGGCGTCTTTGGGGGATTTTACCCTTCAGCAGAGGTGCATTTGGTGTATTCTTCTGTCCCAGGGGACCGGTCAGTTCAATGGCTGGAGTCTTGACCAGAGCAGTTTCGGGGAGGGGTCAGCGCTATCTGGAACAATTAAAAAACATTTATTCTTACAATGGATATATGAAATGGCTGGTTGGTTTTATAGCATTTTGTATTATCTAATACAAATTTCAATTTAACAAACATTGTCTGTTAACTTTTTAAGGGCCATCGTTGGCCAGTTGATTCTAGGTAAAGAGTCCTCCGATTTGGTTCCTTGGTAATCCTCTCAGGTAGAGATTCCTAGGTTCCTTCGTCGAATGTCGCAAGTAGACTGAGAAAGAATCAGTGCTTAAGTAATATATCAGCCACACAGTATGGCCAGCGATTGGCTAAGGAATAGACCACATCATCTCGCCTAGCAAAAAAAAATTGGCCACCTCACATGGTGTAACGGTTAGCAAGCTAGATTGCAGACCTTGTTAGTGAGTTCGATTCTCACTGGGTGCCCCATAAACATATCTAAGCTTGCTTAGTAAATAACTATATCGGCACCTCACATGGTGTAATGGTTAGCAAGCTAGATTCGCAGACCTTTGTTAGTGAGTTCGATTCTCACTGGGTGCCCCATACTTCTGGCCTTGTGCCGTATCTAAGCTAAGCTTAGTAAATAACTATATTAACAAAAAAAAATTGGCCACCTCACATGGTGTAATGGTTAGCAAGCTAGATTCGCAGACCTTTGTTAGTGAGTTCGATTCTCACTGGGCGCCCCATACTTCTGGCCTTGTGCCATCTAAGCTAGCTTAGTAAATAACTATATTAACAAAAAAAAATTGGCCACTCACATGGTGTAATGGTTAGCAAGCTTTGTTAGTGAGTTCGATTCTCACTGGGCGCCCCATACTTCGGCCTTGTGCCGTATCTAAGCTACGCTTAGTAAAAACTATATTTAACAAAAAAAAATGGCCACCTCACATGGTGTAATGGTTAGCAAGCTAGATTCGCAGACCATTGTTAGTGAGTTCGATTCTCACTGGGCGCCCATACTTCTGGCCTTGTGCCGTATCTAAGCTACGCTTAGTAAATAACTATATTTAACAAAAAAAAATTGGCCGCCTCACATGGTGTAATGGTTAGCAAGCTAGATTGCAGACCTAGTGAGTTCGATTCTCCTTGTGCCACATCTAAGCTAAGCTTAGTAAATAACTATATCTAACAAAAATGCAACATGGTCTCGATTTATATAGAGTAAAAAATATGGATATACAAAATTCTGCTTTGAGTACAATGTTTTAAGAGTTGGTTAGTTTTTTTTTTATGCCAAAGATATTTTGTTTTATTTATTCTTGGTGGGTAGGACTCAATCTTTTATTTTAAACTCATTTTTTTAAACACATTTACTTTAAAGTCATTTTTTGCTATTCAACCCATAGATGGGACCCTAACAGGTACTACCACCCTAAGTCAGAGTGGACTAAGGACAATGGTGATAAAGGGCTGCTCCATATTCCCCATACCTTCAGAACTAGAACCTCACCATCAGATAGAGTTCACCATCATTCCCAGGACATAAGACCCTCAATAATCGGCACTTTGAGTTGTAAATTGCCATTACCCTTAGAAGAGCTCGTTCAATAATCGAATCTGGACGAGGCTGTTTGCATTTCGCATAACGCAAATACCATTGGGAATGGTATGCATCCTACTATTCTCCCTCCCACCATGGGTAAATAGTAGGACAGACTAGGCTTTTTAATTGACTGATGTAATTGCTACTGTCGTAGGAAATGGACACAGCGAGCCAGTTCGAATCCTGGACGAGGCTGATTGCATTTGGCATAGCGCTAAAACACATGGGAAAGGGATAAATCCAACTATTCTCCCTCCAGCTATGGGTAAATACTTGGACAGACTGGGCTGTTTAATTCTGAATAGAACATATAAAGGCATGCTAACAGCACGGATTCTATCTCTCTCTCTCTCTCTCTCACTCACACTCACACACACACACACACACACACACACACACACACACCATCTGTCTCCATTAACCATTTTCTAAACAGCAACCCAGTGTCAGCTGATGAATGTGTTTTTTAAGGTTATTTTTTATACGGCATATCAACCTCAGTGGGTCATTTAATGCCGATAAAGTTTGAAAATAAATCAATTCTTAATGGATGATACAATTTTTTTATAAATACATTTTTCTATTTAACCCATAGATGGGACCCTAACAGGTACTACCACTCCGAGTCAGAATGGACCAGGGAGCAATGGTGATGAAACCTCACCATCAGATTGAATTTTAACGTCATTCCCAGGACATATAGACCCTCAGCCACCGCCTTCTAGCACCCATATGATAAAAAGTGTTGGGGCTTACTATGAAGGCAATAGGGTTGGGGCAATCATATAGGTGCTAGGGCTTGACGTGACCAGCCGATTAATCGGAGGGGGCCTCTCCGACAGCCCGTCTAGCCTAAGTAAAGGTTCTAAGTGGAGTGTTGCAGGTCATGGACTGCTGATCCACCAAGACTTATTCTTTAAGCATCCGGGTCGCCACCACGGCCAATAGATGGTCTTACTCCTCTGCATTCTAAAGCCCCAGCCAACAGGGCGACACATATTAGTGTGTCCATGTGTGGGAGTCCATTGGAGAATGTCACTTTTGTGTTCATCCTTATTTCTCCAGATTTGGCTCTAACGTTGCTATGACAACCAGTCTAGGAAAAGAGAAACTTTTAATTCAAACCCGTTAAATTCCACTAAGAATGAAATTGAAGTTGTGTCGCATCCTGCTCGTTGGATGTTGTTTGTTAATATAATATATATATATATATATATTATATATATATATATTATATATTATGACATTGTAAATAACTAGAAATAGACGGATATGTTGTTTAAAGTAAAAATAAAAAAAGGGAGTTCAACACTGGATGACCCGAATGTAGAATAAGATCGACCCGAAAGCTAAGATAATTATTTCTTATGCATTAAAGAAAGAGAGAAAAAGATATATATATATATATATATATATATATATATATATATATATGGAGAGAGAGGGAGAGAAAGGGAGGAGAGACAGAGGAGAGACAAAGAAAAAAGACAGAGAAAAAGACAGAGAGAGGAGGAGTGAGAAGCGAATAAAAAAGTTACTGGAATATATTTAGATTTAGCGAGCGTGAGAGAGAGAGAGAGAGAGAGAGAGAGAGAGAGAGAGAGAGAGAGAGAGAGAGAGAGAGAGAGTAGCTGAGAAAAGGGAGATTGAAATTTATTTGAGATTCATTTTGAGAAAGAGAGAGAGAGAGAAAGAAAGAAAGAAAAAAAAAGAAACTGAAAAAGATTTTGACTGGAATAGATTCAAAGAGAGAGAGAGAGGGGGAGAGGGGGAGAGGGAGGGAGAGAGTAGCTGAAAAAAGGGGGATTGAAATAGATTCAGTTT
>CM042163.1:86784044-86794044 GCA_023376005.1 Doryteuthis pealeii | reverse complement strand
CAAGAATATATATATATATATATATATATATATATATATATATATATATATTTAATTAATGTTGATATTATGATTTCACACTCATAACTTCAAGTTTCTTGGTAGTCCAATCATCAGATGAGAAGTGGTTGAGATTCAAAAACCAGTCGTGAAATGGTTGAGATGTTAAAAATCAAATTGTTTAGCGTTTATATGCAGCGTTTTTCACGCGATGGGAAATGTAAAGCTAAAAATTGTTTTTTAAAACTGTGGCTTGTTTAACGTTTATGTGACGTGGATTGTATTCACGTGATGTAATGTCATGACGTTAAATTTGTATTTAAAAAACATTATAATCAAACCAACTTGCATTGGTGTTAATGCACGCGGTGTTCAGATGAATTTTTTTTTTAAATAAATAAAAAAAAAAAAAAAAAAAAAAAAAAAAGGAGAGCGAAAATATAATATATATATATATTATATATATATATGAAAATATGAGTTGTGATGCATAGATTGTGGTATGTGCAGAACTCAAGGAGACGTCCATTCTCATTAATTCTACGAATGCCATGATAACCCAAGCAAGATGGCCAGGATTTGTGGTCAGCACCAACTCTTGCATTAAAGTCACCAAGAAGGTAAAGTTGATCTTGTTTGGGGATGTTTTTTTACAATCAAGTCAAGCTCAATTTTGTGTTAGTTATTCGTATCGATTCATTCAACTGCATACACACACATACATGAACACACACACACAAACCGGGTTCTACTTAAGAAATCATGTAATAGGAATAAACATCCGGCTTGCAAGTTCCTCTGGACAATTCTTGAAATAGAGAAAGGAGGATTCCAAGAAATTGATCCAAGGATAAGGAGACCCATGATTGTGCACAAAACATTACACCCGAGACAGACTCTATGTATCGAGGAAAGAAGGAGGAAGAGGAGTCGCCAGCATTAACAACTGAATAAAAAAATGAGAGGACGAATCGAGATCCTCCACACAACAACATTGTTAAGATCAGCTAGAATATTCGGAAGAGTTCTGGAGACCCGGAGAGACTTACTGTTACACAGACAGATAAGAAAATAGTGAAGAAAACAGAGTTATTTTAACAGAGAGAGAGAGAGAGAGAGAGAGAGAGAGAGAGAGAGAGCGAGAGAGAGAGAGAGAGAGAGAGAGAGAGAGTCAGTCTATGTGATATAGATAGATAGATAGATAAAGAGACTCTATGAGAGCTAGATAAATAGATATATAGATAGATAGATAGATAGAAGAGAGAGAGAGAGAGAGAGAGAGAGAGAGAGAGAGAGAGAGAGAGAGAGAGAGAGTCAGTCTATGTGATATAGATAGATAGATAGATAAAGAGACTCTATGAGAGCTAGATAAATAGATATATAGATAGATAGATAGATAGATAGATAGAGAGAGAGAGAGAGAGAGAGAGAGAGAGAGGAGAGAGAGAGAGAGAGAAAAGTAGAAAAACTTGAAAGAAGAAAAATGAAGGAAATAAAGGAAGACAGGAATAAAGTAAATATAAGAGAAGTGAAGAAGAAAAAGAAGAAAAGAAAGAGAGAAAGAGTAAAGAAAGAAAGTGTGTGTGAGAGAGAGAGAGAGAGAGAGAGAGAGAGAGAGAGAGAGAGAGAGAAGAGAAAGAGAGAGAGAGGGGAATATACAGAGGTAAGGGGATTTAATTTCCAACAGCAATTTTAAATTTGACGAAAAGGAGACCCGACACGTCTTTCTTCTCTTCCTCTCTATGAGAGTAATATTAATTTGCTTAAACCACGCTAATTAAAATGCTAAATATTAGCTTTCAAAATTTGAAATATGGCATAAATTGCAGCACACGACCAAACCGCCCCTCAAATGAAGGGAGACATCTTTGTTTGTTTTTTTGTTTTGCTTGTTTGTTTGTTTTATTTGAGTAAAAAAAGAATAAAAAGAAAAGGTAAATGCATAACGAATAAAAACAAAAATAAAATAATAAAAAATAGGCACAATTCGAAATCAGAAAAAAAAACAAACTGAAGAAATATCTCAAGCATCATGTTATATATATATATATATATATATTATATATATATATATATATTATATACCAACCCCTCCACATGAGCTGGATGCGACACAAGGTCAATTTATAAAGCGGAGTTTAACTGGTTGGAATTGAGTTTTCCTTCTCCTAGACTGGTTACCTAACCAAAGTTAAAGAACCCAGTCTGCCTTACTATTTACCCATGGCTGGAGGGAGATTAGTTGGAATCATACCTTTTCCCAAGGGTATTCGCACTATGTGAAATGTAACCATCCTCGTCCAGGATTTGAACTCGTTTCATCGTGCCCATTTCCTATGACGGTATCCATTACACCACGCATCTCCCGTCTGGGTTTATACCCTGGAGAAAGATCTTATTCTGGTGTGATTTGGTTTGTTTTACGGCATATCAACCTCGGTGGGTTATTCAATGCCGACAGACTTTTGAAATAAATTCATTCTTAATAGATACTGCAATTTTTTTATAAACACATTTTACTATTTAACCCATAGATTTGACCCTAACATATACTACCACTCCGGGTCAAAGTAGACCCGAGAGCAATGGGGATAAAGGGTACTCCACGGCGTTGGGAGGCGTCTTACCCCTCTACAGGGGTGCATTTGGCGTATTCTACAGCCCCAGAAGGCGCGAGAGATCTTATAAGGTTTATGAGAGGCATTCGCATATTTACGTGTTTATCTTACTTGAGATAATAATAATAATAATAATAATAATAATAATAATAATAATAATAATAATAATAATAATAATATCTTTTTTTCATGTCAGCTGTTCCCTATAAACATTCATCTTAATTCCACAGAATATTTATACTCTTTCCACAGATTATCTAACATTACCTTAAAGGAGTTTAGAGATGGGGCATTCACTATTGATGATGCTAGTTTATTCCATGTATTCACCATTCTGTTACTAAAATAATTTTGTCTTGCATTTGCTTTACAAAATTTTTTTAAAGAGTTTTTAATTATGACCCCTGGTATTGATATTTTGAGCAATGTTTAGTAAGGTCAAAGTTCGTTGAATAAAATCCATGTGTATATTTGTAGACTTGTACGTCGATAAACCAAAGTCAGTCAATGGTAAGTCAATGAAGATATGAGATATGAGCTCGCCTGGTACCATCTTTTGTAGTCTATTTCTTGACTAAGTGTTTGTGTGTTAGTCCCAACAGTAAAAAGAAGTCAAGTCGAGATGGGGTAAATAAGACAAGTGTATTTACAATTAATGGTACATGTACGACTAGCTTGTCGTTAACGGGAACAGTCCTCTTTCCACTCGGTGTCTCACTATTTATAGTGAGAACCGGTGCATGTTCTCCACTGTAGGAACGGCCGGCACAACACTAAGTGGTGCATTTTTTCAACTGATCTGGTGTGTAGTCATTTACTTGGCAATCCTTAACTTGTTCCTCGTAAATTCCTGCCATGAAATAAACTGAACCTTTATTTTATGTCCGTGTTTTTGCAATAATTTTTTATTTTTCTTGCATCCGTTATTTTACAATACTGAATATATTTTCTTTATTTAAAAACATTTATTGTAAACATATATATTTTATTTCATTTAAAAACATTTATTGCAAACATATTTAAAACATTTACTGCAAAAACACGGACATAAAATGAGGGTTCAGTTTATTTTATAGTAGGAATTTACGAGGAACAAGTTGAAGATTACCATTTACTTGACTGGTCTTTTGTTCTTCAACTTCTTCTAATTGGTCTGGTTTTGTAGAAGCTGGTTGGTCCACAAAGGCTACCATTAGAAGTGACAACACGAGGCTTATTTTTCATGTGATCACATTCTTTTTAATTTTGAACCATACTTCTCGACTACTACGAAATAGACGAACACGATATCATTGCGACTATCGCTTAACTGACTGACAAAGCCCTGTACCTATCGTTCCTACAGTCAACCGGAAAGGAGGTCTTATAAAGGTTATTACCTATCAATCATCTAACACTACGGATTTTGAATTTCAACGAATTTTAATTCAAAATCCAAGTACACCAACCGCCCAAAAAACAACGGTTTATCATTATAAAACAATCAGGAAAAATCATTTTTATAATAAAAAATATATTTTTGCGTATGTATTTTTTTGGAAATTTGGTTTCAGATTCATGCAACGGAAGATGAACTTGTCAAAAGACAAAATAGAAAGACGAAGAAATATAAAAAAAGGAAAACGGAACACTTCTCATCTGGTCAAGAAATAGACAAAAGAAAAAAGGAAAACGGAGGCAGAGTCCTCCGGTGAAGAGAAGGAAAAAGAAAAATATTTAAAAAAAAAGTTGTCCGTTATCAGATCAAAAGAGAAAAATGCGTAGGTATATTCATCGGATATAAAGACCAGAGGATTTGAGCCGACAGGTCAGCCCCCAGTCAGCAGCCAAGAGGACAACCTCGCCGTCTCCCGTCAGCAAACACCCCTCGGGCACTCATTGTGAACACTCGTCGTCACCCACTCGATCGGGCATTTTCATTGTGAAAGCCGAAGAAAATAAAGACGGGCCATATTTTTATATATAAGTGTCTGTTGTTCATTGAAGTCCAGTAGCAGTCGGCTATACAACGGTTTGCCATTGCTCACAGGTCCACTCTGACCCGGAGTGGTACTACCTGTTAGGGTCCCGTCTATAGGTTAAATAGATAAAAAACGAGTTTTTAAAAATGTGTTAAAAATGTGTTTTAAAAAATTGAATACCCCACTAGAAACAATAAACAAATTTGAAAAAAAAAGATTTTGGCATAAAATAACCCAATAAAGGTTGACATGCAGTAAAAAACAACCAACCAACCAACCAGTCAACCATTTGTAATCACTTCTGGTTTTTACTTGTAAGTGTAGATTTAATAGATGCTCCCCATACTCGACTTAATACCCTGGCGACATGCCTGGAAATTTCGAAGAAAGGGTGGCGGGGGAGTGTGTGAGGGAAGAAATGAGGACTTGGAGAGGGAAGGGCAAACAAAATAATTGAAGAAGAAGAAGAACTAGAAAATACGGAACATGGAAGTGAAAAGTTGAAATGAATAAATAAAATGGAAATAAAATCGAAGAGAATTTCATAGAAAGAAAAAAAAGCTTGACAGTAAAGAAATACGAGACGTGAAAATCAGAGAGAGAGAGAGAGAGAGAGAGAGAGAGAGAGAGAGAGAGAGAGAGAGAGAGAGGTACAGAGATAGAGATAGAGGGGGTACAGAGAGAGTGAGAGAGAGAGAGCACGAGAAAGAGCGAGAGAGAGAGAGGGAAGCGAAAGAAGATAGTGAAAGATAGAGAGTGAGAGAGGAGAGAAGGAGAGAGAGAGAGAGAAGAGAGAGAGAGAGAGAGAGAGAGAGAGAGAGAAAGAGAGAGAGAGAAAGAAAGGAGAGAGAGAAGAGAGAGAACGAGAGAGAAGAGAGAGAGATAAGAGAGATGAGACAAGAGAGAGAGAGAGAGAGAGAGAGAGAGGGCGAAAGAGAGAAGAGAGAGTGCACAACAGAGAGAGAGAGAGAGAGAGAGAGAGTGAAGGGAGAGAGAGGGAGAGAGAAAGGAGAGAGAGAGGGAAAGCTAGTGACAGAGAGATAGATAGATAAAGAGTGATATAGACAAGAGAGAGAGAGAAAGAGAGAGCAAGAGAGAGAGAGGGGAGGGTGAAAGAAGAGAGAGAGGGGGAGGGTGAAAGAAGAGAGCGAACGAGAGAGACAGAGAGTGATAGAGAGAGAGAGAGCAAGGGAAAGAGAAACAAGAGAGAGATAGAGAGAGAGAGAAAGAGAGAGAGAGAGATAGAGAGAGAGAGAGAGAGAGAGAGAGAGAGAGAGAGAGAGGAGGGTGGGTTGTAAGGAGAAACAATTGCAAACTGCAAATAAAAATTCGTTTTTCTAGCTTAAGAAAACAACCAAACAAACCTCTAAACAAAATGAAGTGGAAAGTAAATCACGATTTCATTAATTTAATTCAACTCTGTGAATATTTCATCAGTTGCTTGTATATAAATAGTGCTTAACCCGGGGGGCTTTTCTGTCCCATTAAAAACTTTCAACCTGAAGACAATTAAATTAGATTATTCACGAAAACAAGCAGAACAAAAATCAAATAAAATCATAGAAGACTGACAAAAAAATCAAACAAAAAAATAAAAATGTGGGGTTAGATGTGGTGTTCTTTTTTCTTTCTTTCTTTCTTTCTTTTTTTCTTTCTTTCTTTTTTTCTTTCATGTTTTATTTCTTTCTTTACTATTGTCTATTTCTTTCTTTCTTTCTATATTTTCTTATTTTTCTGGTGTCTATTTCTTTCTTTGTTTTGTGGGTTTCAATCTTTCGTTCATGTTTTCTTTCTTTCTTTCTTTCTTTCTTTCTTTCTTTCTTCTTTCTTTCTAGTCTTCTTTCTTTGGTGCTGCTGTCTTTCTTTACTTTCAATTTTTATTTAATTCTGTTCTTCACTATTGCTCTTCTTTCTTTCTTTCTTTCTTTCTTTCTTTCTTTCTTTCTTGCTCTTTCTTTTTCTTTTTCCATGGCTACCTTGTTTCTGTTCTTTTTTGGATTTCAGTCTCTGGTTCATGATGTTCCTTTTTTTCTTTCTTTCTTTCTTTCTTTCTTTCTTTCTTTCTTTCTTTTGTGGTGTTCAGTTTTTTCATTCGAGGTGTCGGTTTTTTATTCCTTAGTTCTTTTGTGGTGTCTATTTCTTTCTTTCATTGTGATGTCAATTTTATTCATTATTTCTTCGTTTTTTTTGTGTGTGGTGTCCATTTCTTTCTGTCTCTCCTTTTTTCACGGTATCTATTTCTTTCGTTCTTTCTTTCGTTCTTTCTTTTGTCATTCTTTCTTTCGTTCTTTCTTTCTTTCGTTCTTTCTTTCGTGGTGTCTATTTCTTTCTTACTTTATTCCTTCCTTCCTTTCTTTCTTTCTTTCTTTCTTTCTTTCAATTGTGATTTTATGTTAAGAATGATTGCCAAGGGAAAGTGCATAAAAGCGAGGGTATAAATATTGGAAGGAGCAGATGACCCCCCCCCCAAAAAAAAAACCTCCTGCGCAGAAGAAGCAAAAAAAAATCAAACATTATAAATCAGAGTAGCGCAATGCGAACGGAAAAAATTGGAAGGAAATTTAAATAATTTCCCTTGATAATTAAAAGACAAAAAAAAAAAGATTAGATTTGACTACTACTACTACTACTACTACTACTACTACTACTACTACTTACGCGCCATGTCGGCTGAGATAGTAGAATACACCGACTGCACCTCTGCAGAGGGGTTAAATCCCTCCAATAGAGCCACATGTATCCCGTGATTGGCAGCCCGTGATGCTTAAGGACGGAATCGTTGTGGCTGAGCAGTCCATGAAATTCAACACTCCACTTTGGCCTCACTTAGGATAGACGGGAGGTCGGAGAGACCACCTCCGATCAGTCGGCTGGATATATCAAGCCCTAGCACGTACATGATTGTCCCAGCCCGATAACTATTATGGCAACCCCCAACCCCTTTTATCATATATATATTTACCAACCCCTCCGCACGAGCAGGATGCTACACAAGGTCAATCCTTTTCCTAGGTTCTCCAAGGTTTTCCTTCTCTTATACCGGTTGCCTAACCGGATATGACATTAACCTGCATCTTGTGGTGAAATCTGGAGCTCTGGGGAGAATGGAGTACCCCTTCATCGTCATTACTCCCAGGTCAACTCTGACCCGAAATGATAGTACTTGGTAGGTCCCATATATGGGTTAAATGGATAAAAAATGAGATGTACAAACATCCACCAATAAAGCAGAATTACCAACTCAAGGGGAATGCCGAAGGGTTTATACATTTCTTAACTCTGGTCATCGCATGAGCTTCGGCTCTTGCGTGGCTCCTTACGTAAGAAAGTAATAAAAAATAAAACTTGATGTAGTGGCCTGTTATCGGTATCAGGCAGACAGCGAGGGAATCTACCTCATTTTTTGCTAGTGCTAGACCAAGTAGATTTTTTTGTGTCGAAGGTGGAGCGCCACATTCCCCATCAGCTCCTCACTTTGCCGAGCAAACTAAAGCTACTCATCCGCTGAATTAGCGAGGGGTGGTATTGCACCCGGAACTTTGTAATTCATAGACGTATTACATAATCTATGCATAGATTATTGTCAACCCCCTGTATTTCTGAAGGGATGTCCCCTTTTCATATCACGGACGGGACTTTCCATGGAATATTACAGAAAGTCCGCGTGGATTTTACGTGAAGTCACGTGGGACCGAGTTAACCCATCAGTTCCAGCTTGGACACCAGAAGAAAGCATGTCTGCCTTAGCTGGCTCAAATGCCCACTCGTGTTGTGTTAGTTAGAAGAAGAAGTTTAAGCAATAAAAGTTTAAAGAAATAATATGGAGTTCTTGCTTGATGAATGTCTTGGCAAAAAGACTGACCAAGAAGAAGGAATGCATCAATTATTTTCACTCCTTTTGAGTTTTTCACATCAGCGTTAACTGATGGTATTTCACTGGAGTCTGAGTGACAACAAGTCTCTTCGGGTCTACAGGACTCTTCTGAGTATTCTAGCCGATTGCAGCAGTGCAGTAGTCTGGATGGTCTCAATTCTTCCTCTGATTTCCAGATCTTCCAGTCTTTTTTCCAAGTTTACTGGTACCATTACAAGTGCACCAATTACAATTGGTATCACTTTCACTCTCATATTCCACAGCTTTTTCAATTCTCTGGCAAGGTCCAGGTATTTATCATCTTTTCATTTTCCTTCAGCTTCACCCTGTGATCTGCTGGGACCGCTGAGTCCACCAGTTGACACGTTCTCTTTTTTTTTGTTAATTAACACTAGGTCTGGTCTTCTGTTTGGGATAGGGTGATCCGTCTTTATCTCAAAGTCCTAGAGAATTTTATGCGTTTCATTCTCAAGAACAGATTCTGGTTTATGCATTATATGATTTTGTTGTATGGTCAACATTTAATTTTTTGCATAATTCCCAGTGGTTCACCTTCCCAACCCAGTCGTGCTTCGCTTTGTATTCCCGTTGTGCTAGTTTGCTACATTATTATTATTATTATTATTATTATTATTATTATAAGTAGTAGTAGTAGTAGTAGTTGTGCCAAACAGACATTTTTTACAGTTTAAATAAATAAAAATATATATATCAATACGCTTATTCCTTAATCCTCTGACCGTTATCATCTTGCAACACCCTTTGTTATAAATTAAGAAAGTTCAACTCAAGATGAAATGCAAAAATCTAAATCCTGTTTATCTATTGTTACTTATCCGCCGAATTCTTATTTCTTATGAGTGTCGTCACCCCAGCTAAATAATGGACCATTCGTTTTTATTACAAAGAAAGGGAAGAAAAATATGTGCTACACAGAAAAATATAATGAGAAAGAAAGAAAAAAGTATAAAAGAAAGTAGGGACAATATATTGAGAGCGGGTGATCTTGAGGTAGCGATAACGCTAATCTTTTTCAATCTAATATAATGAAAAGATGAAAAGAAGGACAGAAAGAAAAAAATAAGAGTCAAGATTATTATATTTGTACATATTGAACAATTGCAATAGTTCTTAAGTAAACATATCAAACGTAATAATTAAATTATCATACTGTGGTATATCCACATGTCCTGCTAGTGATTATTAATATGGACTCCAATCACGTGATAATATAGCAGAAGAAATGAGTCAACTGGTCGACATATTGATGTGACAAGTGATGATGATGATGATGATAATAATAATAATAATAATTTTTATCTATTTAACCTATAGATGGGACTCCGGGTCAAAATGTAGCTGGGAGTAATGGCAATGAAGGGGCACTCCATACTACCTAAAGGTCCAGAATTAGAACCTCATCTCTACGTGCAGTTTAACGTCATACCTAAGATACAGGAGAGAAAGACGGAGAGGGGTGGATGGAAGGGGGAGTTGGGTAGAAAGAGTGATATATATATATATATATATATATATATATATATATA
>CM042163.1:86779044-86781544 GCA_023376005.1 Doryteuthis pealeii | reverse complement strand
ATTTACATTAAGGCATATATTAAGAGTAGTTTACACAGACACATACACATACACAGACACACACACCCACACCCACACATATATATATATATGATTTTATATGAAAAAGGTGACTTACCGGTGAAATTGGTGCAAGTTTCACAATGATAAGTCAGAGATATAATAAATATAAAGTGCTCAATACGTGAGTAGAGCAAATTTATTATTATAATGGTACACGGTAATAGCCAACTCGAGTTTTGCCATAAGGATCTTCAGGGTTAAATCAATTGACCTATTACGTTTAATTTTTTACTAGTCCACCTGCGAAAGCTATAAAACCACTCACCTCCTCAGTTCTGCTTTAAATAGTACCACTACTGTTCTTCTACAAGGATGGCTTTCTCCTTAATTAACCGACGAAAATTGAGATGCAATTAAACAAAGAAGTCAAATCGAGGAGTGAGCAAAAAAAAAGGAAGGTTTCAATTTTGTATTTTCAAAAGTTTAAATAGTTGAAGGTTTGATGTTGACTGCTTGGATTTTACGACATGTCAACCCTTGTTGGGTTATTTTATGTCGAAGATTTTTTAAATTTATTCTTTTTGAAATTCATTTTCTTAAAATTAACTTTTAAAACTTAAAACTGTGTTTTGAACACATTCTTTTCATCATAATCATCATATCGCGAAAGTAGCACGGATATCCATGACCATCTCTCGCCAAACTTCCCTATCATTCATTGCCTCTGGGAGGTCCTCTGTGCAGCAAACAGCATCCTCGCATAGTTAGTCAATGTAGGTTATTGGTGGGCGGCCCACATTAGCATGTCGATGTTTTGGTTTCCACAGTAGAACGTCGCTTATGAGCCCGTCCTTGCTTCTACAGCAATGTCCTGCATGCCTAGTCCGTCTCACTCGGATGGTTTGTGAAATGGGGGAGCAGGTGACCATACAGCTGCTTCCTTGTGGGGTGCTGTTTCTACGACTAAACCATATATGCTATTCTAACGGGTACTACAACTCCGGTTCAGAGCTGACACCAGAGCAATGGCAGTGAAAGTGTGATCCGCATACCCCTGAGCTCCAGAATTGGAAATTCACCACTAGATGCAGTTTAACTGCCATGTAGAAGTAGCATTTAGTCGAGCCGCACTGATCCGACGTAAGCGTCGAAAAACTGTGTCTGTGGATGACTAATACGCTCCCAATTTTCGGTTGAGCACTCTGTTTAGAAGGGACTAATTGTAAAAATTCACCGCTTCGGCGCAAAGCTAGTCTCACTTGTTTACATGAGTTAGAGACCTCTGGTGAGATTATTTCCGGTTTAGGAAATATAGCGATTATTCTGCCTTCTATTCTTGGCAGCTGCTTGTGGACCCACCGGTAAGAGACTTGACGAGCGAAAGTTCGTTCAGGTCTCGAACCCGACCAGAGGTAGCTGCTGAAAAATAAGTATAGCTGCACTGATGAGGGGTAAACCCCGAAACGTGCGTCTGTAGATTGCTATATATATATATATATATATATATAATTATTTATTAGAATCCCCGCCTGTCAGCCTGGCAGTGGGGATTCGAATCACACATAAAGCGGCTTCCAGTCTATAACTGCTGATGAGGCATAATAGGCCGAAATGTACATACAGAGATTTACCTTTTCTCGGTTTGTTTACGTTTTACATTTGAACAGATATATTCGCCTAATTCCTTAATTATCAACTAATTAATTTTCAAATCAGGTATGACTTCAATTAAGCACATATTCTCCCCCCCAAAAAAATTGTCGGCTATCGCCATATCAAACAAACTGTTTGCGTACTTTCATATATAATTATGTATGTTATGTTCTTGTGAACGTTGTTTATTTGGACTTTTGAAGCATTGGAAAAAAGAACAAAAACAAGAAAAACAGAACAGAAATCAGAATTCTTATATATTCATCCGTTGCTCTGTTCCTGGTTTAATCTACTCCGATATTTCGGGTGAACCTTCACCCTTTTTCAAGGTATATCAGACGGTCTGGGGGAAATATATATATATATATATATATATATATATATATATATATATATATATATATATATATATATTGCCATTTTTTGTATTTTTTTAACTATTTACAAAGATTGTGAAATATCGAGCTGTGATTCAAAATTTCAAAATCTTACCCGACGTAGACCATTTTTTCGGCTAGTAAATATATTTGCTTTTGCTACTCATTGTTTTAAGTTAATCGATCGCCATTTTATAGACTAGAGAAAGATCTTTAGTCAGACTTTTTGGAAAAGGAATTTTTATGTGCCATAAAATGTTTTATTATACTGCTTTGTTGTTCTGTCACTCTTAAAGAACAAAAATGAAAAAAACAACAAAAATAAAAAGCAAACTGTGGCTACCTTTTTCTAGACAGTGCACATCTCAAATTACTAGTTTCATGGTTAAGAGTCAAGAGTCAGCAGATCGACCTTAATGCTATATACTATTATTCACATCAGTTTTCAACTTCATTGTAATATCTTA
>CM042163.1:86751544-86774044 GCA_023376005.1 Doryteuthis pealeii | reverse complement strand
GACACAAGATCAATTTATTAAGCGGAGTTCTACAGGTTTGAATTCTGTTTTCCTTCTCCAAGACCGGTTACCTAACCAAGGTTAAAAATCCCAGTCTGCCCTACTATTTATCCATAGCTATAGAGAGAGTGTAGGATTCATACCTTTCACAAGGGTATTAACGGTAAGTGATATGCAATTACCACATCCAGGATGTGAACTCGTGGCAACGAGTCCATTTCCCATGACCTTAACCATTACAACATGCACATCCCAGTATATCCCATATTATATATATAATATATTATATATAATATATATATATATATATATGTATGTGTGTGTGTGTGTGTGTGTGTGTGGTGTGTGTCCAATATATTTCGTATTGAAATTGAATGTCAAGTTTGTATTAAATTAAATATGGATTGCCAATAATAGAAAAAGAGGAAACATATTGAGACATGAAAAAATTCAGATCTTTATCAAAATCGGACGATCCCATGATGAACATCTACAAAGACTCGTAATATCGTTGCTGGGGCCCCTAAGGTATAATAATGTTTTAGCCTGGAAACCATGTTATTATTGGATGCTCATTTTGTTAAAGACATTGCTGCTGGTTTCACAGCAATGGTATATATATATATATATATATATATATATATATATATATATATATATATATATATATATGTGAGAAAGTTTTGTAGAAAAATCAAACAAGATGTTAAAACATGTAAAAAAAAATGTGTTTCTACAAAACTTTCTCACATATTGTCGGATTCAACATCCTTTTTTACCTTTCATAATTATATATTATATATATATATATATATATATATATATATATATATATATATGTGTGTGTGTGTGTGTGTGTGCATATATGGATATACACATGACTCCTATAAAAAAAACCTCACATATATATGAACATTCCAAACGAATTCAAAGTTTTTTTCACGGAACTGATGGACTCGCTACTTCTAACACATTTCTCTACCCGGATTATAGTGACCCATCAAACCCTCAAAAATATTTTAATTTTAATATTTTTTTAATAATGATCTCTTTTTAAAAACTCTATAAAAGCAATTTCTTTCAACAAGAAATTTTTCCTGACGATGACCTAAGGTCGAAACTAGTTGAGAATAATAAACATAAAAGAAATATTTCTGTTTGTCTTATCACTTTTCGTCGTATTATATACAGGAAGGTCTCGAAATGGTACACATTCTCTCCTGATGATTCCAAAACCAAATACATAACATATAAAAAACAAACAAAACAAAAGAATCATGAAATTGAACTTCTCGCCGGTTTTGCTATTAGAATGAGGCGCATTCTACAGCCCGCTTGCTTTATGGTGAGTTACCCTTACTTATCAAGTAACTTACTTCCCTCTCTCCCCCTCTCTCTCTCTTCTCTCTCTCTCTATATATATATATATATATATATATGGAGGCGTGTTGGCATTTCACATAGTGCTAATTCCCTTGGGAAAGGTATGAATCCATATATTCTTCCTCCAGCTATGGGTTAAATAGTAGGGCAGACTGGGCTCTTCAGCCTTGGGTAGGTAACCAGTCGAGGAGAGGGATAACTCTGAATTCAAAATTCCTGAGGTCAGTCGTTGATTGGGTTTGTGGCAACCTTGATGCACCAATTCTTTCCTATCGACTGTGCCAAAAAGTGTGGGATGGTCCAACACAAGCCGTCACCACTATAAACAAATCCCTGTGTGGATGTTCATAGTGTGTATGAACCCTCATACGTCGAAAATCGACAGGAGAGTCCATTTATATATATATATATATATATATATATATATATATATATATATATATATAATATAATATAATAAAATAAATATATAAAGGTTTTACATGTCTATTTATTTGGTGACAAAGGAACAGTCACAACCATTTTGGTTTCATGCGTCAACAATCATCAGTAGAACTTGTTTCAAATGCAAGGAAAATCGAAAAATTCATATGTAACAGCTCTATTCTATATTGAGCACTCTCCCAATAATACTGCGTTTGACGCCACGTTCCAGTAAAAGCTGAAACAGTGACAATCCCACACACCATGTATATAATATATATATAATATATATATTATATATATATATATAAAATATGAAAACACCACAAAATGCTGTTAAAGTGAAAACATTTTATAACTTCGCTGGTATTGAACAATATTTCGATTTTATGAAAATCGTCATCATGTACTCCGTATTGTTAAGAATGGAGACAAAAGTCATATGAGTTCAAAACAAAAACCTTGATGTTGCAAAAAGAAAAAAAAGTTATACAATAGTATCAACTGTGAGCCACTTCCGCCGCATTTTTCTCGGTCATCAGATTATGCATATCTTATCGTAACAGTTTTTAAAAAAGAAGATATATTTCCTTTCTTTTAACTTATATATATATATACATACACACACACACACACACACACACACACACACACATATATATATATATATATATATATATATATTTATTTACAGAGTTTTCACAGATCAATGTTCATTATAAACAGCGACCCAGGTTTCACACAAGGGCAATCATCATGAGCAAGATCCCCTGGTGTTTGTTGAAGATCTTTACTCAATGTCACATTTTTGAACCGCAAAAATTTTTTTTACATATACCTATATATATATATATATATATATATATATATATATATATAAAATGGGTTTAAGACAAATGAAGTACTCGTCAAGAATGAATAAAACAAAAACGTCTTCGGCATAAAATGACTCAATGGGTTGACATGCCGCAAAAACCCAACCGATCAACCAATCAACCTGAAGGTTTGTGGGTAGTTACAACGTTATTGATTAAGAATACTTTCATTGGTGAGGGAGGTTGGTTTTACATAATTTTGTCGATCGACTATTTTGGCGTGACGAACGTCAGATTCAGACGACGAAGGTAAGTAAGGTAGTTACAACGTAATTAATTAAGAGTTAGATGATAAGTTTACAGTCTAAGAAAAGCTAATAAATGTTTGGAGATTATTAATTCTCGTAAGTCGCAACATTTCCTCCAGGGCCGGGATTCCTTTGGAATGAAAATTGTTTCCCGAAAACATCATCCAACTAAAATGACACCTTACGATACGACATTTAATAACGATACTTAGAGACAGTTAATATTCGTGTGGCCATTTTTAAGCTGCAGGTGAGAGCACTTTACAGCGGAGATCCCTTGTGGCGTTAAGTTTGATCCATTTTGAGTGGAATCCTTATGTTGCTCAGTATGTTGCATAGCGGCTTCTTCAAACTCACGTCGCTAAATTCGGCGTACGTATCGTAGCGGGTATCGTCACTAACCCTAGACGATATATGTAGTGGTCGCTTAATGAAATCACAACACATGCTGTATAGTAGTTTTGACTTTATTTCTTCTCTCGGCTGTACGCGATGGGTGGCGATGCTGACAATGGGAATCTGCTCAAGGGTTGACAATGCGTTGGTGACGTGGAAGGGGTGGACGAACCTCACTGCCCGCTGGCAGCGATCGACTGTGTCGACGGTCGCTCCTTGTGCTCTGATCGCCGTCTCCTCCTGACTGTTCAACTGACGACTCGACCCTCTGGCTTTTGTATTCACGACCGCCTACGTATCTTTATCTTTTTATCTGATAACTATTCCCAACTTATTGTTACACATCCTTCTTTTGTTCGCTTTACCGAGAAAAAGTCCTTTGTCATTTTGTTGTTTTTCTTTGCTTTGTTTAATTTAACCGGAAATTCATATTTCCGTTTGTACAATATCCAACAAGTGTTATGCAGAATCCTTGTGTTCCTCAGTAATTGGTAGAATCCTTGTGTTTCTCAGTGTTAACAGAATCCTTGGTTTGTTGATTCCTTCATCCATGTTTAGCACGAACAACTGAACGCCTTTCTATGAAGGCCATTAAATAGTTAACCAACCACGTTTTCGAGCGTGTTGGTTGACCGATTGAATCCCTGGGACCACCAAGAGTCTATGAATTTAAGTGGTGGCCTCCAGCACACCTTATATCACAAAATATTCAGACACTCTGTTTCTGATTAAGAGCAACACTATCATATCGAGTAATATGTTTAACGGATTTAAATTAAACTAGCAGGACCTGTGGATAAACCACAATATGATAATTTATTACAACGTCTTATATTTTTCCTTAAGAAGTATAGCAAAATATTTCAATATGTAAAAGTATAATAATCTTGATTTAAAAGTGACCAGACGAAACGGAATATTTCTATGTTATTTATTTTATAATGATTCTCAGATATTCTTCGACCTTTGTTTATATTCCGAAGAAAAATACGAATAAAATTTTTGATGAAAAAAATGTTTTGAGAGAAATATGACAAGTTACAAAAAAATGCTTTAAGAAAAATGTTCGTTCAAATGTTACCAGTTCTTTTTTTGTTTTCTGTTTAAATATATCTGGATTGTTTTGTTAAAATATGTATATTGCTGTGTTATGTGCTGGTTCTTAATCGAAACATTAAAAAAAAACATTAAAAAAAAAAAAAAAAAAGAAATGAAGAATCCATTAGATAAGATTACCTACTTGATTTCTTTTAAAAGATGTGTATGTTATCAATAGTTATTAATTGTCTAGTGTTAGCGTCACCAAGGCAACGCTAAGCAACGCCGACGGTTTTTCAATTTTTTTTTAACGTGTCACACATGCAGGCTAACGAGATTTCGAACAAAAATTGTTCCACCTACATAAAGCAATAAAAATGTATGCAAAAAGTATTTTACGTCATTAACCCAGATAATAAGATAATTGAGAATATATATATATATATATATATATATATATATATATATATATATATATATATGAACCGTTATTTTAATATTTAGGTTATTTATTTGATATATATATATATATATATATATATATATATATATATATATATACAATTATTATATAATTATAGATAGACATTTCAAATATATATATATATTTTATATAAATATATATATATATATACATATATATGAATTTAACATTTTTGAAAAAACAAATGATGTTTATAATTGCTGACAGAAATCAGTTTCGACCGCTTTAATAGATCGGTCATCATCAAGAGCAACATATGAGAGAAGACGGGATGGAACAACCGTTAGAAGAAAGGGTACAAACAAAACGCTATTATTCAATGTTGGAATTAAAAAAAAATTGGGGGATTCTGTTTGTACCCTTTCTTCTAAGGGTTGTTTCATCCCGCCGTTCTCACATATGTTGCTCTTGATGATGACCGATCTATTAAAGCGGTCGAAACAGATTTCTGTCAGCAATTATAAACATCATTTGTTTTTTTCAAAAATTTAAAATTCATACTGTCGGATTAATTTCCATCTATTTTCATATATATATATATATATATATATATATATATATATTATATATATATATATTATTTGTAATATACAGCTATAATTATATATAATATATATATATATATATATATATATATAAATAATTTTTTTTAATAGTTTGTTTGAAGCATTGTATATATGTGTAAAATAGAAATTTGAAGGCAATTGACAATGCAATGGAATAGGTGTTGAAAATGATGTTTATTCACCTTTTTTTTTCATGAATATTTTCGGGATAAATCCCATCATCAGAGGTCTCAGAAGTACTTGTGTTTTTTAGTACTTATCCCACGGCGCTGGCGTAATCGTTTGTTGTTTATTAAGTTGAAGGAATGCCGGATATTTGAAAATGTTCGGGGTTTTCCGTGGTGACATGTCGGTCCGTTTGTGCGTGCGCTCGTGCAGTTTCTTCGAAATTCTTTTATTTTATTTTTTCTTTGACTATAGATTAAGCCTCGCTCAGCCGTAGTGAAATAAGGTTTTTTTTTATAGTTTGTCACCACGAAAAAAAAACGAACATTTTCAAATATCCGGCGTTCCTTCAACTAATATATATATATATATATATATATATATTATAATATATTACAAATTTTGAAGGCAATACAATGCGTATAAAAAATAAAAACAAAAAGATGTTGTTTTTTTGTTTTATCGATTTCAAGGAAACTTTATCTTCAGAGACGAAAATCAGAAATGGATGTGCTAAAGTTTTTTTTGTTGCCAGGTGATACTTTCTTCTTTGTTTTTACTTCCTCTTCTTCTTTTTATCCTTTCTCCTCCCTTCCCCCTTCTTTATGTTATGAATGAAATGGGCGAATAACTGTAATTCCCTTTTTTTTCCAAATATTTTTTTTGAGAACGAATGCTTAAGATCCTACCTTGTATATGTATCCAATATTGTCTGTTTATCATCCGATCAAAATTGTAGCAAACATTGCGACAATGTATTGTGGCAAACATTGCCACAATGTATCCATCCAATTCAAAATGAAAAGTCGGTTATAGAAGATTCTTATACTTAGCTTTCACTTTCTTTTCTTTCTCTTTCTTTCTTTTTTGTTTTGATTCTTTCTCTTTCTCTCCCTTCTCTAATTTTCTATTATATCTTTATCTATTTATTTATTTATTCTTATATTCAGTTGTAAAAAAATAAAATGTATTAACTCAACTACATGGACCAGCAAATAAGTAAATAAAAGATTATCTTTAATTATATATTAATATATATTTAATTATATATATATATATATATATATATATATATATATATATATACATTTAATTATACACACGCAAACACACACAGACGAACACACACACACACGAACACACACGCAGATATATATATACTAGACATTATGTGACCCAACATTAAGCTCTAGCTAGATGATTGGGATTAGGTAAAATAGTGGGGTCTGCCAAAATATCGTCTGCTTTTCATTTTAAAAACGAATTAAAATTTATTAAACCGATTAATTAAGGCCAAATTGTTGTCTAAGTCGAAAAGTTGTAACATAATGAGCATCAGTAAAAAAAAAAAAAAAAAGCAAAATAATGTAATTTATACATTTAAAACGATTTTTTCGGTCAATTTCGATCAAGATGCCTGCCAAGACGCTACTTGAAATCCGTTTTTCTGCGGTTGAAAAAAATCACACTGGATTGTCCAATTGGACACATAGCCTGGTGGATAAAGGAGTTATGTTAAGACAGTTCTAAGTGACAGTTATTTCTAGACTGCAGGTTCAATCCTGGTCAGGAGCAGCAGTAACATAGAATAATAATTAACACAGCTTATCACCTGTACCCAGCTATCGTTAGTCGAATGAGAACAGGATACCCCCGTGGACTGAATAAATGGTTAGGTTCAAAGTTCCGTGATGGCTCCCGATCACAATAAGTTTTTCGAGTCCGACAATGAATACCTGAAGAAGGCCGAAGGACACATCGGCCGAAACGTTGTACAGATAACAATGTAGACGAGGACAATAGTCCGAATAATACAAATAATACTCCAAAAATTATTTTTTTAGTTTATATTTTCATTTTATTTTTTGATTTTCGGTACTTATTTATTACCCGAGCAGATTCTTTAAAAAAATTTCTTCTATCCGCACCTTCGGTCTTTTGTCTTTTTATTTATGCAGAAAATAGTATCAATCCCATATATACCACACCGATGTTTATCACCCCCCCCCAAAAGGGGGGTTAATGTTAAGTCACTTGAAAAAAATCAGAAAGTTTTGAAATAAAATAACTGATGCATTATAGAATAAATTGATTGCTAAATCAACACTGAAAATTTAATTAAAATCGGACAATTGTCTGATCTTTGGTAAATTTTTTTCAAACGTAGGGGTCAGAATTTTATTGAAAAAAAAAACGGATTTTTCAACGAATTGGGTATATTTAGTTTGACCTAATTTAAATTGAAATGGACATTGGAATTTATTACGTGCTGGTAAGTTGTTAAAAGTGTCTCTGTTAATCACTATCCCATCTCCCCTTCACTCGCATATAGAGGGGGAAAGAGTGATAAGCAGAATGTAAAGACAGGGACGGGTCAGTTTTCCACTTAATTGTAAATTACGACTAATTAGAACCAATTAAAATGGAAGTTTTTTCAAACATTACGTAATCCTAAAACTAAGGAATAATTTAGTATAACTTTCGTGTAATTAAATTAACCAGGAAAAAAGTCTTTAGACATTAAAAGGTGATAATCTCAGCTTTAGTATAATAATAATGATAATATATATATATATATATATATATAATATATATATATTATATATATATATATATATACTCAATTATTTTAATATTTAGGTGAGCTGATACTGGATTCTGCGCAGGTGACCTTCCGGGGGTGATGAGAGATAGGGATGATTGGCTAGAGGTTGTTTTGTATATCCGTGTTGTTGGCATGCCATGTTGATGATGATGATAACGATGGTGATAATTAACCTGAATTTTAAAGTAATTGAGTATATATATATATATATAATATATATATATACACTTGTTATATTGAAAGCCATTTCCTGGCACATTGATGATTCTATAAAGGTCATGAAAACTAATTATCGACTTTTATTTTAACACATCTTTTTTATTTTAAATTTTCTTTGAAATTCTTCGTTTAGTATTCTTTTCGCTTTTCTTTATTATCACTTTTATTTTCTAAATTTCATTTCGTTTCTATCATCAATTTCTACTTTTTAACACAACTGCTGTACTTTCGCTTCGTTTCGTTTTTTGAAAATACTCTTTTTGTGTCTTCATTTTAATGAGGCCCCAAGGGTTGTTTCTTTTTTTTTTTTTTTTTTACAGAAGTCAAAGTGGCTACGTCAGTTAATTAAGAAAACAAACACCAAACATATTTTGATATGTACTCACTTGGCCTAGAAAGGATTGCACTTATCGTCTGTTACAATGAAATACGAAAGAAGCCGAAAAGAAAGGAAGAAAAAGAATCAAAAACGTAAAGGAAAAAATCAGGAAAAAGCGAAAAATTAAAAAAAGAATTTTGCCAGAGATTATTATACTTTTTTCCATATTTAACTTTTGGGTTGGTGCATAATTACTGAGGCTTATTTTTCATATTATTCAACAAAAGCCAAATACCAATTTGTGTTTTTTTCCAAATTTATTTCATAAAAATAATCCTCTCTTTTCAGAATGCGTATCGGAAATCATATCCACATTGGTCATATTATACTCTACCACTTCGAGAAAGGTTGGAATACAACACAATAATTTTGCGATCTCAATGAACTTTTTGGTGAAGGAACAATAAGCAAAAGACAAGTTGAAAGATGGTTGAGGAAGTTCAATCGGCCGATATACATTTACCAACACCTTCGCAGGAGCATAATCTCCTTATTTTGATAACCGGCGCGGATCATCATGATACACATTATTCTCTTCCATGATTCAGGTGGGTTCCAGTCATCCAATCTGTCATCACGTATATGAATGAAAAAGGATCCAAGCTTTTAAATGATGTGTAGTGTGCGTCAACACCTGCAAACTACGGAGAAAAATAACCAAATATAAATATGTCAAATTTATCCCGAACAGTCACTCTCTCTCTCTCTCTCTCTCTCTCTTCTCTCTCTCTCTCTCTCTCTCTCTCTCTCTATCTATCTATCTATCTATATATATCTACATATATATATATATATATATATATGTGTGTGTGTGTGTGTGTGTATGTTATGTTCTTGTGAACGTTGTTTGGTCTTTTGAAGCGTTGGAAAAAGAACAAAAACAAGAAAAACAGAAAAAAATCAGAATTTTTATATATTCAGCCGTTGCTTTGTTCCTGGTTTAATCTATTCCGATATTTTGGGTGAACATTCACCCTTTTTCAAGGTATATCAGATGGTCTGGAGAAAAAAAAAATGAAATGTTGTATATGAGGACAAAAAGTAATTAAATGAAGTGAACGGATTTTTCGCCGTCAGTTTTCTTCGAATTATATATATATATATATATAATATATATATATATATATATATATATATATATAATATTAAGAATTTGAAAAAGAAAGTGTTCCGAAAATAGGATGAATTTATCTATCGATGTTTAAACGTTTCGATTTCTTAAAACCTTCATCAGGATGTATCTTGGCGTGAAGAAATTGATGGATGTTTTATAGATGACAGGAGATGAAAATCTTTATAAAATCTTTTTTGTTGTGTAACTGTATTTGTTCAGCGTTATATTTTTGAAAGACGAGTCGTAATCCGCCCACGCGAAGATGTCATGACGCGTGACGCAACTCGAAGAAATGCATTCAACAAAAGACAAGAAAAAGTATTAATGGACTGATTTTATGAGAACAAAGGGAACAAAGTGGGAATGATAACTAAATAATTAAATGAAGCCTGGTATTTTGTAGTTATTTAAAACTATTTTAGCTAGAAACGGTGATATGTTAAAAAATCCATATCGATGATTAAGGAAGGGCAGAAGCGAAATTGCACAGACTTCAAAGATCTGTCGTAGTCTTTTGTTGTGAATATGAGCTAATATTGTGGCATCATTGTGTTGAATTATTTATGATATAAGGCATGGGGCAAATGGTCACTCCTAAATATAGACTCGTTGACTACCACGTGACTTGGGGTGGATTTCTATTGTCCAATCACTGGCACTGCTGCTGCTGCTTCTGCTGTATTAATAGAGGCACCATTCTGAGCTTATTTCATTGACATTTGGATTCTCTTGGACGAAGGACTTACAAGGAATACTTTAACACCGGATTCTTATTGGCTTACTTACTTATTCCCTACATCTGGAACCTAGGATGCCGACCAGATACTTAACACATTGAAACTAAAGTTATGATCAGTTTCAGACATATGTTGGAGGGTATTCTGAAAATTGCCCAATTTCTTAATATTGTCGGATTTATTTCCATATTTACTCCCATATATATATATATATATATATATATATATATATATATATATATATTGTACAGGGCTAGGACGAAACACCATTTACAGGTCCTTGAGGCCGTAATTATTAATTTTTTTCGTCCTACCTTGTGCAGACAGATCAGACCTAGGCACTCGCTTATTTTATTGGGCGAGTGTCTGGGGCCTGGTGTCACTTAATGGGGACTTAAAAGAAGAAAGTAAAATTTTTTTTTCTTTTCTTCTTTTCCCTAAAAAAACCCCTCATATATATACCCATATGTATTTACAATTTGACTTTTAGTCGTCTCCGGCTGTAAAAACCTTGATGAGCAACCGGACGAAAGGGCCCTTGTTTTTATCAAATAATTCACTCTTTTCCTTCGTATCCACCTATATAGGTGATCATAATGATTACCCTTAAAGTATTATTTATATATATATATATATATATAGGTGGTGGAATAACAGACTAGTTAACCGATTGATACAATAATATGTGAGGTTTCCTCTTCTTGTAAGCTTTCATTGTTAAACTGTGTCCCAGACAGACAGGTCTCCACTTTTTATTCACGAACTCATAGACCCATACTGAGGACGGCGCATGACGTATCGACGAAGAAGAAGCAAAAGCAAGTTGTCATATTCGTTTAGGTCACAATACGTTGCCAACGTCTGGGCGGTCTGGTGGTGGTGGTGGCGGTGGTGATTGGTGTTGGGGAGGGGGTGTTCTATTCGTGTGTGCCAGCTCTCAGAAAAATCTATCACGCACGCAGGATCAGTGAGTGAGGACATCTGACCATTCTTACGTAAGAAACAATGCAACTGATCGACATAACACTTAGAGGTACCATTATCTTTCAGCGTTGAAGATTGCACTGCCATCTAGCGTTTATTCAGTGTCACTATTAATTTCGCCAAAGACTAGCTACAATTATCTTCCGTACAATGCCAATAAAGAGAGGGAGGGAGAGAGAGAGAGAGAGAGAGAAGGGGAGGGATAGAGAGGGAGAGAGGGAGAGAGAAGGGGGAGAGGAAGAGAGATAGAAGGGGAGAGGGGAGAGAGAGGGAGAGAGAAGAGGGAGAGGGAGAGAGACAGACAGACAGACAGACAGACAGACAGAGAAGGAAGGAGATAGATAGATAGATAGATAGACATAGACAGACAGGGAGAGACAGACAGTCAGAGAAAGAAGAGAGAGAGAGAAGGGGAGAGGGGAGGGAGAGAGTGGGAAAGAGGAAGGGAGAGAGAGACATGGAGAGAGAGAGAGAGACATAGACAGAAACAGGGAGATACATACAGTCAGAGAAAGAAGAGAGAGAGAGAGAGAGAGACAGAGACAGAGACAGAGACAGGAGAGGGAGAGACAGACAGTCAGAGAAGAAAAGAGAGAGATAACAGTAAAGAGAGCGAGAGAGAGAGAGAGAGAGTCATACACAGGGAGAGACAGACAGAAAAAGAAGAGAGAGAGGAGAGAGAGAGAGAGAGAGAGAGAGAGAGAGAGAGAGAGAGAGAGAAGAGAGAGAGGTAGAGAGAGATAGAGAGCGTGTCCACGGCCTTGTTTATTTTCAGAATTGATGATATTGATGATATTAAGCAACGTATACAAAAGTAAGCTAAATTTGTATCTATCTATCCACCCATCCATCTATCTATCTATCTATGTTGAAAGGAAAAATAAATAAAGGAAACAAAATTTTGAATGGATAAAATAATTTAATAACATGTGTTTCGGCCAGGAGTTTGTTCATGTACACATGTATTCTATTTATTATTATTTTAGATATAAAATAAAATAATAAGAATAGAAAATTATAAAATCTTTAAGCATACAAATTATATTAAAACATTAAAAATTAAAATTCCAACTAACCTCACTCCAAAAATATCTCTCGTAACATACAAACATCACTATTTTCTTTTGCTATGAAGCGTCTCTCAAATAATTTCAAAGAAAATTATTTTTTCGAACACTTCAAAATTCTCTTTATTTTGACCGCTTTAATTTCAAATTCAAAACATTTTACTCTGATGAAGGCCGTTATTCTTAGTATGCTTAAAGATTTTGTAGTTTTCTATTCTTATTATTTTATTTTATATTTAAAATAATAATAAATAGAATACATGTGTACATGAACAAACTCCTGGCCGAAACACATGTTAATAATTTATTTTATCCATTCAAAATTTTGTTTCCTTTATTTATTTTTCCTTTCAACATAGATAGATAGATAGACGGATTAGTGGATAGATAGATACAAATTTTGCTTGCTTTTGTATACGTTGCTTAATATCATCAATATTAGTAGCTCCATCTAGCCAATATTTGCTCATATATATATATATATAATATATATATATATATATATATATATATATATAAAGGTTTTGTAATTTGCTTGTGTTTATATTCGTTTGCTGGTTGGTTTAGAAGGCTATTTTAATAAAATTAATTTCATTCTAAGTTCCTAACTCAAACACACACATACACACGTATTAACGTATATGAACAAGGCACACACGCAAACAGAACACATACACCCTACAAACAACACACACACACACACACACACACACACACACACACACACACGATGTTGGGACTTAATAAAAATACACCGCGCACATACACAACAGGACAACAGGTGATTTTGATAGACAGTGAATTTAAACACCCGAACCCATAAACAATCAAACGATATCCGAAATGTTAATCTCAGACACATATTAATAAAAAAGAGATCAGATGGTCCTGTTAGTAAATAAAAAAAAATATGCTTAGAGGGCGAGCCATATCAGGAATAATAATTAACAAAAAAATTAAAAAAAAAAAGCAAATGAACAGAAACATAAACGCGCACACACACACTTACACACACACACACACACACACACACACACATAAACAAGCACCCCCACACACACATAATTTGGAAGACATGAGACAGAACAAATGAACAGCCACGAGCAACAACTTCAGTTCTAGTAATCTTCTGTAGAAGGGATTTTTATCCCGAAATATTAAGAATTAAGAATAAATCCCAGGTTAACAAACAACACCACAGTTACCTTCTTTTTTCTTCACACTTGCATTGTGATAGCCTTCAAAACCAACCAGCAAACCAATATATATATATATATATATATATATATATATATATATATATATATATAAATAAATTTCCAAATCCCTTTGCACAAGGTCAATTTCGTTAAGTGTTTAACAGATTTGATTTCAGAGTTTTCCTTTTCCTAGACTGATGACCTAACCAATATTAAAGAGTCAAGTCTGCCTTACTATTTACCCATAGCTGGTTCAACATGATGATGATGATGATGATGATGATGGTGATTTCATAAGAACAGAGGTTGCTCGGTATAAACCGTTAATGACCATTCCCCAAATTAATTGTACCTTATTTTCCTTCCCCTGATCACATTTTATTACCCACTCTCCCCAGTGTGTCTTGATTTTAGTCGAAGCCTCAGCGCCACCTGTCGGCATTCGATGCGTCTTACTCAATTATTTCCAATCGATGTTTGCCATTGGCCTCTACTCCCCGAAGCCGATTGCTTCGTGACATTTGAGTAAATTGGCTTGAGCCCACGGTTTGCCGCATAAGTGTGGTAACCCCCAAACTTAAGAACCTATCTCTTTTTACGAGCTCCCAAGTGGATTGGTGCCCGTTCATTGTTTATCACCAAGAACGTTTCTTATTCAGAGATCGTTGGCTTTTCTATTTATCAATATTTTGGTTAAAGAAAAAGAAAAAACACAAACAAACAAAACAAAAAGAAACAACATTTAGTTATGTTAAACTACACATACATTAAATAATACTAGCCGGACTTGAGTATATATATATATATATATATATATATATATATATATATATATATATATAATAGAATAAATATATAAAGGTTTTACATATTTATTTATTATGTGACAAAGGAACATTCACAACCATATTGGTTTCATGCGAGGCAATCGTCAGGTGAAGATGTTACAAATGCAAGGAAAATCGGAAGAATTTCAAAAACATTTCCTTGTATTTGTAACATTCCTTGCATTTGTAACATTTGTAACATCTTCACCTGACGATTGCCTCGCATGAAACCAATATGGTCGTGAATGTTCCTTTGTCACCTAATAAATAGATATGTAAAACCTTTATATATTTATCTTATTATATTATATAACAGCTCTATTTTATATTGAGCACTCTACCAATAATACTGCCTTTGGTAGAACGTTCCAGCAAAAGCTTAAACAGTGACCATCCCACCTATAGTATATATATATATATATTATATATATATATATATATATATATATATATATTATATATATATATATTTACCAACTCCTCCGCACGAGTAGGATGTAACAGAAGGTCACTTTCTTAAGCGGAGTTCAACAGGTTTGAATTCAGAGTTTTCCTTCTCCTAGACCAGTTGCCTAACCAAGGTTAAAGAGCCCAGTCTTCCCTACTATTTATTCGTAGTTGGAGGGAGAGAAGGGTTCCTACCTTTCCCAATGGTATTAGTGCTAACTGAAATGCAATTACCACATCCAGGATTTGAACTCGGGGCGACGAGTCCATGTCCCATGACTTTAACCATTACACAACGCGCTTCCAGACTTGCGGATATAACACAGCATAATCATTTAATTATTACAACGTTTGATATGTCTACTTAAGAGCTATTGCAAAATACTTCAATAGGTAAAAATTATAACAATCCTGATTTAACTCTCTCTCTCTCTCTCTCTCTCTCTCACACACACACACACACTCTTTTTTCTTTCTTTCCTTCTTTACAACTTTTCCTTATATTCAAATGAAACAGATTAGCGTTATAGCTTCCGCATGCTCACCATTTATCTCTATCTTTCCTCTACCCTCTTTCTTTCTTTCTTCTGTAGAATTTCTTTCCTCTGTGTAGCATGTCCTTTTCTTCCCTTTCTTTCTTTTTAATAAAAAACGGAATATAAATCATTTAATCATTTCTTTTCTTCTTCTTCTTCTTCTTCTTCTTCTTCTTCTTCTTCTTCTTCTTCTAATTATTATCATTATTATTATTATTATTATTATTATTATTATTATTATTATTATTATTTATTTGTTTATTTCCTTTTTTATATTTAATTCAATTTATTTTTATTTATTTATTTTAAAAAATATTTTTAATCAATTTTTTTATTTATATATATTACATCCAACACAAAATATTATACATCACCATGGCCACCAAACACAAATATGCTCTTTCATACGCACATACGCACGTGGATACGGTCATTCATACGCACACACGCGCGTGGATACGGTAATAACGTCACAGCCAACACGCATTTCATGCACCCGCGCATGACAACATACGCACACGTACAAACAAAAAAGCGCATTCCCGTAAAAATGCAAAACGAGAATACAATTATTAAAAAATATCATCTGTAACATTTTCAAAAAAATTCATTTAACTAAAAATGCCATAACAAGACGACAACTACTTCAGTTCCAGTGTTCTTCTGAAGAAGAGATTTTATCTCGAAATATCAAGAATAAATTACAGGTAAACAAACAACACCATTGTTACCTTATTATTTTTTCTTTACACCTGCATTGTGATAGCTTTCAAAACCAACCTCCATCCCCCATATATATATATATATATATATATATATATATATATATATATATATATATATATATATGAATAGATTGTGGTACGGGCAAAATTTGAAAATGGTTTTAAAAAGCGTGTGCATTGTGAGATGTTATAATAAATACAATTTCACAAATTTTTTATTTATTTTTTCCCCTCTGATGAGACGTGACCGAAAAAAAGATATCTTTTTCAGAGGGGAAAAAAAAATTTGTGAAATTGTATTTATTATAACATCTCACAATGCACACGCTTTTTAAAACCATTTTCATATATATATATATATATATATATATATATATATATATATATATATATATGAATCAATTTTCTTTATTATATTCTTTCTTACACTGCCTTGAATAATAGAAGAATTATGTACAAATTTCCTTGTTTCCCATTCATCTGGTGGCATTTTTGGCACTTTGTTAATTTCCTCCTTCGTAAAGTCGCCCAGCTTGTCTATTACTGATTTCTTGAAATGCGATTTAAATGCAATTTTAGGAGGGTTTTCAAGCAGATTTCTGAAGTATTCTTTCCACTTTAAAAGTCTATCTTCTTGGCTGGTAGTTTTTAGCTTTGATTTTAAGGTGTTTTTCCTTCTACTAACTCTCTTTTACTGTATTGATAGTTGAGATTGTCTATCTTCTGTAAAATTTCGGATTCTATTTATTTAGCTTTGTGTGTCTTCTGTTTGTTATTTTTTATATGCTTTTTTAAATTCTCTCTTAGTTTTCTTGAGTTGCTGCACATTTTTGTCCGGAATGTAGCTCCTCTGGAAGGGCGGTGGAGAGCACCTCCCATCCCACACACACCGTACCCTATATTCCCCGCTAAAACCGTAGTAAGTCACATTTGTTAGCGGCCGGTGGACTTAGTTGAGAATTAACATCAGATGACCCATCCATTACGTTTCTTAAAGTGTTTCTTGAGATGATGAACAGACATCCATTATGACCAGGGGTGAATTTGGTGTGGTGGAAAAATGGATTTGGTGTGGGTGTGGGCGGAAAAAATGGATTGAGGGTGGGTAGAAAAATAGATTTGGGGGCGGAGTGGTGGAAAAATGGATTTGGGTTTGTGTGGGTGGAAAAATGGATTGAGGGTGGTGTAGTGGAAAAAGGGATTGGGTGTGGGGGGAAAATGGATTTGGGGGTGGTGTGGTGGAACAATGAGTATATAAAAACAAATTGAGTTTAAAAAGAAAAGAAAAATTGAATATCCATCAAAAATGAATTAAACAAAAACATCTTTGGCATAAAATAGCCCAATTGGTTGACTTGCCGTAAAATCCAACCAACCAACCAACCAACCAACCAACTAACCAACTAGTAACCAACAAACAAATATGTTAGGGTCCCATCAATTGGTTAAATTGTTAAAAATAAGTTAAAAAATTGAATACCCAAGTAGAATGAATAAAACAAAACGTGTTCGGCATAAAATAACCCAACAAGGATTGACATGCCGTGAAAACCCAACCAACCAATTAAGTCACTTAACCAAGAAATTGGCTAAATCTTTTGGTTCTCCTCCCATCTTTATGAGAAAGTTTATTTTCTGTTCCAGTACATGTGTCTGAGTGAGTAAGCAAATGCCGAGAGAGAGAGAGAGAGAGAGAGAGAGAGAGAGAGAGAGAGAGAGAGAGAGAGAGAGAGAGAGAGAGAGTAAAGAGTGTGAGGAAGAAAAAATTTCCTCCTCCTTTTTCCAAAGCAGGTGTGTGGATGGATGATGGGGAGATTCCTAGAAGGTTGGATCTGGGTGGAGGATGGTGACTAGATTGGGTATTTCAGGGTGCTGGGTCCACTGATGGGCAATGACTGACCCATAGGCTGCAGGGGATACGTGATAGACTTACAGACACACCCCACCTCCATACCACCGCCAGAAGAATTGGAACTCGGCCACCGGTCTTACTGTTTAGAGATGCTTTCTAAATTTCTCCCGTTTTTCCCGCTCAAAATTTGCTAAGCAACTATAATCCATTTTCCCACCGAAAATTTCCCGCTTCCCATCGAATTTGCAAATGGCTGTTATGCGTCGAGAATCTATAAGCGGGAATTCTTACCCGGTGGCCATGTTGTTGGTATTTTCGATGGAGTTAATGTCTCTGTCAATTGACTTGATATTTCACTTTCCCCCCTTTCTTCTAATTTCAAGCGGGAATGCCTTACCCCCCCCCTCACACCACCCTCGAACGTTGCCTTTTCCACCTAATCTATTTCGGATACTTTCCTATCTTTTTCTTCATCTTCATCTTCAATCTCTCTCTCTCTCTCTCTCGCCCCGTCTCTCTATCCGTCTATCTATCTATCACTCTCTCGGAGATTCTTCCTTTCTCTTTCTTTTCTCTTTTTAAAAATTTCAATCGTAATACCCTTCCCCTCCCCCCTTCACGAATGTTGCCTTTTCCCCTAATCTATTTGGATATTTTCGTTTCTATTTCTACATCTTCGTCTTCAGTCTCTTTTTCTATCTCATTGCCCTCCCTCTCTCTCTCTCTCTCTCTCGTATATCTTCCTACATGTTCGTTTTCAATCTCTCTCTCTCTTTCTCTTTCTCTCTATCTTTCTCTCTCTCTCTCTTCCCCCTCTCTCTGACTTTATCTCTTTCTCTTTTTTACTTTCTTCTAATTAAATCGGAATGCCTTACCCCACCTCGTTCTCAAACGTTGTCTTTTCCCCCTCATCTATTTCGTATAATTTCGCATCTCTTTCTACATCTTCGTCTTCAGTCTCTCTCTTTGTCTGTCTGTCTGTCTGTCTGTTTGTCTGCCTGCCTCTCTCTCTCTCTTTCTCTATCTATCTATCTATTTATCTATTTATCTATCACTTTCTCTGAGACTCTCCCTTTCTCTCGCTTTTGTTTTCTCTTTCTTCTAATTTCAACCGTAATGCTCTTCCACTAACCGAACGTTGTTCCAAACCGGTGACAATTTTAATTTGTACACTAATAAAAAAAGGACCAATAAGGGATATAACTTATTAGCTTGTCCTCGTAGTATACATATAACATCAAAATATGTCATTGTCTTCGTGAATATGTTGTTCTGTCATTAAAGTTCCTATTCGGTTCTTGATGACGGGGGAGGGGGCAATCAAGGGGACAGGTATTTCTTGGGGAATGGTCTAATTTTAGCAGTCCAATAGTATATGGGCGGGTAAGTATTGTAAATTCCCTTGTAGTATTCATACAACATCAAAATATATCGTTGTCTACGTGAATACGTTCTTCGGTTAATAAAGTTCCAATTCGCTTAATGATGACATATCCATTTACAATATTTTCTCAATACAAAATAGAAACGGTCTGGAAAGATTCCAAAAGTAAATTCTGAAATCTTTTAGGATATTTTCCAATTCTTCTTCTACGACCTTGAAATGTCTTCCCGTTGAGCCAATAATATCTTTTGTCAAAGAGTAACAGCTTGATATGACCTGCAGGGAGAATTGCAACTGAAGCATTTCGTTTTTATTTCTCAATGAAATAGTTGTTTCCTTTTAAAATCAAATAACATTGGAGATGTTTATTTATTTTGTATATCTTTTTATCTTGACCTTTTACTAAAACTTTGAAAATAACGTTTATTCTTCCTTTTCTTTCCAACAAACAAATCGAACCTCTCCTCAATTTAAACAAAAACATTTCTTAAAAGGAAATAATTAAGAGGTTTTACGAACCGAGTGTTTTTGTATTTACATCTTCTTTTATGGATGACCCGAACAAAAATAAATAAATAATTAAATAAAAAAATAAAAAAGAAGAAAAAAAAAAGGACTATAAAAGAAGAACATAATGTCTAATAATTACAATGATTTTTTCCTTTTAAATGTGGGTATGTACTTTAACTCTTTGTATGTCTAGGGTATGACGTTAAACTGCATCTAAGAGCCATTCTTATTACTTGCTGTGCGAGTTTCCGTCTTAGGTAAGATCTTTCTATCTGAGTCAATTCATATCTATCTCATTCTATTCATCTCTCTCTCTCTCTCTCTCTCTCTATATATATATATATATATATATATTTGGCAAGCTATCTATCTATCTATCTCAGTCCCTTAATATCTCTCTATTCCAGTCTATTTAATCTCAGTGTTTTTATATCTATCTACCTATCTACCTAACTATCTCAGTGTGTTTTATATCTATCTATCTCCAGCGTTTTCATATCTATCCTTCTATCTAGCTATATCTATTTCAGTCTGTTAATATCTATATATTCTAGTCTATATATATATATATATATATATATAATATATATATATATATATATCAGCATATCTATCTATATATCCATCCATCTATTTAGCAGTTTATTCCTTTCCACCTATGTACCTCAGTATGTTTCTTATCTATCTATCTATCTATCTATCTATCTATCTATCCATCTTCACTAATTTTTATATTGATTTCTAATAATTTCTTCTTGTTTTCTTTCTTCTCACTTTCCTTCGCTAATCTTTTCCCTCATCTCTTGTTTACCAAGAAAATCGAACAATCTAATTCTGCTCCCTTAAACTCTTAGAATTTATCAAATTTTGCTTTATCGCTCCATTTATAATGTTTCAACAACTTTTTGTTGTTGTTGGGGGGGGGGCAACAAAAAAAGAAATGAGAAAATAGAAAAAAAATCGCATTCCCATTTTGATTGGCTCAAATAATGTTCATCTCCCACCCGTACTAACTTTCAATATTAGCAGTTAAACTGCATGTAGTGGTGATGTTCCAATTCTGGAACATTACTCCCAGGTCCACTCTGACAAGGAATGGTGTAATACAATATGGAGAGAGAGAGAGAGGTGGGGGAGAAAGAGTGTGAGAAGAAAGACAGACAGAACAGATCGAGAGAAACAGAAAGAGAGAGAGAGAGAGAGAAAGTGTGTGTGTGTGGGGAACCAGAAAGGTAATAGTTACGTCTAAATTAACATAGAAAAGTCTTTAGGGGGATTATAAGTATTACCTGTAGATTATCAAGGAAATGCCATATGGTATTTTTCCATGTGTCACGTGATGAAGTGGGGAAGAGTAGGAGTGAGAGCTGAAGGTGTAGAGCGAGTTTGGAACGATGAGTTGACGGAGTGGGACGTGTTTCTCACTCAGGGTAGTTTGGACATGGAGGAAAATAAAAATCTCAAGAGAAATAGATAAATCGCCTTGTTTTATTGCAAATATATATATATATATATATATATATATATATATATATATATATATATATATATATATATAATCCAAAATCCAGAGAAGAAATCTTCCTTATGACACAAAGAGTGCGGAAGTACTCATATTTGAAACTACAACATATTTTTTTTTTTGCAGCATCAAGGATTTCATTTGGAATTCATATCACAGGACTATAAATTTAAAAAATAAAAAAAATAAAATAATAAAAATCTGTTTTCAAATGCCTTTAAAGTAATAAAGAATTCATCATTCGCATCTGATGAGTCGGGAGAGTTAGACAATTTGTCTAAGCTCCCTGAAATAGACTATAACGCTAAATCTCTAAGTCTTTTGTTATTTCTTTACTTATATATATATATATATATATATATATATATATATATATATATATATATATACAAGTTTTGTTGAACTGTACAGATAATTCCTGTCGGACAAGTTTTTGGTTGATCCGTTCCAATTTTTTCAAACTTTATTTTGTTAAGGTAGTTTTTTTTTATGTTTGATATGAAATAAGTCAACATATTCTCAAAGGCACAAAGTAAAATTGGTTTCAAATGCAAAACTTCAAAGAATTGCCAGCCAACTCAATATCAGATCCAACAGCCGGATTCGAGCTTTTCCAAGTAGCATAGAAAATGAGAGAGAGAGAGAGAGAGAGAGAGAGAGAGAGAGAGAGAGAGAGAGAGAGAGAGAGAGAGAGAGAGGTAGATAGATAGATAGATAGAGAGAGAGAGAGTGAGAGAGTGGAAAGAGCTAGTAGGTTAGCATGGACATTTTTTAGGATGAGTCAGCATAACATGACGGCATTTTCTCAGTGTGAT
>CM042163.1:86744044-86746544 GCA_023376005.1 Doryteuthis pealeii | reverse complement strand
GTGATTGATAGTTGGCTGTCACCACCACCTCCTTCTTGGTGGGGCGGGGACTGGGTGTTGCTATGTGGTATAGGGTCGTCTGGTTGTCTTTGCTATCCTCTTCATTCGCAGGGTTGGTATATATATATATATATATATATATATATATATATATATGTGTGTGTGAGTGTGTGTGTGAGTGTGTGTGTGTGTTTTATATATATATGTGTGGTAAATATATATATATATAAGTGTATGAGGAGAAAGTGGAAGTAAATACGACAATATGTAATTTTATAACAAATGAAAAAAATCACAAGTTTCATTGACGAGTGTTGTTTGATTAGCCGACACTGCAGTGTTTCGGTTTGTTTAAAAAACCTTCATCAGGGCCTTTATTTGTTTATTGAAAAAAATATCATTAGTGAACAAAAGTCTGCGTCCCTCTGATTTTGGTATGTGGCGGCTAGGTTGATATTCAAATATAAAAAAAGACAAACTTTAAAATGCCAGGCGGGGGCAATCAAGGAGTCAGGTGTTTTATGTGGGATATCACCAGGGATAAAGATTATATTAATATCCTACCGGTCGAATGGTATAAGTGACAGGACACAGTGTCCGAATCCTGGGTAAGTACTATTAATTCCCTTGAGAAACATGGTGACATGCCACAATAATACCATCACACGGGAGGCTTGTGCAAAAGACCATGCGACCTGATGCCTCCTCGTCAAACAAGGAACGAAAAGGAGTGAAAAAGAGCGGAAAGAAGCCGCCACAGAAAAGAGAGCCAAAAGAAAAGAGAGACAACTGCAAGTCCAGCAAGCATCACTGTTTGTTTGAAGTCACTGCACCAGAGATTGCCATTCAAAAATTGGTCCGTTCAGCCACACACGCAGTTGCAGATTTAAAATAATGGGCACTACGCCATCGTCTTTAGAAAAGGATGTATACCAACATACAACATGCATATAACATCAATACGGTCACTAAAGTTCCAATTTGTTTAAAATCAGTTTGAAAAATATGTTTAAATATGTTTAAAAAATTGTGTTAAAAATAAGTACCCATCAAAAATAAATATAACAAAACGCTTTTGGCATAAAATAACCCAACAAGTTTTGACATGCCGTAACATCCGGTCAATCAACCAACCAACCAATGAAATACCTATTTAAGAATATAACCATGGAGGTCAAAATTAAAGGATTGACATGGGGAGATAAAAAATACGTATCAATCTTAGCCAAGTTTCGGACATAAAAGGGTTGAGACCGGAAGTTTTAAACCGGTGACACTTTTAATTTGTACACTAATAAAAAAAGGACCGCTAAGGGAGATAACCTATAAGCATTTCCTCGTAGTATATATATGCCATCAAAATATGTCGTTGTCTACGTGAATACAGGAGGCGCTGTAACTTCAGGGAAACATAAAAACTTTATTATAGTATTCCGAGACTGAAACGCCAATGACGCGAATATGTTGTTCTGTCAATAAAGTTCCTATTCGGTTCTTGATGACGGGAGAGGGGGCAATCTAGGGGACAGGTATTGCTTGGGGGATGGTCCAATTTTAGCAGTCCAATGGTCGAAAGGCGGGTAAGTATTGTTAATTCCCTTGTAGTATGTCTACAACATCAAAATATATCGTTGTCTACATGAATACGTTCTTCGGTTAATAAAGTTCCAATTCGCTTAATGATGACATATCCATTTAGAATATTTTTCTCAATACAAAATAGAAACGGTCTGGAAAGATTCCAAAAGTAAATTCTGAAATCTTTTAGGATATTTCCAATTCTTCTTCTACGACCTTGAAATGTCTTCCCGTTGAGCCAATAATATCTTTTGTCAAAGAGTAACAGCTTGATATGACCTGCAGGGAAAATTGCAACTTAAGCATTTCGTTTTTTTTCTCAGTGAAAACGTTTTTTTTAAATTTAAAACCCAAATAAATTTGTATATTTTATTTATTTGTGTATATATTTTTTTTTATCTGACCTTTTCCGAAATCTTTCAATATAACTCTTATTCTACACTTTATTTCTAGCAAAGAAATCGAGCCTCTCCTCAATTTAAACAAAACATTTCTTAAAAGAAATAATTAAGAGGTTTTACAAGTGGAATGTTTTTGTATCTACATCTTCTTTTATGAATGACCAGAGCAAAAACAACCCAAAACATAAGGAACAAAAGACAAAACAAAAACAAAAACAAAAAACAACCATAACAATAAAAAAATTAATGTAAAAGTATAATGTCTTAATAGTTAAACCAAAAATCAAGCAAATAATGACAATCAAATGGCAGCAATTATGGAATGAAAATCCCCACAACAAACTCTACAAACTACAGCCCAACTTAAAAGAAAGGACACCTGATCCTAGTAATACCAGAAGAGAAGAAACCACTATCACCCGGCTACACATTGGCCACACTAGATTAACCCACTCCTTCATTTTAAAAGAAGAACCTCCACTTAAATGTTCATGTGGAAACCGATACACAATAAAACATAT
>CM042163.1:86731544-86739044 GCA_023376005.1 Doryteuthis pealeii | reverse complement strand
TTCGAATTACTTCTCAACATAACTTTACAAAGGTAAGACATTATTTTATCCACCCCAATATTTTTTATATGATAATTAATTCAATGCTTCGATAAAGAGTCCCATAAAATATGAAAAAGTTTTTTTCTATTAATGACCTCTCGCAAAAATGATTATTATAATTTTTTTTTCCATTTGGGAGATGACCCCCCGGAAAATATCTTTTTCAATTATTCTATTCATTCCATTCATTTTTTATTATATCCGGTGGTTCATTTTTTGCATTAATTCTTAACTATATATATATATATATATATATATATATATATATATATATATATATATATATATATATATATATATATATATATATATATATATATATATATATATATATATATATATATAATATATAATATATATATATATATATATATATATATATATATATATATATATATATATATATATATATATATAATATATATATATATATATATATATATATATATATATATATATATATATATATATATATATATATATATATATATATATATATATTCTTGACAAAAAATTCATATGTTCAGGGTGTCCCAAAATAATGTATACATTCTTTAAAATTAATATTCTTTCTCGTGTATCAATCTTATTTACAAGTCAAAATATATAAATTGAATAAGTTATAACGATTCAAAGAGTGTAGACATTATTTTGGGACACCCTGTATGTAGGGAAAGAAAGATAATCGTTATAAAAATGTGTTTTTCTTCACTCATAAAAGAGCGAAAATAAATGTTTCCTAACCTTCATATAAGGTGAAGGCATGGATTGTTAGATTTTACGGTATGTCAACCCTTGTTGGGTTATTTCATGCCAAAGACGTTTTGTTTTATTCATTATTGATGACTGTTCATTTTTTTTTTAATTTTCAAAATGATTTTTAAACATAATTTTACAACACATTTTTTTTTCATTTAACCCATATATTGGACCTTAACACATACTACCACTCTGGGTCAGAGAGGACAAGTAATGGCGATGAAGAGGTCCTCTACGCTTCCAACTGATCCAGATTTGTATCTTCACCACTAGATGCAGTTTAACGTCATACCCAGGACACTAAGTCTCCCAGCCACCCCCTTCCTGCATATATAAATAATAGAAAGCGTTGCGGGGTTTGCCATCAGGGCAATAGGGTTGGGACAATCATATAGGTGCTATGGTTTGATGTGACTATGTTACAATCTGTTGGGCCATCCTCTAGGTCATAAGCAGAAGTGTTTGTCCAGTGGAATTGGATCCTTGGCAAATCCCTTGGTAATGAATCCTTTGGTTCTTCTGGTAAAGAGTCCTCAGTTCCTTCATTAATGGTCGTAAGTTCCTCCTCAATTATTGCAAGTGAACTGTGGCAAGTATCAGTGTTTAAGTAGTGAATCAGCCACGCATTATGGTTGTTGATTGGCTGGAGGAATAAACCACTTGACCTTGGCTAGTCTATGAATCCATATAAATGGGGAATCGGGGCACACCTTATATCACAAAATATTCCAACAGACTAGTCGCTTGATTAGAGGAGACCTTTCCGAATGCCCATCTAGCCTTCGTGAGGGCTCAAGTGGAGTTTTGCATGTTATGGATAGCTCAGCCAGTTGGATTTGAGGAAAAAATCACGTTTTTTATTGCAAGTGAACTGTGGCAAGTATCAGCGTTTAAGTAGTGAATCAACCACGCATTATGGTTGTTGATTGACCGGAGGAGTAAACCACTTGACCTTGGCTAGTCTATAAATCCATATAAATGGGGAATCGGGGCACACCTTATATCACAAAATATTCCAACAGACTAGTCACTTGATTAGAGGAGACCTTTCCGAACGTACATCTAGCCTTGGTGAGGGCTCAAGTGGAGTTTTGCATGTTATGGATAGCTCAGCCAGTTGGATTTGAGAAGGAAAAAATCACGTTTTATGTGTCGATTATTCTATTTTATTCGCAATGTGAAACGAAGAAAAGAAAAAAAAACTGACTTTCTTTATATAAATTGAAGTGAATTTCTTGTTATTTGAGATTTCTGCTGCCGAACTGCGGCTGGATTTGGAAAGTCTTTTTTGATGAAAAGAAAAATGGCTGACTTCCGGCGGCGCAGAAAAGCCAAGCGAGATTGCACCATTGACATAAACACTAACAAACAATAAGATGGTTGAATTAGTGTCTATCACTTGGCCACGTCAAACCTAACTGTCTGGGGGCACAAAATTGTTGAAAATTTTCTTTGAATCGTCGACCGAAAAAAAAAAGGAGAGGCGGTTGGATGGGGTGGGGGTAGGGGTGAAACAATGGACAATTGTCAATGACAAATGCAGATAGAAATTTGGCGGGAAACTCTGAAAAACAGCGAAAATGGAAGTTCGTTCAGGTTCGTTCTTTTCGTGACATGCCTTGCGGAATGGCGAATTTTGTCGTTAGAAGATGACAAAACAGCGTCTAGGTTGTTGACGCACTAGGCATTTCTTTCTTTCTTTCTTTCTTTCTTTCCCGTGTCTTTCTTTCTTTATCTATTTACTCCTCAATTCTGAATTTTTTTTCTACACGTCTTCTTTCTTTCTTTCTTTCTTTCTTTCTTTCTTTCTTTCTCTCTTTCTTTCTTTCTTGCTTTCTTTTCTCTTTCTTTCCTATGCTTTTTTTCTTTCCTTCATTATTCATTTTTTATCCATCTTTTCTTCTTTTGTTTCTTTCCTCTTTCTTTCCCATGCCTTTCTTTCTTTATCTAACTATTTACTCTCCATTTCTCTCTTTATTTTTTCTATACATTCCTTCTTTCTTTCTTTCTTTCTTTATTTTCTTTCTTTCTTTCATTTTTCTTTTCCATGCTTTCTTTCTTTCCTTCATCACTTATTTTGTATCCATTTTCTTTATTTTTTCTATACCTTCCTTCCTTCCTTCTTTCTTTCTTTCTTTCTTTCTTTCTTTCTTTTCTCTTTATTTCCTATGCTTTCTTTCTTTTCTATTCATTACTTTGTTTCTTTTCTATGCCTTTCCCTTTTACTTTCTTTTGTTTCTCCTTCCTTTCTTTTTTATTTATCTATTTTCTATCTTACTTATTTTTTTCTTTCTTTCTGACATTTTATCTTTTCTTTCTATATTCTTTCTTTCATTCTTCCTTTTCTATAACTTCCTTTTTTCTTCCTCCCTTTCTTTCCTCAGTTCTTTCTTTCTTTCTATATTCTTTCTTTACCATTTTTCTATCCCTTTCTTTCTTTCTTTCTTTCTTCTTTTTTCTTTTCTATTCATCATCTCTTTCTTTTTCTTTTTGTGGTGTAATGGTTAGAGTCATAGGAAATGGACTCATCGACTCAAGTTCAAATCATGGAAGACGCTGTTTGCATTTCACATAGCACTACTTCCCTTGAGAAAGGTATGAATCTAACTACCCTCCCTCCATATATGGATAAATAGCTGGTAGACTGGTCTCTTTAAACCCTGGCTAGGTAACCAGTCTAGAGAAGGAAAACTCTGATTCAAACCTGTTAAACCCGTTTAAGAAATTGACCTTGTGTCGCTTCCTGCTCGTGCGGGAACGGTTGGTAAATATACATATACGCATAACAATCCCATAAAGCTCTCTCTCTCTCTCTCTCTCTCTCTCTCTCTCTCTCTCTCTCTCTTCCACTCTCTGCACCAGCATATGTAATGGCGCGCTTGTTGCGTTCTAGTTTACGAACAGTCTTCTGTCTGTCTGTCTGTCTGTCTGTCTCTATTTGCATCGGCATATACAACAGCGCGCCTGTTGCATTCTAGTTTACCTACAGAACTAGTGTAGAGGAAGAGTCCCAATCCCGCCGTTGTCCTCAACAAAAAGTTACATCGTAGTTCTGGTAACATTTACTCAATGTTTTTATTTGTTTAATAATAAGCATGTTTAATAAGTAAAGTCACTTTCTAAAATAAACGATTGATGGAGTTGCGCTTTGGCCTGATGATGGTCTCGAATGATGGTCTCCAGTGTGAAGAGTTGGCGATAGATTGGTGATATGATGGGTAAGTGAATCTCTCTCTCTCTCTCTCTCTCTCTCTCTCTCTCTCTCTCTCTCTCTCTCTCTCTCTCTCTCTATAAGGCACAGGTGATTGATGATGATGTTTATTCAAAAGTGTGAAGAAAGAAGAAGACGAGAGGAAGAAGAAGGGAGGAGAGAGAGAAAGGGAGAGAGAGAGAGGGGGAAGAGAAAGAGAGAAACAAAATGTGACTTAGAAGAAGAAAGGAGAAGAAGAAGAGAGAGAGAGAGAGGGAGAGAGAGAGAAATGACGAGAGAGAGTGAGGCAGAAGGTGACATAGAAAAAGAAGGGGAAGAAGAGAGAAAGTCAGAGAGAGAGAGAGAGAGAGAGAGGAGAGAGAGAGAGAGAGAGAGAGAGAAGCAGCTGACTTAGTTGAAATTAAAGAAGAAGAAGAAGAAGAAGAAGAAGAAGAAGAGAGAAAGAAAGAAATAGATTGAGAAGTAGCCGAAGGTGACTTTCTAGAAGAAGAAGAAGAAAGAGAGAAAGTCAGAGAAAGAGGAGAGAAAGAGAGATATATTGATAGAGAGAGAGAGAGAGAGAGAGAGAAGAGAAGAGAGAGAGAAAGAAAGAAAGAAAGAAAGAGAAGGAGCAAAAGGTGATTTAGTTACCATGAAAAAAGAGAGAGAGAGATAGAGAGATAAAGAGGGGAAATAGATGGCTTAGTCGAAGTTAAGAAGAAGAAGAAGAAGAAGAAGAAGAAGAAGAAGAAGAAGAAGAAGAAGAAGAAGAATAACAACAAACACAAGAAGAAGAAGAATATTAGGTGATGATGATGATTATGAAGAAGAAGAAGAAGAAGAAGAAGAAGAAGAAGAAGAAGAAGAAGAAGAAGAAGAAGAAGAAGAAGAAGAAGATTACTGAAAAGTGACATAGACGATTGTGGATTGATTTTCTGAAAACAAAAGAAGAGCAGAGATGTGGCGAGGAGGAAGTGACCATCTCCGTCCGAATCAATATTTATTTTGAATGTTCACATATGGTCAGATGAGGTTAACCATTGATTTTGACGCCACAACACAGATCGACTGAAAACTTAGTCTACTACGTCACATAGTTACTACAATACAACCAACGACTCTCCAGACTAAATATTCTTCTTTTTTTAAATTGTATTTACTCACCAGCGAAAAAAAAAAACAAAACAAATAAAAAAAAAAAAAAATTTCTAAATAAATCCCTGGTGATGGTGAATATCCGAGTGTCTGTAAAAACATGAACTTTCCCCACCCCCATCCCCATAAAAGATTCAGAGACGTCCCCTTCTTTTATTTAAACAGTTGAGTGCTCTCTAGTGGGTTTTGGGGTCAGGATTGGCGCCCCAGGGAAAAGCCGCATTTGATATAATGATATATTTTTAAGTTTAGAAAGGTCCTCTTACTTTATTATATATATATATATATATATATATATATATATATATATATATATATATATATATGTGTGTGTGTGTGTGTGTGTGTGTTTTATATCTACCGTATTTGACGGCATATAGGACGAACTTTTTCCAAAATTTTGGCTAAAAAATTACCCTACCTCTTATACATCGTAGGTGAATTTTGAGACCTTCCGTAGGCTTAGGCTAATTTTCTCTATGATGCTCACTAACCCAGCTTACACTTAGTACTTTTACCTACCCTAAACTCCATGCATCCATATTTTATTGCTGGTATTGTTATAATCAAGGTTAATAATTTTATTATTATTATATTATTATTATTATTATTATTATTATTTTATTAATTTTCTTCTTCTTCTTCTTCTTCTTCTTCTTCTTCTTCTTCTTCTTCTTCTTCTTCTTCTTCTTCTTATTATTATTATTATTATTATTATTATTATTATTATTTGCTGCGATTCAGATGTCTTGTGTATGCTTATTGCTTGCCTGTACTTCCAAATTGCTTTTATACAGCTATGTTTCTGCTTGTGTAATGCACCACTAGACTGTTTTCAACAATATATGCTTAAATGCACTAAAAACTTTTTTTCCTGAATCTGACCTGCTGAAATGAGGATGCGTCTTATATATATATTTACAAACTCCTCCGCACGAGCAGGATGCGACACAAGATCAATTTCTTAAGTGGAGTTCAACAGGTTTGAATTCCAAGTTTACCTTCTCCTAGACCGATGGCCTAACCAAGGTTGAAGGGCCCAGTCTGTCCTACTATTTATCCATAGCTAGAGGGAGAGTAGGATTCATACCTTTCCCAAGGGTATTAGCGCTATGTGAAATGCAATTACCACATCCAGGATTTGAACTCGGGGCGACGAGTCCATTTCCCATGCCTTTAACCATTACAACACGCGGTTCCTATATACCCGTGCATCTTATATGCCGTCAAATACGGTATGTGTTGTGTGTGTGTGTGTGTGCGTTCGATCAATGTAGTGTGTGTGTGTGTGTGTGTGTGCGCGCGTTCGATCATATGTGCGCGTGTGTGTGTGTGTGTGTGCGTATTACAATAATTCTTCCTCATGTTCGCCTAATTATCTTTGCGGGAATAGACTAACTATAGATAGAATGGAGGAGCACGTATATTGCATTCTAGAGAGCAAGGTTCGATCCCAAATAACTATTCAGATTAAGGGTTGATAAAAAATCAAAACAACCAACCGGCCAATCTAAACATTTAGATTACGGCCAAGTCACACCGAAAGCACCGGTTAAGGCCAGATCCCCGAAGTTGAGCAGCGATGAGCCTGTTCAATACTTAACTCTCTGCCAAACAAATTTCCCCTCACGGCTGTACCTGGTATTTTTACCTCTATGATGGGATATTTCAAAGTTCACTATCTATTCACTTCTATTTAGATAAAGTCATATTAGTTTAATCTGGGTTCTGTTCAATTATAATAAACTAACCATCAGTTTTTCTACTTCACTAGAGTGTCGTACTCAGTGATGGGAGAGCCGCTGTGAGCGGTTGAAATAGGTAAATAGTTAATTAACTCTTTGTCTACCAAATTTCCCCGAGGTTGTACCAATTTTTTGGTATTTTTTAGCTGTATAATAGGATATTTCAAAGTTCCCTATCAATTCACCTCACAACTCATTCTATTCAATAAAGTCCTATTGTGAGTCCGACTCAGTTAAATGAATAAACAATCATTGCTAGGGTGTGGTATGCGTAGTGGTGTGTGAGGCGCTGTAAGCGGCTTAAATAGGTAAATAGTTATTTGGGTGATTTTTTAAGCAACAGCAGATACTGTAAGCAATCTGAATATGTTTTTTATGAAAATGACTTGATTCGGCATTACATAACACGAAAAGGGTGGATGTGCCGCAAAAGGTAAAATATTCATAATTTCGTTGGCGTTGTTTTAATGGCGGTTGACAATCCTCTTTTGAATAAAAAAAAAAGCAACGTAAACGTCTTATAATGTATGACATGATGACTCCCACTCGGCACTCTGGATAGCGGATGTACCGTAATTATTTGTGCATAAGGCGCACTTTTTTTTCCAG
>CM042163.1:86721544-86726544 GCA_023376005.1 Doryteuthis pealeii | reverse complement strand
TATATTAAACGGTTTATCTATTAATCTTATTTTCTAAACATTAATATCCATATAAAATACGTCATATCTTTGTTAGCATTTCGTCTCGGCCTATTCAGGTTCATGCATGCGTCATCCTATGATCTTTATTTTCCATTTTTCACATGCAATGATCACGTCATCAACTTTCGTAAATAAACGCACTTATAAAAATTAACACATTCACTATACACTTAAAATTTTTCATTTTTCTCCCTCACAAAAATTTCTGTAACAGTGTTTTGATGATGGTTTAATACCGAAATACTTAAGTATGACACATAAAATTGTTTTCTCTGATATAACTTCCTGTGTTTTTTATATTTTTTCATATATATATATATATATATATATATATATATATATAGATATAGATATAGATAGATATACTAGACAAAATGTGACCTGTTGTGTCACCCATTGAGCTTTGGATAGATTATTGAGATTCGAAAAAGTGTGTTTGCAAAGCGAATTGAATTTTTTTTTAAATAGGCTGGAAAATTAAAAAAAACATTAAAATAATTTTGTAAGATTCCTAAGAAAGGCGACGTTTGACTTAATTTTACTTTGAATAGACCTGATCCTTGGAATAAGCTACGAGCTGAAACTTAACATACAAATATATTTCACACTCTCCAATCACTTTCTTTACACTCACAGAGAAACTAACATATATAACGTGGTGGTTATCAAGATATATATAGAGGGAGCGTAAGAGACAGGCGGAATATGAAGAAATGTGAATTTTCTGACCAGAACATATATCCCCCTCCTTATTTTTGATGGGCACTATGGCATTTAAAAAAATAAAACGAAATAATTCGTTCAACAAACACGCATTGTTTTTAAAACTAATAATCGATCGTATTTTTGTACAGACATACAACCACGTTCAGTTTAATATCTTTGATATTGTTGCCTTTTTTTCTATGGAAAGCTAGACACAACACAAGGTTTAATGCTACTTTGTTTAGAATTCTAATTCTTTTATAACTATTGTTACGCTTATGGCCAACACTACAATCAGTGCTGCTTCAGATATAAAAATGTTACTGAGAAAAGAAAAAGAAAAGAAAAAGAATAAAAAGAGAAAGAAAGATAGAAATAAAGAAAATACCTTCATTATAATCAAAAATATCAGAAAAAATAAAGAAAGGACGTCAAAAGGACAGTGTATAAAAGTGAAAGAAAGAAAGAAAGAAAGAAAGAAAGAAAGAAAAAAAGAGTGTGTAAGGGAATATATAAAGAAAAAGGAAAGAAAGAAGGAAAGGAAGAAAGAAAAAAGGAAGAAAGAAAATATAGATTGTGTAAAGGAAAATACGTTGAAAGAAAGAAGGAGAAAGAAAGAAAAAAGAATAAAAATATAGAGTGTATAAAGAAAAATATCAAGAAAGAAAGAAAGAAAGAAAGAAAGAAAGAAAGAAGTAAAGAGAAAGAAAGAAATATAGAGTGTGTAAAGGAAAATATCAAGAAGAAAGAAAGAAAGAAGGAAGAAAAAAAAAGAAAGAAAGTAGAGAGTGTCTAAGGAAAATATCAAGAAGAAAGAAAAAAAGAAGAATGAGTTAAAGGAAGATGAAAAAAAATTAAGATGAATAAAGAAAGAAAGAAAAAAAGAAAGAAAGAAAGAAAGAAAGAAAGAAAGAACGGGAAATAACAGAGAATAAAAGTTAAATTCTAATTCTTTTACAACTATTATTAGTTTTATGGCCAACACTACAATCAGTGTTGCTTTAGATATAAAAAGGCTACAGAGAAAAAGAAAAGAAAAAGAATAAAAAGAAAGAAAAAAGAAAGAAAAAAGAAAGAAAGAAAGAAAGAAAAAGCTTCATTATTTTGATGAAGTTATCGAGACAAATAAATGCGTTGTGAACATTAAAACTTTGGGTTTTATCCGAAGCAAAGAAAATGTAAAGTAACCATTAATGGAGTTGCGATGAATAATGGTCACAAGAAGCTTAAAGATACTTTTTGTTGTTAGTGGTTTCATTGGAAAGAAAGGGGAAAAAAGAAATAAGGCATTTCACAGGAGAAGGAGGGAAAGAAAGAAAGAAAGAAAGAAAGAAAGAAAGAAAGAGAGAGAGAGAATGTATAGTATATGATAGGGAAATATCGAGAAGTAAACAAAAGAAAAAGAGAAAGGAAAGAATATAAAAGTTAAAGGAAAATAAAAGAAAGAAAGAATGAACGACTGACAGACATGAAAAAAAAAGCAAAACGAAAGAAATCGATCCCTGGGAAGGAAAAGAAAAATATCAAAAGAAGAGAGAAAGTAATGGGATGAAGAATAATGAAAGAAATGAAAGAAGGAAAGTGTAAAACGGAACTCAATGGAAGAAGGAAAAAAACGAAGAGGATGAAGCAAGTGAAGAGAATAAAAAGAAAGAAAAGAGATAAAATTAAGATTAGTGAAAGAAAGAAAGAAAGAAAACAAGAAAGATGATGAAAAAAAGAAGCAGGGACGGAAGGTGAAATAGAGCTCGGTGAAAGAACAAAATTGAAAAAGAAGAAGAAAGCAATGAGAAGAAGAAGAAGAAGAAGAAGAAGAAGAAGAAGAAGAAGAAGAAGAAGAAGAAATAAGAGAAAGGAAGAACAGAGATAGCATAAACGTTTGTGGAAGAAAGAAAGAAAAACATGTAAAAAAAGAAAAAGAAAATAAACCACACAAACGTCGACAGGAAGAAGAAATATACGAAGAAATAATTAAATAAAAGAAAAAAAAACAAGGTTTTGGTTTAACAGCAGGCGAGAAAAGAAGTCAAGAAAGAAAGAAAAAAGAGAAAAAAAAGAAAAACTGAGAGAAAAAAGGAAAAAGAATAAAAAGAATTAATACAAAAAGAAAAAAAAAGTAGTAAAATCATTTCATTAAAGCGAAAAGAAAAAAACACAAAAAACAAATAAAATAAGCTAAAAACAAAACAAAACAAACAAAAACAATAAATAAAGTGTGAGGTCAAATACAAGACAATAACATGAACGTTCATCATCATCATCATCACCATCATCATCATCATCATCATCATCATGTCGCGCTAGAAGCACTGATGTCCATGTCAATCTCTCGCCAACCGTCCCTATGATTCATTGCTCTCGGCAGGTCCTCTGCTCAGCATCCAGTATCCGTGCAGAGATGATCAATGTAAGTCTTGGCTAGGCGGCCCACACTGGCGTGCCTATGTGCTGGTTTGAGACTGTCACTTATGAGTTCGTCCCCGTTTCTCCAGCAGTGTCCGGCATGTCTTGTTCGTCTAACTCGGATCCTCTGTGTGATACGAGGCAAGTGGCCGTACAGCTGCCTTCTCTTGTAGTATGGGTGTTGTTTCCACGATTTTCTTAATATCACGCTCATAGTTCTTGTGAAACTCCCATTGATATAATGGAATGACCCATCTTCCCCATACGTCAACAGTGGTGATGGTTCTAGCCACTATTTAAGAACACACATATCTGTGGATATGCCGCCTGCACCATCAACTTCTTATTCTCCACAAATTCCACGAGCATCCCCCATCGTTAACCGTGGGGTGAGGAGAAAAAGTTTCAGAGAAAAGAAAGCAGTAAAATGACTATGTCCAAATCTAAAAAAGAAAAAAAATATTAAAAGTCAAATTCCAACGAAAGAATTTAACTCAGGGAGGGGTGATATAATGGAATGACCCATCTGCCCCGTACCTTAACAATGGCGATGGTTCTAGCCACTATTTAAGAACACACCTATTACTCTGTGCAGAACTCACTTGAAGTACTTAGACGACGGACTCTCCTCCTAATACTCACGTGACCTTACTATATAACACCCATTTAGTTTATTCTTTAGGTGCTTCTTTAGAATCCAGGTGGTGCATCCATACACTAGCACTGACACGACTACGGCCAGGAAGAATTGTCGCTTTATTTTGTCAGTGAGATCGGATTTCCATATGACTGATAATCTGTCTGTGGCAGTTCATGTCTTCCTGAAAAGTGCGTAAACATCGCTAATAAAAATAAAAGATATTTACCAAAATAAAAATAAAAAATACTAAAAAATAAAACCAAAAACAACAGTAGGTAAAAATGATAAATATATCATTTATTTATAACACCGTGTGGGCGCATGCGTGATTGTGTGCGTTAAATTAACAAGTATACTTCCGGTAAAACAATAGCCAATGCCTAAATCCAAGATGGCTGCCCGACAGAGCCTCGTTTGTAACTGTTGTCAGTGTAAGAGTATATTTACCGCTCTAATGGCAGTCTCGTTCTTGTATGGTTGGCGGGAAAAGATGAATGGCCGACTGGACATTAGATCGGAAGAATAAAAGCAAACCGAAAAAAAAAAAAAGAAATTTAGTCAGATGTTCTCAGTGGTTGATATATTATTAAGAAGTTTCGTCGGTCAGTAAGTATATTATAAATAATATTCTCGCAACGGAGAAAGGGTCTTTCTCGTTAAAATCAATACGTACTAATCTCGTTATCGCGAGAAGACGAAAAATCACGTGACGTGTTAACATTGAAGTATAGTTTTTCGATTGTTAAATAGACTTGCAAGAAGATACGCCCTCTTAGCGTAAGTATTTGCGGTTTAATATAATGAAATATATTAAATTAGAAAGACTAACGAAATTAAATAAGAACGCATATATAAAGATTACACTTATTTTAATTATATTTTAATTGGTTTCTATATAAAAATATTCGTCGGATTGATTTTAATACGTTGGAGAATAAAACAATAATATTAGGAATCAATAACACCAAATATTTATTAAACCCGGTTTTGTTAAAACCAGAAAGGAAATTAACTACACCATATTTTATGTAAACCTTTATTTGTTTGTGATATATAAGGCATATTGCAGGGTTTTAAACGCACTAATAACCTGCTCTCCAGGGCGGGGTCTGGTGGCTTCCACTGGACTGGTAGGGTTAAATCAACGGCCTGATCCTAGGGACCACCCCTCAAGCAACATCTGCCCCCTGGATTTAAAGGATCAGGGCTG
>CM042163.1:86709044-86716544 GCA_023376005.1 Doryteuthis pealeii | reverse complement strand
AAGCTATTCCTGGAGAGATAATAGTTGTATTCCTATCTTTCTTAATGGTATTATCCCTTATATGGAATGCTATCAGCCTGGTCCAGGATTTGAACTCAGATTGCCGTGTCTATTTCCTACGACGATAACCATGATTACATAATCGCGGGTATCTGTATATTTCATAGGGCACTGTATCATCAATTCGTCTGCTCAACAGGACAGTGTCAACTCACAACTGATTTATCGCGTAGGACAGTCGGATTAGTCAAATCCCGGACAATCATGGACGATTCACGCCCAACACAGAGAGCTGGCGGAAACCATGCAGGGGATTATGGGATTGATACCATGCACTTTGATATTAACATAGCTTTGCTTGCGTGAATTTATTGCAAATTTATTTATAAATTTCTATTCTGCTGTGGTCGGACATGAAAACGGATTTGTTGCAAAGTTTCAACTATACAAGACAAAAAAAAGATCGGCATACCGATATAAAAATTATATATATATATGTATAGACATAGTTTTAATACCCCAGTCGTTGTTTTGTCCATTGTTCGCTTTATTTTACCCAATATTTAGGGTGACATTCACCCTCTATCAAGGTATTATATGACAACTATGACTCGCATTTGTTTCCTTTCACTTTTTTACACGGTCACAGATGTCATATAATTACTTGATATAGGGTTAATGTCATCCGAAATATTGGAAAAAATAAAGTGCCCCAGGGACAAAACAACGGATGAGTATTGAAATTGTTTTTTTTAGTTTTTTTTATAAAATCACGCGAAGAGAGTGTTCAAACGCGGCCGAGAAAGACGGTTATAATGATGTCATGTCGCATAAAAAAGTTATTTTTTCGAACATTTAAAAAATTCTCCGCTTTTATTGGGTTATTAAAAAATAACAATAGATTGAATAATGTACACATGGATGAACTCCTGACCGAAACACGTGTAAGTAAAATTGATTAAAACATCCTATTTTATCCATTCTATATTTTCTTTCCTTTATTTCTCTTTTCAACATACGTGTATATTATATATATATATATATATATATATATATATATATATATATATATATATAATATAGTGAACAATCAAAGGTTTTATTACCATTGGCTTCAAAGCATTTCTTTTTGTTACAAGTATGTTAATCTATTTTTATATCTTTTCTTCGCTCTCCACACTCTCTCTGTCTGTCTGCCTGTCTCTATTTCAAATCCCCCCCTCTCTCTCTTCTCTCTCTCTTCTCTCTCTCTATATATATATATATATATATATATATATATATATATATATTATCAGCGGTGTTTTTTTCTCTTTATATTGTCACTGTGTTTACCGAGGTCACTGTGTTTGTCTGCACATTCTATTATTTTCTAAGGCGAGAACAAACTAAACGCTGATCAAAAAACATTCAGGGAAAATAAATAAATAAAAAAACAAAGAAAGTATAATCTAACATCAAAGAAGAAGAAAAAGAAAGAAAAAAGAAAAGAAAAAAGAAAAGAAAAAAGATTAGCAAAATGGCGGAAACTTTAAAATATTTCCCGTTTTTGTTGATACGAGGTAAATAGAAAAATTGAAAATAAGGCAGAATCCGGATATAAACTATTCCACCAAGAAATCGAAGATTTTTAGATTCAACATTCATTTTTTTTACTCTCTGTTTGATTTTGGTTTCATTCATCCTTTTCTTTTTCATTCCATACCTTTCTTTTACCCCGCCCTGTCAGCTGGGGCGTTAGAATGCACCAACTGCACCTCTACAGAGGGGTAATACTCCCCCAATAGGGCCACCTGTTGGTTGTGGGTGGCGACCCGTGATGCTTAAGGATAGAACCCAGGTCGATGAGCAGTTCATGACATGCAATACTCCACTTTGGCCCTATCTTGGGCTAGACGGGCAGTCGCATAGGCCCCTCCGATCAATCGTCTGGTTACGTCAAGCCCTAGCACCTATATGATTGCCCCAACCCTATTGCCCTTATGGTAAGCCCCAACCCTTTCTATCATATGGGTGCTAGAATGCGGTGACTGAGGGTCTACATGCCCTGGGAATTACATTAAACTCTGTCTGATGGTGGGGTTCCAGTTTTGGAGGTTTGGGGAATGTTGAGCACCCCTTCATCACCATTGCTCCCTGGTCCACTCTGAGCCGGAGCGGTAGTACCTGTTAGGGTCCCATCTATGGGTTGAATAGAAAAACATGAGTTGATAAACAAAATTGTATTATGCATTAAGAATGAATTTATTTCACAACGTTGTCGGCATTAAATGACCCACCGAGGTTGATATGCCGTAAAACCTAACCAAACAAAACCAAACCTGTCTTTTACCATCTTTATTTATTTATTTATTTATTTATTGTCTTTTATAATTTTGACACGAAATTTGTTTTTGTTCTTAGATGATTTTTCAGAAATATAATTATTTTTGAAAAATGCCAAATTTATCCATTTCTGTATTTATTTTTTAAGAATTTTCATTTTGGACATTTGAAGTTTTTAAGAGGTCAGGGAATTCTGCTACTTTTTAAAATTCATTCAGAACCATTTTTGTCTGTCTGTCTGTCTATATGTCTGTATGTCTGTCTCTGTCTCTGTCTCTATCGCATCAATCCGTTCTCTTCTTGTTTTTCTCTCTCTCTCAATTTCATTGGCATTTCTTTCATTCCCGAATACTTTGGCCCATTTATTTTTCCTACATGTATGTTAATCTATTTTTTAAGATCTCTTTTTCACTTTAGCTCTCTCTCTCTCTTTCTCTCTCTCTCTCTTTCTCTCTCTCTCTCTTTCTCTCACACACAACACGCACACACATACTCTGTTTGTCACTGTCTGTCTGTTTCTCTGTCTCTTAGCCTTTCTTTCATTCACGGATTATCTGGCATCTTTCTTTTTCATATAGATACATTAATCTATTTTATAGATCTCTCTGTCATTTCCCCTCTCTCTCATTCTTTCACTCTCTCCATCTCTCTCCCCCCTCTCTCTCTTTATCTCTTTATCTCGCTCTTTGCTTCTCTGTCTGTCTGTCTCTTTCTCTCTCGTCTCTCTCTCTCTCCCCCTTTCTCTTCTTTCTCTTAGTCTTTCTCATTGGTCTTTCTTTGTAACATTAATTCTCGGACCCCCCTTATTCTGTCTACAAGTATATTAATCTATCTTTTAAATCTATCTGTCACCCCTCGATCTGTCTGTCTGTCTGTCTATCTATCTGTCTGTCTGTCTGTCATTTCTTTCTTTCTGAAATTCCTTTATTTGCTTATTTTGTTTAACACTCTTTTTTTCACCTCTTGGCAGTTATTTTTCTTCCTTTATTCTTTCTTTCTTTCTTTCTTTCTCTCTCTTTCTCACTCTCTCTTTCTCTCTCTCTCTCTCTCTCTCTCTCTCTTTCTCTCTCTCTCTCCCTATCTTCATTAGTATTTTTTGAAAGCACCCCTCTCCCATTCAATCCCAGAAGTTTCTTCATCAACTTATTTTTTAGCATTTAACATCTCTATTAATAATGGAGATTCGCTTCCGGTTTTTGTCTGTAACAAAAATTACGTCACTGCTTTATATCACATTACCCCCAAATCGTGATAACATAGAATAAATACACTCAAAATTTGAACATGCAGCATTAGACAGTCCTCATTGTTTTTTAAAACAAGTTTTAATAAATACATGACTGGTATTATATATCTATATATAGTTTGTTTTATTTTAATATATATTTTAAGTTTACATTTCAAATTGTTTTATTTTTTTAATCCTTTAATTAATTTGATGATTTTACTTACTTATTAGGGTACAAACTCGCTGACATTGATTTTTTTTACTCCCACCTCTCAGGCAATATATTTCAAAAATCTATTTTTACATCACCCGGAGGGTGTTTTTTATTCTTTATTTTTTAAAAAGAATTCTCTATTTTATTGTACATTTCAGGCTTTCTTCCTTTTTTTCTAAACCATCTATTTATTCTGTTTTATTTTTATTCATACTCTTTCTTTCTTTCTTTCATTCTTCTCCACATTGTACACCTTTTCTTTCTTTTTTTACTGGTTTACTATTTGTCTTTTACTTGTTTCTTTTCTTTAGATCTTTCTTTCTTTCTTTCTTTCTCTCCCTCCATTTTCATTGACATCTTTTAAAAAAGCTTCCTCTCTTATTTAATACGGGAAGTTTCTTCATCAACGTATATTTTAGTATTCAACATTTCTTTTTCTTTTTTTATTACTTTCTCTATTTTATACTACATTTCACACATTCTTTCTTTCTTTCTTTCTCTTTCTTTCTTTCTTTCTTTTTTCTTTCTTTCTTCTTTTACCGAGATCCTTTCTTTCTTTCTTTCTTTCTTTTCTTTCTTTCTAAATGTGGTATATTTTAATCTTTTTGACCTGCATGTCTGTTAACCTATTTACCTATTTCTTATATTCTCTCTGTCTCTGTCTCTTCTGTCTGAGTCTCTCTCTCTCTCTCTCTCTCTTCTCCTCTCTTTATTAGTACTTGTAAAAATCCATCCTTCTTCAATTGCATTTTTAGTATTTTGATATTTCATTTAAAAAAAATTTTATCTCTCTCTCTTTCTCTCTCTCTCTCTCTTCTCTCTCTCTCTCTCTTCTCTCACACACATACACAGAACACGCACACACATACTCTGTTTGTCACACTGTCTGTCTGTTTCTCTGTCTCTTAGCCTTTCTTTCATTCACGGATTCTCTGGCATCTTTCTTTTTCATATAGATACATTAATCTATTTTATAGATCTCTCTGTCATTTCCCCTCTCTCTCATTCTTTCACTCTCTCCATCTCTCTCCCCCCTCTCTCTCTTTATCTCTTTATCTCGCTCTTTGCTTCTCTGTCTGTCTTTGTCTCTTTCTCTCTCGTCTCTCTCTCTCCCCCTTTCTCTCTTTCTCTTAGTCTTTCTCATTGGTCTTTCTTTGTAACATTAATTCTCGGACCCCCTTTTCTGTCTACAAGTATATTAATCTATCTTTTAAATCTATCTGTCACCCCTCGATCTGTCTGTCTGTCTGTCTATCTATCTGTCTGTCTGTCTGTCATTTCTTTCTTTCTGAAATTCCTTTATTTGCTTATTTTGTTTAAAAACACTCCTTTTTTTCACCTCTTGGCAGTTATTTTCTTCCTTTATTCTTTTCTTTCTTTCTTTCTTTCTCTCTCTTTCTCACTCTCTCTTTCTCTCTCGTCCTCTCATCTCTCTCTCCTCGTTTCTCTCTCTCTCTCCTATCTCATTAGTATTTTTTTTGGAAAGCACCCCTCCCCATTTCAATCCCAGAAGTTTCCTTCATCAACTTATTTTTTAGCATTTAACACTCTATAATAATGGAGATTCGCTTCCGGTTTTTTGTCTGTAACAAAAATTACGTCACTGCTTATATCACATTACCCAAAATCGTGAATAACATAGAATAAATACACTCAAAATTTGAACATCGCAGCATTAGACAGTCCTCATTGTTTTTTAAAACAAGTTTTAATAAAATACATGACTGGTATTATATATCTAATATATAGTTGTTTTATTTTAATATATATTTAAGTTTACATTTCAAATTGTTTTATTTTTTAATCCTTTATTTATTTGATGATTTTACTTACTTAGGGTACAAACTCGCTGACATTGATTTTTTACTCCCACCCCTCAGGCAATATATTTCAAAAATCTATTTTTACATCGCCCGGAGGGTGTTTTTTATTTTTCATTTTTTTAAACGAATTCTCTATTTTATTGTACATTTCAGGCTTTCTTCTTTCTTCTTTTTTTTCTAAACCATCTATTTATTCTGTTTTATTTTTATTCATACTCTTTCTTTCTTTCTTTCATTCTTCTCCACATTGTACATCTTTTCTTTCTTTCTTTTACTGGTTTACTATTTGTCTTTTACTTGTTTCTTTTCTTTCTTTTTCATTGACATCTTTTAAAAAAGCTTCCTCTCTTATTTAATACGGGAAGTTTCTTCATCAACGTATATTTTAGTATTCAACATTTCTTTTTCTTTTTTTATTACTTTCTCTATTTTTACTACATTCACAAACATTCTTCTTTCTTCTTTTTCTTTTCTTCTTTCTTTCTTTCTTTCTTTTTTTTTTTTTTTTTTTTTTTTTTTTTCTTTCTTTCTTATTTACCAGATCCTTTCTTTCTTTCTTTTCTAAATGTGGTATATTTTAATCTTTTTGACCTGCATATTCTGTTAAACCTATTTTACCTATTTCTTATATTCTCTCTGTCTCTGTCTCTTCTGTCTATCTCGTCTGTCTGTCTGTCTGTCTGTCTGTCTGTCTCTGTCTCTGTCTCTGTCTCTCTCTCTCTCTCTCTTTATTGGTACTTGTAAAAAAGTTCCCTCCTTCTTCAATTGCATATTTTTAGTATTTGATATTTCATTTAAAAAATTATCTCTCTCTTTCTCGTTCTCTCTCTCCCTCTCTCTCTCTTTATCTCTCTCTCTCTCTCTCTTTCTCTATCTCTCTCTTTCTTTCGTTTTTTCTTTGTTTCTCTTTTTCGCTCTCTCTCTCGCTGGTATTTTTTAAAAGCTCCCTTCTTCTTCATCAGTGTATTTTTGTATTCAACATTTTTTTTAAAACATTTTCTGTGTTCTTCTACATTTCACGTTTTCTTCTTTCTTTCCTTCTCTCTTTCTTTCGTTCGTTCGGTCTTTTTTTTTCCTTTCTCTTTTTCTTTTGGAATGAATTTCCTCTTTAACTGTCTGTTCGCCTACTTCTTATATTCTCTCTGTCTCTGTCTGTCTCGCTTCTGTCTGTCTCTTCTGCCTGTCTGACTCTCTCTATCTCTCTCTCTCTCTCTTTCTCTCTCTCTTTCGTTTTTTCTTTCTTTCTCTTTTTCGTCCCTCCCTCTCTGGTATTCTTTTAAAAGCTCCCTTCTTCTTCATCAGCGTATTTTTGTATTCAACATTTATTTTTCTTTGTTTAAAAAAAAATATGTTCTATGTTCTACATTTCACGTTTTCTTCTTTCTTTCCTTCTCTCTTTCTTTCCTTCTCTCTTTTTCCTTCTCTCTTTCTTTCTTCCGTTCGGTCTTTTCTCGTTCTCTTTTTCCTTTGGAATGAATTTCCTCTTTATATAGAACTCTGTTTTCTTTTTCTGTTTTTTTTTTTTTAAAGATCTTTTCCTCATTTTAATTTTCAGTTTTCTATTAAAATAACTTCCTCTCTCATTTCCTTTTCGAAGTTTCAATATGGATTTATTTTCGGAGTTTTATCTTTTTTATTCCTCATTATATTTTCTTCTTTTCTTCATTTTCTAATTGTGTTTCCCTTTTTAATCTCTTTTCTACAGGTCTCGTACTCTTTTCAATTAATGCTTTTCTCTTCTTCTTCTGTCTATCCTTTGCAATAGTCTTTCTTATTTATTACTTTTTTGTCACTTTGTTGTAATTATTGTTTTCAGGTCTATTTCTTCCTGTTTATATAGTATTATATATATATAATAATATAATATATATATATATATATATTTGTATGTGTGTGTGTGTGGTTATAAA
>CM042163.1:86705844-86708944 GCA_023376005.1 Doryteuthis pealeii | reverse complement strand
CTTTCTTGTCTATATATAATTATATATATATATATATATATAATATAATATATACTATATATATAAATACTAAATCAATATATATTTGTATGTGTGTGTGTGTGTGTGGTTATAAAAAAATAAATAAAGTACATTTTTTTTAAGCATGAAAAGATGGTGGATGTCCCAAGTGGAAAAATAAACTAATGTTTAAGAAATACATAGTAAAGTCGTCGGGTGGCCTAACGTCGGTACATCCAGCCAATCAGACGAGGGTGTGCTATTCCCTTTTCACTTGCCGCTAGAACCAAGGTAGCATTGGTTTAGACCCCCGCGTATCGAGGTTGGGAACCACACGCCGCTAACCTTTCCACAATCAGGGCTCTTCACCTCCACAAATATCATTACCCTCTCTCACTCACAGCGGACAGATTCTCTCGGCTCTTCGTGGCTATCTCAGTCCTGTTCTCATTCACGCTCGTGAGTCGTTTTCGTGCTCCGAGGCTTTTATTTCTCCTCGCACAGACTAACTTGTGTATCTAGACCAATTCTCCTGATAGCTCTGGTTTCTTTCTATGCTCGAATCCTCCTCATTTACAAACAATCTTAAGTCACACCCGACTGAGCAAACCCTACGCCCTCTTATAGTATTTCGGGGTTATTCTTATATAATTGCGTCTCGATTTTCTAATATATGCATATTTTCTTTCTTAGTCTTTCGCCTTCGGTTGCACATTACCTCTGCTTCTTTACTTATTAATTACTTTATGATCTTCCATGGGCTCTCCTAATTTATTCATTCTTCTCGTCGCCTTGTTTCTTAGATATTCCTTTGTATCTCCTTTCCTTTTTTCATTTCTCACTGTTCTTTTCATTCAGTTACGATCTTCTAATGAAGAATTTCATTTGTCATAATTCAATCACATTTAATTTCGAGTCTACTTTGAGTGGATCTTTCCGTTCGGTTCTTCGCTGACGTCTTGTAGATGTCGTGTTCTCGGTGTCCTATTATTCTTGGTTTGAGTTATTTCGTACTTCTTATTCTTCCTGCAGGTCGTGTTTCTACAAGCCTGCCAAACATCTTTACATATTCAGATGAATCATTAGGCATTAACAAATTTTCATTCATCTACGTATTCTGATTCTCACGATTTATTTCAGTTCTATCTGCTGATCATTTTTTCTCGTTACTTTCATTTAATTTCTTTTCGTTGCTTTCCGCTGTTAGGAATAAAACTCGGTGGGAATTTCAGAATCCCTGTGGTGATGCTGGCTTGCGTTTCATCATAGCGCTAATTATCTTTTGGTGCTATACCTTATGGCAAATCTGGGCTTTCCTCTAATTGGACTAATGGCCCAAGAGTATAGGAGGTAAAACACTTGAATTGAAACCTTCTTTAAACTCTCTGCTTAAGTAATTCACCTTATATCACATCCCTGTTTTGCACGGAGGGGTGGTAAAACATACATGATTTTTGATCCTGAACTCTTTTTTCCAGTGTGAGTTGATCTGGTAAATTGTCATTTGTCTATTTGCTGGATTCTTATATTTGTTTGTTTGAATTTTTGGACTTAAAGTCAACAATTTTACACTTCTATTTCAATAACGTAAATTGAAAATAAACAATGGTTATTTCTTGATTTCCTCCGGGACTCACTTGTTCTTGTGAGCGTTCCAAATGCAAAACAATTAATTTTTTTTAGTTCTTTTTTCGGTAAACTTTGTGAACTACATGTTCGAGTTTTAAATGCGAGAATTTATGAAATAGGGAAAGCTGTCATTTAAAGAAAAGATGTAACTGCACTAACAAGAAGGTTATTCGATCTTGACTTGACTTAATTCGCGCTTATACGATCAAAAGCCTCAACTAATATTATTATGTTCCCTCTCGTAATAGTTGGTTATCTTTCCATTGTATTGATTTTATTCTTGTGTTCGATTGTGGTAGTGTGGCGAAGTTCGTGTCGATTCTACATTGTGTTTATTTCGATATCTTTATCATGAAAGTATGTTTGTCACGTTGCTAATCCATTCTCAGGCACCTTCACGTAAGTTGGCAGTTAAATTAAATTACATTGTCTCAGGATTCCTTCGCTAATCTGCTACGCTTTCGCTTCTATTTAAAAGAGTAAAGTCCGTGACTGGGTAACGGTTAGCGAGCCAGGTGTCTGCAGATTATTGTTTAGTGAGTTCAATTCTCTTGGTGCTACATACTTCTGGTGTTTGTGTAACACTAATCTCATACTTAGTAACACTTTATTAAAAGAAGAGAAGAAAATAAATAAGACATAAATAATAATATATAATAATAATTATATAAATAATATAAAAGAGAAGAAGAAGAAGAAGAAGAGAAGAAGAAGAAGAAGAAGAAGAAGAAGAAGACTCGAGATTTAATATGTCTTTCTTTCCTTCCTTTATTTTTTTATTTAGACGATTGGTAGAGTACTCAGAAAGCCAGAGACCTTGAGGAAGACTTGCTGTCACTCAGTAATCCTCTCAGTTTCTTTCTGTGACTATTCTTATCCTGCTAGCTTCTAAATGTTGGTATAAAAATCAAAGGAGGGTGAAATTCATGATTAATTTCTCAGGTAGAGTGATTATTTCATCTTAATAAATAGGTGCTATATTTCAATCAATTTTTACTTCAATACTTCTATGAAACCTTTCCTTTTTTCACCTCATTGCTTATATTTTTTAGCAATCATTGTCATCCCAAATTTTATATTTCTTCTTTCTCTCAAAAAATATATTATACTGTGGCAATATCTTTTCTGTGCTAAAAATTTTATGAGAAAAAATATTCATCTCAATGGTATCTCAATTGGATTCTTTATTTCATAATTATCTTTCATGTATTTTTCCTTCATAAATTCAATTATGGAAAAAGACCCTTGATTCATATTAAATCATTTATTCGTTAGATATACTGTAGTCTCTTCAACGCAATATTATAGAATATCCTGAATTTTTGGATTGCGAAAGTTGTCTCATTATTTTTTTTGTTTGATGATATTATAGGAAAAGGAAATATAGGACCGGATATTATATTATTTTATTTAAAAATAGGGAAAGGAAATAAATAAATATCGATTTCTCTGTTGTGTGATAGGTGTAGCA
>CM042163.1:86640844-86700844 GCA_023376005.1 Doryteuthis pealeii | reverse complement strand
CGCTGCTTCACCAATACTTGCTGGATCTGCTCATCAGAGGTGGAGGTTGACGGGTATCAAGAGTTTTAAAATTTAATTTTTAAGAGCAATAATACAACTCACCTCCCAGTTTGATTATTGTTGAAAAAAGGATATTAACAACATGTATTGAATTATTCATCTATCTAATTTGCTGTCTAGAAAGACTAATGAGATTTAAAGACGTTTAACCCATTTGCTACAAAATTTTCCTCACGGCTGTACAAAATCTCCTTGATATTTTTTACCTGTATGATGGGATATTTCAAACGTCCCCTCTCTATTCACTACAGAACTTATTGTATGCAAATAAATTCCTATCATCATTGGTTTTATAATGAACTAACCATCAGTTTTAGTCCAGTGATCTAAAAACCGCTGTAAGCGGTTAAGTAGGCAAAGAGTTAAACTATGTCATACAGGATATATCTATAATATATAAGCATTTATGCCGGAAAATATATAAAGAATAATACATCTATCAATCCTTTAATATTTTAAATATAAAAAGAGAATCCAAAAAATTGGGTTTGATGTTGTTTAATTTGGTTTGGTTTATTATTTTAACGGCATATGAACTTCTTATGGGTTATTTATTGCTGAAAGTTGATTCCTTTCAGAATGTTTGATTGTTGTTTTTGTTGTTGTTGGCATCTTTCGGTCTACGAAGGACGATGGCGTAGTGTCCAATTTTTTTCGGAACTACGTAGCCTGGGTGGATTTATATGTAGATTGAGCTGTTGCCCAAGCAGCAAAGATAAGGATCCAATACAGTTTGGTAAACGGTAGTGTCGCAGGAATTGATGGGTAGCACTGAATATCAGCATCACACCACTTGTGTGACTCCGGCTTTCGGGGTGTGATCGTTATCATAATTACTCATACTAACCCGCCCGTTCAGCTGGGGTGTTAGAATGCACAGGCTGCACCTCAGCAGAGGGGTAAGATTCCCCCAAATGGGGCCACCTGTTGGCCGTGGGTGGCGACCCGTGATGCTTAAGGACGGAGTCTTAGTGGATGAGCAGTCCATGAACTTCAACACTCCATTTAGAACCTTACTTAGGCTAGAAGGGGCTTCTGATCAATCGGTTGGTTACATCAAGTCCTAGTAACTATATGATTGCCCCAACCCTATTGCTCTTATATGGGTGCTAGAAGGCGGTGGCTGAGGGTTTACATGTCTTGGAATGACGTTAAACGCTCTGATGGTGAGGTTCCAGTTTTGCTCCCTGGTCCACTCTGACCCGGAATGGTAGTACCTGTTAGGGTCCCATCTATGGGTTAAATAGAAAAATGTATTTATTAAAAATTGAATTATCGCTTAAGAATTGATTTTTTTCAAAACTTTAATCGGCATTAAATGACCCACTGAGGTTGATATGCCGTAAAACAAACCAAACCAAATCATACTAGCAAAAGCCGTAGAATTTCCTGAAAACAAAACAAAAATTAAGAGGATTTATTTAAGCCAGAAATGATAATTTGCAATTGCATTACACATAAATCCTACTATTGTGTTTGGAAAAAATACAAAATAAAAGGGACAAAAACGTGACTCGGAAAAAAAAGGTTGGGCTGAAAATTCCCTGACACTGTCTCTCTAAAACATAGCATAAATTAAGGAACGATATATGATCAAAATTACTAAAATATATTCCGTAATTCACAATTTCAATATTACAATAAAAAAAGCATGCATTACCCCCCTCTCTCTCTCTCTCTCTCTCTCTCTCTCTCTCTCTCTCTCTTTGTATGTATATATATATATGAAAAGAAAAAATAGATATGAAATCCGACAGTTTAAAGAACATATATAGTATAAATATAGAAAAAAACAAATATATATAATATATATATATATATATATATTATATATATATATAAATATAATATATAAATTATATATATATATATTTATATATATATTATTATATATAGGGAGAATATGCATACCTATTCAAATGTAAGGTTAAAACAAATCGAGAAAAATCATGTTTAGCCTTACATTTGAATAGGTATGCCCGCCTAATTAATTAATTATTAATCAATTAACTAACTTCCAAAATTAGGTACGACTTCAATTAAGCACATATTCTCCCAAAAATTGTCGGCTAAACAAAGCCATATCAAAAACACATCGTTTGTGTATTTACTTCTCATATATATATATATATATATATATATATATATATATATATATATATCTGTTTGAAGATAGATGTGTGTGCTGTTAAAGCTATCAGACATTAATAATTGTATTGATTGATGAGAAATAAAGTAAGTGTGTCACCGAGCATTTTATTTATTTTATTGTGGGGGGGGGGGGAGATTCTTTTAAAAAAATTGATGTACTGAATTATTCTTTCGACATAATAATTACATTACTCAGCAGGATATCAGTTTTCTCGCTTAACTTTATAATTAAAGTGGTTGTTGTAGCAGCACACTAACATTTACCCCCAATCGCTTGCTTTTCCCGCTCTTAGTAATAGAAAACTGTAACGCAGTATCCGTCAAAAACGGAGATATTGGTTTATGTGCTCATCTTATCTCTTATTATAATGGAGATTATTTAACTGTCTGTCCGTAACCGAAACTACGTCATCACTGACGTCACAATTTCTTTAGTTGTTAAAGTTATATTCTCAAGGGTTATTAAAAATATTTAAGATGATTTAAGATACGAGACAGCTTCAGATAAGCTTATCTCTTATTATAATGGAGGTTATATAACTATCTGTCTTTAACCGAAACTACGTCACCACTGACGTCACTATTTCCTAAGTCATTTAAGTTATATTCTCAACGATTATGAAAAAATAGTCATTATTTAATCTTAATTAGCATCTTATTTTTTAACAATGATCTCTATCAAAGTCAGGCTGAGTTAGATTTGCCGCAAAACTGCCCATATTATTAATGCATCTAAAAGCCTTTTTTTTTTCTTTATAAGCACGATTTACAAAATATTAGCAAGACCTCTGGATATACCAAATTAAAACGATTTAATTATTACAACATTTGATATGTTTACTCAAGAGCTATTGCTAAATAGTTCAATATGTAAGTAGTATAAAAATCTTGATTCCATGGATAATCGTGACCGTGTTGGAAAGGTGATCCACCGGAAATTGTGCAAGAAACTCAATTTTACAGATACAACAAAATGGTAAATGCATAAACCAGAATCTGTACTTCAGAATGAAATACCAAATTAATCACTGGAACTTTGAAATAAAGACGGATCTCCTCATCCCAGCTAGAAGAGGAGACTTACAATATTAACAAGAAAAAGAGAACTTATCAAAAAATAAAAAAATAGATAAAAAATAACAAAAGACACGTTTTTAATACTAAAACAGTTTTATTTAATCAGAAGGGAAATGCAGGCAGTTTTTATTTACAAAATATTCTTTAAATAAAAGGACGTTGTTCAGAAATAGTATCACACAATTTGTAAAATTTGTTTTTGTCAGATTCAATATAAGTGCAAAAAATCGTCAATTTGTTTATAATTATATTTGAAGTGAAACCTACCGGTCAATAGTTAAAATGTGAACCTTTTAATAGCTTGAGAAACTGGGGTGCTTATTGGAGACTTGATCCGTTTTATTAGATAAAAGAATCTGATTAATTTCTTAAGTGTTCTATAGAAATACTTACTGACTATTGTTATTTTATTTATTTATTTATTTATTTATTTATTTTTAGTGGAAGCGATAAAACGTGCAGATTAGAAAGAGGCGTTTCTTTTTTTAAACAATCTCTCCGAGCAAGTGCGTGTTTCGATGAAATAAAAAAGAAATTGCTCGTCTAAGGCGGAATCCTAAATTAAAATACCCAAATCCGGCAATCGGGCATTAGGTTAATTAATTAATTCGCACCCCTACGAGGGTGGTAAAGTACTGACCCTGTCGCAATCCCCCCCCTTGAAAGGGACATCTGCCCTGGGGTGCAACCTCAAGGGGCGCAAAATCGCCATAACCCAAACCCTTTTGCGTTGTTATAACGTCTCTATATTAATACGCTTGTTCCTTAATCTTCTGACCGTAATCATCTTGCAACACTCTCTAGTTAAAAATGGGACCGTCCAAATCGTCCAGGATAGAATGAAAAAATTTAAATCTTGATTATCTTGTGTCGCTTAATCGCCAAATTCTTATTTCTCATGATTGCCGTCACACTGTTACATAATCTATGCATAGATTATTGTCAACCCCCTGTATTTCTGATGGGATGGCCCCTTTTCATATCACGGGCGGGACTTTCCATGGAATATTAAAGAAAGCCCGCGAAATACGTGGTCACGTGGGACCTGGTTGGCTCTCAGTTTCAGCTTGGACGTCAGGCAGAGAAGATATAACTTCCCTAACTGGGACTCACCTGCACACGCGCGTTGTGTTAGTTAGAGAAATATGTTTAGTTAAGTAAATAAAAGTTTACATAAATAATCTGGTTTTATGGTTGATGAATGTCTTGGCAACAAGACTGACCTAGAGGAAGAAAGGAATCAGGGACGACCAACCAGCAAGAACAGAGACGTTAGAACAGACGCTAGAAGAAGAACGTAAGATACCAAAGATGGGCAGAAGAATAATAGAAGTAAAGAAAGGGTATGCAACAACACCAGTATACTCATACGTAATGGCAGGCGCACTTGTGGTGAACATGACAGAGACATGAGATAGTTCATACACATACAAATACAGTGATACCCTTATTTACTAGTGCCCCAAAACTTATGCGTTTTCCGAGATAATTAAGTTCTACCAATAGTATTCTTCTAGGATTTTGCATTAAATAACCCACAAATGTTGAGATGCTATTAAACAGAAGATTCCATTGTCTCCATTTAGGTACTATATGTCACCACTCACTCTCAAATTCTACGCATTAATAGTTCAGGAGTATAGTGGCAAAAGTTAGCCAGTATGATAATTTTATTATAACGTTTGATAAGTTTACTTAAGAGCTATTGTTAAGTAGTTCAATTTGTATAAATAATCTTGATATAACGCTTATTCATTATTTTTCTTTCATTCCTTTTTTTTCCTTTTCAATATTTACGACTGAAACAGATTAACGTTATCGCTTCCGCGCGCCCACCCCTCTCTCTCTATCTTTCCCCTACCCTATTTCTATCTTTCTTTCTTATTATATTTTTTCTGTGTAGCATGTCATTTTTCTTACCTTTTCTTCTTCGTGATAAAAACGGAATCGTCCATTATTTAGCAGAGGTGACGGCCGTTATGAGAAATAAGAATTCGGTGATTAAGCGACACAAGATAATCAGGATTTAAATTTTTAGATTCCATTTTGGACGATTTGGACGGTCTCATTTTTAACTAGAGGTTGATTACATTCGGAAGATTAAGGAACAAGCGTATTAATATATAGATGTTATAGCAAAGCAAAGGGGTTTGGGCTATGGCGATTTTTGCAACCCTTGAGGTTACACCCCAGGGAAGATGTCCCTTTCCCGCCACTGCTTTGTGTCACATTTCGACCCGTAGCAAAAGGGTTAGGTAAATACCTATTTTCAAAATCGGAGATACCGACAGTGTTCAATTAAGCCTCGCAACATTGTACCGTTTCAGATATAGGCCAAACCATTTTTAAGAGCTATCGTTTGCGATCTCCCTTGGGGATCGTTGTAAGAGTAATTAAAATGTGTGCTTGATTACGTAGTTAATTAGGTACAGCCAGAGAGACAAATAAGCGAAGGTGATTAAAAACTTGTTTTGCGCACGCCATATTGGAGTTACGAATCTCACGAGACGTTTAGGGTGTTGTTTATATTCCCTGTCAACATTGTTTATATTTATTTATTTATTCATTGCTGTTTTTTTTTCTCAGACAAATTAGACGCAACCGATGGTTTTAAAAAGGAATTATACTTTGAATATATCAACGGTTGGTTATTTGGGTTTTACCTCATGTCAACCCTTAATGGGTTATTTCATGCTGAAGACGTTTTTGTTTTATTAAAAAATATTTGAAATTAACATTAATGAAATAGATCACTAATTATGACTGAGACTATTCTATTAGTGCCCACCCTAAGTGTACTTTAATAGGTTTGAATTCAGAGTTTTCCTTCTCCTAGACTAGTTGCCTAAAGAAGGTTAAAGCGTCAAGTGAAATAGATCACTAATTATGACTGAGCCTTTTCAAGTAGTGGCCATCCCAAGATTAGTTTAATAGGTTTAAATTCAGTTTTCCTTCTCCTAGACTGGTTGCTTAACCAATGTTAAAGAGTCCAGTCTGCCCTACTATTTACCCATAGGTGGAGGGAGGGTAATAAGAATTATACCTTTCCCAAATGTATTATCCCTATGTGAAACTATAGCTTCGTCTAGGATTTGAACTCGGATCGAACAAGTCCATTTCCTTGGACTAACCTTTACACCACTGCCTCCAACTTAATTAACTGGTTACCTATCCAACTTATTTATTTTTGATGGGTACTCAAATTTTTTGAAACACTTATTAATACTCACTGTTTTATCTATTGAACCCATAGATAGGACTCTAATAGGTACTACCACTCCAGGTCAGAGTGGACCTGAGAGTAATGGTGATAAAAGGGTCATCCACATTCTGCAGAGCTCTAGAATTGGATCTTCATCATCAGATAGATTTTAACGTCATGCCCAGGACAGTAAGACCCTCAGCCACCGCCTAGTATATATAGGATTAAAAGGTATGAATCCACTCTCCCTCCAGCTATGGATAAATAGTAGGGTAGATGGGCTCTCTAACCTGGGTTAGGCGAGGAAAACTCTGAATTCACGTCGCATTTGATTAACTAATTATCTCGCGCCTAATCCCACGGTTTTCAAGGGGTCAAGTAAAAAGATCATTACCCGTCAAAACTGTCGGGTAACTTTCTATAGTTATTCTGAATATAACGGATCCTAATTCAAAGTATGCTAACTACAGGTGCGTACATAAATCATAAGCTGATATGAATTATGTAACAGTATGTTTATAGTTATATTTTTGTGCTGTTATTTTCTGAGAGTTTTTTTTTTGCACGGGATCCTATTAGATAGGAATAATTCTTAGGCAGATTGATTTAACCAAGGTTGAAGACTCATAGTTAAAGGAATACGGCGAGACGAGTTCAAATCGAAAAATTGCGAAACTGGTATATCCGTTTTCTTAAAACTCAGGGACCCCATGACGCTAGTGCTGAAGGTTTTCTTACTGTCAGTCACGCTGTGTTGTATGGATGAGCTGATAACATGTAAATCTAAATATACGTATATATGTATATTTATGTATGGATGTGCGTAGTGTAATCGTTATACTCGTAGGAACTGGATACCATAAGACGAATTAAAATCCTGGACAAGGTTGTTTGCATTTCACATAACACTAATAATCTTAGGAAAGGTATGAATCCAACTATTCTCCCTACAGCCATGGGAAAATACAAGGATTGACCAAGTTCTTTAACCTTGGTCAGGCAACTAGTCTAGGAGAAGGAAAACTCTGAATTCAAACTTGCTAAACTCCGCTTAAGAAATGACCTTGTGTCATATACTACTTGTGCAGAGGGCTTGGTATGTATTTATGTAATTTTAATTCTAGTGACTCTGCAATTATATCTTTTGTGAATAAAATCCAACTAATATATTGGTTTAGGAAATTAATATTTCATATTTGATTTTTGTTAGTTTATAAATATTATAAAACTCCATATATATATATATATATATATATATATATATATATATATATATATATATACGTGGCTGATACACTACTAAAAACTGATACTTGTCACAGCTGTACTTGCAATCATTGAGGAGGGACTTACAATACTCAGGATTCTTTACCAGAAAACCAAATGATTCTTTATCAGAGGATTACCAAGGATCCAATTCCACTGCTAAAGCCTATAACCATAACAATATATATATATATTCTAATATATTATATATATATATATATATATATATATATTATTAAGGTTGTTATGTATTTATGTAATTTTAATTTTAGTTCCAGTGGCTTTGCATTATATCTTTTTTGAATAAAATCCAATACATTGGTTTAGCATAACATATGAATATGAAACAATCTAAATATAAGTATATATATATATTTATGCGTGGATGTGCGTGGTGTAATGGTTACCATCGTAGGAAAAGGACATGGTGAGTTAAAATGCTGGACGACATCCTTTGCATTTCACATAGTGCTATTAACTCCAAGTAAAGGTATAACTCCAACTATTCTCCCCCCAGCTATGGGTAAATAGTAGGATATACTGAGCTCTTTAACCTTGGTTAGGCAACTAGTCAAAGAGAAGGAAAACTCTGAATTCAAAATCCAAAAGAAATTGACCATGTGCCACGTCCTATTTATGTGTTGGGGTTGGTAAATATGTATTTGACTCATAGATGGGACCCTAACGCGTACTACATCTGCGGAGCATAGTTGATCTTGGAGTAATGTCGATGAAGGGGTACTCCACATTCTTAAGATATCTTGAAATGGAACCTTACCATCTGTAGCGTAATTATTATGGTCTACATGGAATTTGGGGATTGACAAACGGGAAAAGAGAAAAATTGGTCCTTTTTCGGCTGGACCTTCGTAAGGGGAGACGGGGCTTCTCGAGTTCCCGGTGATGTGTTTCGCATAGTAGTACCAAATATGATTTACGATAGAATAATTTGACCTTACCCAGCCTCGCTCTCTCTCCTTGTCTCTGAAAAAGTACCCACGAGCCTATAAAGGAATAAACAACCCCTTGGTGACTATACAACTTGCATATGTTGTTTCTGAACTAACGACAACTGCTACTACTAACGAGTACTACTACGACCCGACTGGCTCTATGCTACACCATCAGATATAGTTTAGGATCATACCTAGGACAGGCACCAGTTTAGCTGAGTCGGTTCCGATTTCGATTCCAGATCTGTGTAGTAAAATGGCGACGTCCTCCTCAGACGCAAAACAATCTCCCTAGTCTAGCGATAGTGAAAGGAGGATGGATTCACTTAGTCAACTCCTCCTACTTTACTTAATTTCTCGTTCCTTACTACATTTGGGGCACCAGAGGGCGTCGTCAGTGATATAATTTTCTTGTGTGAACGGGTATTTAGGGGGGTACGCTGGGATACATTTGGCTGTTATTGACTTTGGACGAGCGGAGACACATGTACGGTGAATTTGGTTGGCTCTTGCGAACAACCAATCAAATGCACGGCATTGTCTATTTAAGTGGTCTACGGATAAACGGATACAGACATAGAATATTTTGGATTTTTAGCTTCCAGCTCCGCACTGTTAGGCTTCTTCTCTTCTTCTTCTTCTTCTTCTTCTTCTTCTTCTTCTTCTTCTTCTTCTTCTTCTCTCTCTCTTCTTCTTCTTCTTCTTCTTCTTCTCTTCTCTTCTTCTTCTTCTTCTTCTTCTTCTTCTTCTTCTTCTTCTTCTTCTTCTTCTTCTTCTTCTTCTCTTCTTCTTCTTCTTCTTCTTCTTCTTCTCTCACATCTCTTCTTCTTCTTCTTCTTCTTCTTCTTCTCTTCTCTTCTTCTTCTTCTTCTTTCTTCTTCTTCTCTCTTCTTCTTCTTCTTCTTCTTCTTCTTCTTCTTCTAATTATCTTATTTTGCAATTTCCATTGAATTGTAATTCGTACCGTACCAGCCTCCCTAGGGAGAACGCGTTCCAGAAAATTGATAATTTTTTTCTCTTGAAATAATATCATGGAATAATTTCGTGCAATAAGTGTCCTAAATAGAAAAAAAAAAAAAATTTAATTTCCAATTATTAAAAAATGAAAAATATTGCAAATATTTTTATTACCGCCATTTGCGGACGTAAATAATGAATGCATGTCACTGTGGTATTTTCAAATTATACCCTCATCACTTACGCCATTATTCAGTCTTGTTCAATAACAACAACAATAATATGGGAAGAAAAACAATTATATGGATACTTCAAACGACAAATTGGGGAGGTTGTATATGAAAAAAAAAATTGAACATGGTGAAGAAAAGGAAACCTCAAGAGAGAAACTGAAGCGCTAATAATTGCTGCACAAAATAATGCCATAAGAACAAATTATATCAATGCAAAAATTGATAAGACACAACAAACAGTAAATGTAGAGCGTGTGGTGACAGAGATGAAACCATATACTATGTATTAAGCGAATGTAACAAACTAGCAAAACGGGAATAGAAAGCTAGGCACGACCGAGTTGGGAAGGTGAGTTCTATCCTCAGGTTTCCAGGAGTCTTCTGAGTATTCTAGCCAATTGCAGCAATGCAGTAATCTGGATGGTCTCAATTCTTCCCTTTGATTTCCAATTCCTCCAGTCTCTTTTCCAAACGTTTTGGGGACCGTTCCAAGTGCACCAACTACAATTGGTTTCATTTTCATCTCATATTACACAGCTTTTTCAATTCTCTAGCAAGGTCCACGTATTTGTCTATATCTCGAATTTTATCTCCAAATTTATGTTTCATTCTCAAGAACAGATTCTGGTTTATGCATTTATCATTTTTGTTGTCTTCTTCTTCTTCTTCTTCTTCTTCTTCTTCTTCTTCTTCTTCTTTCTTCTTCTTCTTTCTCTTCTTCTTATTCTCTTTTCTTCTTCTTCTTCTTTCTTCTTTCTTCTTTCTTTATGTCACTCTTCTTCTTCTTCTTCTTCTTCTTCTTCTTCTTCTTCTTCTTTCTTCTTCTTCTTCTTCTTCTTCTTCTTCTTCTTCTTCTCTTCTTCTTCTTCTTCTTCTTCTTCTTCTTCTTTCTTCTTCTTCTTCTTCTTCTCTTCTTTCTTCTCTTCTTCTTCTTTCTTTATGTCACTCTCTTCTTCTTCTCTTCTTCTTCTTCTTCTTCTATTCATTCATTCATTCATTCATTTTCAATTAGTTCTCTAGTCCCTCATTTGATCACTTCCTCCTCATTTATTCCTAACATTTTCCAATCATTCTGAATATTACTTTTGTAGAATTGATATTAGGAGAAACTGACACGATGGGATAATTCTCACTAATTCTTCTTTATGTGATGACGTTCACGTTGTAAAGTGTCTCGCAACGACGTGACCGGAATGTCGCCATTTGTACTCATACAGATCTCTCCTTTCTTTCTTTCTTTCTTTTTTTTAAATACCGCACTCTGTGCCCTGACCCTCGGCCAGCAGACTGGCCTAGACAGAAATCACCACAGCCTGGACACGGCCCATTACAAGCATCTGCGAAAGGTCGTTTTAGTATCACCACCAAAGTGTCTTCTACTTTTTTCTACATTAATGGCCTCACACGATAGGGTACTTTTGAAGTGGGTAAATGTGGCGTTACAGGAGGACTAGAAGCGGCTATCCAGCGTTGTCTGGTTGGTTATTTGGGTTTTACGGCATGTAAACCTTTGTTGGGTCATTTTATGCCGAAGACGTTTCTTTTATTCATTCTTCATGAGTACATATTTTTTAAAACTCAATTTTTTAAAACACATTTTTGCAAACTCATTTTTCCTATTTAATCTATAGATGGAACCCTAACAGGTACTACCACTCCGTGCCAGGGTGAACCAGAGAGTAATGGTGAGGAAGGGGTACTCCACATTCCCCGGAGCTCAAGAATTGGAACTTCACCATCAGATAGAGTTTAACCTCATACCTAGGGGGCACATCTAGCACATATATATGAAAAATGGAGGCGCGTGGTCTAAGGGTTAGTGTTATAGGATATGGGCATGTCGACCCGAGTTCAATTCCTGGACGAAGCTGTTGGCATTTCACGTGGCGCTAATACCCTTGGGAAAGGTATGAATCCAATTCTCCATCCAGTTATGGGTAAATAGCAGGGCAGACTGGGTTCTTTAGCCATAGCTAGGTAACCAATCTAGTAGAAGGAAAAACTCTGAATTCAAACCTGTTGAACTCCGCTTAAGAAATTGACCTTGTGTCGCATCCTGCTGATGTGCGGAGGGGGTTAATAATATATATATGAAAAAGGGCTGGGGCTTACCTGAAGGGCAATAAAATTGAAACAATCATATAGGTGCCAGGGCTTGACGTGACCAGCTGATTGGTCTGTGGGGGCCTCTCCGATCGCCCGTCTGGCCTAAGTAAAGAAAAAAGTGGAGTGTTGCATGTTATAGACAGCTCAGCTACTAGTTCCATCCTTTAGCATCATAGATCGCAAACTACTGCCAACTGGTAGCCCCATTGAGGGGGTCGGTATATTCTAAAGCTCCCACCGACAGGTTTTGAAGTGGGTTATTGTCACCAATCACCATTTACTAAAGGGCACAGAGTCCCCAATATGCACTACATTCCAAGAAGAGATTTACAGTGAAACATATACTGCTAGAGCGTGTAGACTTTGATCTAATAGGAACAAAATACTACCAAGCAAATAATTTGAAAAACCTTTTCACGAAAATAAGACCATCCAGGATTTTACATTTCCTAAAAGAAGTCGGATTTTACTTGAAAATATGAGTAATTAAACAATAGTTCAAATCTATACATGTATACATTTGTTTTGGAGGCGCGTGGTTAGAGTCGTAGGAAATGGACTCTTCGACCCGAGTTCAATTCCTGGACAGAGCTGTTTGCATTTCACATGGCGCTAATACCTTTCGGAAAGGTAACCAGTGCTAGGTAACCAGTCTATTAGAAGGATAACTCTGAATTCAAACCTGTTGAACACCGCTTAAGAAATTGATTTAGTGTCACATCCTGCTCGTGCGTAGGGTTTGGTAAATGTATATATATATACTTCTACCAAACAATCGCTATGAATTCAAAACTTAGTCGGCATTAACTTACCCACCGAGGTTGAAATGCCGTAAACCAAACCAAACCAAAATGTAATGGAGTAGTGACACTGGCTTGATAACCATTACACCACGATGGTACGCTTGAATAGTTTGTAAGATGGGAGGAAAATGGCTATACATCTGCTGTTTTGTTGGGTGCTGATTATACGATTTACTCAAAAAAGAATACCGCAACACCTATGTAGATCCCATCAAGCTTTATTCTGCAAAATCAACATTTTTATAGTAAAATTCATTGTCCAATGCATTTTTATAGTAAAAATCATTTCCAATGCATTTTTATAGTAAAATCATTTCTATTGTATTTTTATTGTAAAAATCATTTCTAATGCATTTCTATTGTAAATATCATTTCTAATGCATTTTTATAGTAAAAATTATTTCCAGTGCATTTTTATAGTAAAAAATTATTTCTATTGTATTTTTATAGTAAAAATCATTTCCAATGCATTTTCATAGTAAACATCCTTTTTAATGCATTTTCATAGTAAGAATCATTTCCAATGCATTTTTATTGTAAAAATCATTTTCCAATTTTTTTTATAGCAAAAAATCATTTCCAATGCATTTTTAGCAAAAATCATTTCCAATTCATTTTTTATAAAATCATTTCCAATGCATTTTTATAGCAAAAATCATTTCCAATGCATTTCAAAAAAATTTTTCAAATTCTTTTTAATAGCAAAATCATTTCCATTCCATTTTTATAGCAAATTTTATTTCCATTCATTTTTATTAAAAACATTTCCAGTGCATTTTTATAGTAAAATGCATTTTTGTAAGAGTCCAGGTGATGCAACATCCCTACAACTTGGGAGAATTCCCGTGTGAATATATTCGATCGTTAATCAGATATTTGGGGGTTGTTCTTTGTGTTTGAGATATTGAAGATAACCATTGATGGGTTTGTGGTTAGCAGGTGATCGGGTTTAAGAAAAGTGAAGTCATAGTAAAGGTTTAACAGATTAGTGACTTGGCCGCCACCACGGAACAACGTTTTAAGGTTTTTCTTCCTCTTCTGTCTTCAATTCATTTCTTTCTTTTTTTTGCATTCTTCCTTTTCTTTTCTTTCTTCATTATTTTTCTTTTCCCCATTCTTCTTTTTTATGTTTTCTTCTTTCTTCTTTCTTTTCTTCTTTCTTTTTGTATTTCTTTTTTTCTTTGGTCTTTTTTCTTTTTAGTATTTCTCTTTTCTTTTCTTTTTAGATTTCTTTCTTTCTTTTTCTTTTTTCTCTTTTTTCTTTTTTCTTTTTGCTGTTTTTGTTTCTGCATCCTTCTTTTTTTTCTCTTTTTTTTTTTTCTTTCTTCATTTCATTTCTTTTCTTTCTTTCTCTTTTTGCATTCATTATCCCTTTTCTTTCTTTTCTTTTTTATTAATTTATTTTTCTTTTCCCCTTTCTTTCTTTTTTTTTTTCTTCTTTCTTTCTTTCTGTCTTTCTGTCTTTCTTTTTTGTTTCTGCAATCCTTCACTTTTTTCTTCTTGTTGTTTTTTTTTTCTTTTAGTTATTCCGTCCTTTTCTTCTTTTTAGATTTTTCTTCTCTTTCTTTTTTTTCTTTCTTCTTTTGTTTCTTTCTTGCTTTTTTGTTTCCTTCCTGCATACCGCCTTTCTTTTTTTTTTTCTCTTCTGTTTTTTTTTTTTTCTTTTGTTTTTTCTTTCTTTCATCATTCTTTTCTTTTTCTTTTTTGCATTCTTCCCTTTTTTTCATTTCCCGTTTTTCTTTTTTGAAATTGTCTTCCCTATTCTTGTGTTTCATCTCTGCTTTATTTCTTTTCTTTTCTTTCTTTTTCTTTTTGCATTCTCCCTTTTTTTTTCTTTCTTTCTCTTTTTTGCATTCTTCCTAGTATGTGTCTCTTTCTTTCTTTCTTTCTGTTATCTATTCTTTGTAGCATTCTTCCCTTTTTTTTTTGTTTTCTTCTTTCTTTTTCTTCTCTCTTTTTTGCACATTCTTCATTTATCCCTTCCTGATTTGTGGTTCTTTTGTTCTTTCCTTTCTTTTCCTCTCTTCTCTCCCTTCTTCTTTCTTTCTCTTCTCTTCTTTCTCTTCTTTCTTTCTTTTCTTTGTAGCATTCTTCTTCTCCCATTTTTTTTTTTCTTTCTTTTCTTTTTTTGCATTCTTCCTATTTTGGTTCTTTCTTATCCTTNGAGAGAGAGAGGCAGAGAGCACGAGTGTAAGAGCAGGAGAGATGAGAATCAGGAATGATCGGTGAGTAGGAGAAGATGATAATTGTAAGCTCTAAGGGTCGTGGGACATGTCGCTGATTAGTGAAAGAGGGGGAAACCTTAGACCAATAGAAAATTGTAACAGACAGGAGATGCGGAGAGAGAGACGAAGAGAGAGAGAGAGAGAAGCAAGAGAGGAGAAGGAGAAGAGAGAGAGGAGAGAAGAGTTATTTGGCTAAACTGAAGGATGGTGGAGATAGTGATTTGTGGAAAAGGAAATAATAAACCGAAAAGTGGGGTAACTGAAAAATGACAGAGATGAGAGAGAGAGCGAGAAGAGAGAAAGACGAGAGAAGATAGAGAGAGGAGCAGAGACGGGGGGTAAGTGAGAGAGAGAGGAGGCCGATATATGATTGGGCAAGGTTAAATGTGCTGAGAATAAGTTTAGGAAGTTCAAAAAAAAGAAAACAAAAAACGCGAATGGGTCTATCTAAGATTGTATGCATAAAAGGAATCTAGGAGAGAAAGAGAGGTAAGGGAGACGAGTAAATGGAGAGAGAGAGAGAGAGAGTAAGAGAGAGAGGTGATATGAATTAGGGAAATTTAATGTTGGTGAGATAATAAATGATTAGAGGATAAACAAAAAGGCAGTAGGTCTAGTATCGTGAGGCAATTCATGGGAGAAGAGAGAGAGAGAGAGACTGGGAGAGAGAGAGAGAAAGAGAGAGAGAGAAGAACGAGAGGAGAAGAGGAACATGAATAAACAGAGAAGAGAGAGAGAACATTGGAATATACAACGAGAGATGGGTGAAGATGACAGATTGAGAAAGACAAGAAGACTGGATAATATATATATATATATAATATTATATATATATATAAAGAGAGAGCAGGAGACAGGTACGGAGGGGAGGAGAAGGAGAGAGGAGAGAGAGGAGAGAGAAAGAGAAACATATTGACAGAAGAGACAGACCAGAGGGAAAGATAGACGAAGCGGGAGAAATAGAGAAATAGAAAATGAATTGGACTTAAGATGAAGAGAGAGAGAGAGAGAGAAGAGAGAGGGACGAGAGAGAAGGGCGAGAGAGAAGAGGGAGAGGGGGGCGCGCGGTGATAGAGGAGACGAGAACTATACAAGAAGAAATTGTAATAAGAGAAGTACGAGAGAGAAGAGAAAGCCAGAGGAAAGAGAGGAGAGGGATATGAATTAGCAAGTTTAAGATCTGGTGAGAGAATCTAAAAGATTAGACAAGAGGATATAAACAAAAAAGTAGTAGTTAGTATCGTGAAGGAAAGCTTAAAGGAGGAGAGAGAAAGAGAGAGAGAGGAGGGATCAGAGAAGAGAGGAGGGAGGAGAAGAAGGGGAAAGTGGGGGGGAGTTGGATTTGCAAGGTTAAGGGTAGTGGGAGGATTAGTGATTTCCAGGAAAAAAGAGAGGTTTGATTTTGACACGCTTCCTTTTTCTAGAACGTTGACCACGCACCTAGGGCTATTAGCTGACACTGCAGGTTAATACACTTTGTTACCTACACAAAAACTTTACAAACAAAATGCCGCGTAGCTATACAAAGCGCAAGCATATTACGACCTACACAACACATACTACGTTATTATATATACAATATATACTTATAATATACTAATATATAATTGTAAGTCTATTTTTTGTACTATGTATATTCATATACTATGTTATATACTATGCTCGATTATTATATTACCATATATAAGTTGTAACACCGGTTTGTTTGAGAATGGCTTTTGCCGACCAATTTTTTGACATATTACATATTATATATTATATATAACATATGTATATATTATATATTTTATGGTGTAGTCGTAAAAAGTCGCCGACAACTATTTTTGATTTTTCCCAGAGGTGTGGTAGGGGGCCGAATCCTGTTGCCATACATATGACCTACCTACCATTGAGTACCCTTGTTATCCAGGGCTTGGCTACAGTGTTTAGCAACTACACGTAGGCATCTGAATTCAGCTGATACTCTCTTTGAAAAAATGCGGAGTTATCACATCACCCTCAGAAGACACACAACTGAAAACGATCACATTTAGCCTGCATGACACGAGAAATGTCCTTGGATTGTATGCAAAGCCATCTGTTATCCCTGCGTGTTGTGCTTTTGATCTTGGAAAAAAGGTTATCAAGGGAAATGAACCAGATTGTTTGTGGCTCAGCAGGGTATTTCACTTTGCTCAGAAGTTTATTGCCTTTGTCAGATGATTTTCACGGGCCTTTTCTGGGGGCAGTTGACTCCTGGGACGCAGTGTTCAGGGAGCATTGGGCAGCAACCATAATCTCCTTATTTTGATGGCCGGCGCAGATCATCATGATACAAGTTATTCCCTTCCCTGATTTAGGTAAGTATGTCAGATTACCCGAAACATCATATATATATATATATATATATATATATCTATATATATATATATATATGTTTGAGTATATTATTTACATTGGTACAATTTTGCTACCATTGGTTTCTTGCTGTGTAGCAGTCATCAGGCAAGGAAAGTGTTTTGAAAAGATTTTTCAAAACACTTTCGTTGCCTGATGACTGCTACACAACAAGAAACTACTGGTAGCAAAATTGTTCCAATGTAAATAAATATAAACTAAACATTTATTTATTTATCTATTAACGCTCTATCACTGATATTGAAGACTTCTAATAACACTGACGTGGTTTACAACCACTTCTTCAGTATAATAGTGCCAACTATACACACTTGATAATATACTAAATACCATATAAAAAGTTTTTAAAGGTACAAAAATTTAATTAAACTGCGAAAGGAGCGTATACATTTTAAAAAGAAAGTAGTTGAACTATACTATATATTTCATTCTATTTGTTTCTTTTTCATCAATCTCATCAGAGAATTCCACATGATAGCATGCTTTGAAAAGCACGAAGGGATTGACTTTACAATGAGAAATTATATCATAATATATATTAAATATATATATATTATATATATAGGTATATTGTAAAACAAAATTTCTTTTGCGATGAAACAAAGAAAAATACAGTGCTCAATCACAGTTTGTAAGAGCTAAAAATTTATTATTTTACAATGTTTTCATAGATCAATGTTCATTATCAACGACGCGGTTTCATGCCGAAGCAATCATCAGGTGAGAAGTAAGATCCAATTGGTGTTTGTTGTGGTTCTTTAACTCAAAGAACCGACGTTATTTACAATCTAAAATGTGTCTTTAGTAAAAGAACCACAACACACATTGGATCTTACTTCTCACCTGATGATTGCCTTCGGCATGAACCGCGGTCGTTGATAATGAACATTGATCTATTGAAAACATTGTAAAATAAAAAAATATATATATATATATATATATATATATATATATATATATAGGTTAAATTATTATTATTGTGGAGAATGATTATAGAGGGCTCAATTACTTATGAAGAGCTTTATTTATTTATTTATTATAATTATAAAGTCGGTCCTACCATTGGTTTCTGAATAACACTTTTTCGGGTTTATCGTCTTCAGAGGGTTCGACTTATATAATTATAAATAAATAAATAAATAAATAAATATATATATATAATATATATATATATATAGTGTGTGTGTGTGTGTGTGTGTGTGTACATGTATATTGAAAGACAGATACAGATAATTAATCGAGAAGAATAACTGATAAAATTACGGCGAAGAATGTGCATTCTCAAAATCTCAAAACAACGTCTCAATCGTAAGTTTCCAGACGAATGACGATTTCTAAAATGTTGTTAATCCCAACCATGCTTCCTTGATTTCGACGTTGGTTCCTTGCAGACAGCGTCTTCGGAAGAACAGATGAAATATTGGTTTATAGTCAGATCATACTTACTGGTCCATGTTTCTATTAGACCCACGAAATTAAGCAGCGGTAAACCTCTCGAGTTTCTTGCTTTCTCTTGTTTTGGAAGTCCGTCACAGACGACGATGACATTCCTCCATATCTTTATTTGCGGACCCTATGGTGGCTCATTAGTCAAATTCTGGACTTGCAGATGCGGTCACACACAGTGCAGGGGAAATTCCCATCTACATTTTGTTGTTCATGACGGCGAAGACGTCGCCGCTCTGCAGTTCTGTTTATCTCATTATTGAACTGCTTAGCTCCTGTACGACAGGCGTCTCGCTACCATGTCTATATATATCAAATATATAGTATATAGTATATAGTATATATTTAAATCATCCCTTATAGAGAGCTCATACCAAATTTATGGGAGTATATATTAATAAGTCTACTTTATTTATTTCTTTTGGAAGTCCGTCGCAGACGACGATGATTTCACTCCATATCTTCATTTGTGGACCCTCTGGTGTCTCATTAGTTCAATTCTGGACTTGCAGATGCGGTCACACACATTGCAGGGGAAATTCCCATCTACATTTGATTGTTCATGACGACGAATACTACGTCATGTTTATCTCATTATTGAGCTGCTTAGCTCCAGTGCGGCAGGCGTGTCGCCGACCCTGTCTGTAGGGGGCCAGGTCTTCCACGGGGTCTGTGCAGCCTCTTTCCACTTAAACTATCTCACGCATAAGTTTCACTTCATGCCACCTCCTGACAACGCAACTTGAGGACTGTGTTAGCAACCAAGCAAACTTTAGCCGATCAAAATAACAACTAAAATGTAGCAAAAATTCTCCTGCAATTGTTTCCGTACATAATATGACCATGATCTTTATTTCTTAGGCCGGCAAATATCCCAGTGTTCCACGGAGATTTCAGTCATTTCCTGTTCGTCCCTAGGATCATATTTTTATTCCTACTTATCCACCATCTCCTAATTCCTGTAATTAATTTAGCGCATCTTATTATCCTTGTGACATTATGTATACTCAAACAGCACACCAAAAAATAAAGAAATAACCTGAAGATAAGAATGGAAAGAAAGAAAGAAAAAAAAGAAGAAAAAAGAAAAAGATAGATAGAAATTAATAGAGAAGAATGGAAAAATAAAGAAATAACCTGAAAGATAAGAATGGAAAGAAAGAAAGAAAAAAAGAAAGAAAGAAAGAAAAATAGATAGATAGAAATTAATAGAGAAGAATGGAAAAATAAAGAAATAACCTGACAGATAAGAAAGAAAGAAAGAAAGATAGGGAAATAGATAGATTGATATTAACAGAGAAGAATGGAAAAATAAAGTATTAACCTGACAGATAAAAATGGAAAGAAAGAAAGAAAGAAAGAAAGAAAGAGGTGAATGGAAAATAAGATAGAAATAACCTTACAGAGAGGAATTAAAAGAATGAAAGACAGAAAGAAAGAGATGTTGAGAACCACTGACTTAGAAACTTTCATATTTGATGAGGCATAGGAAATGCCTAGAACATTCAATTAGCCATATGATTTTACAGCGTCTTGTGATGGGCAAATAAGTAGGTAATACAATTTGAATACCGTATTCGCCTGAGAGTGATAGGAAGTACATATGTTTACCCATGGTTTTAATGGGCGGATTCGTGTATATGCTTTTAAGCAATTAAATAGGAAATACAATCCATGGAAGTTAAAATAACTTTTCCGTCCCAAATCGACAGAAAGTACCGTATTTGACGGCATATAGGACGCACTTTTTCCCAAGATTATGGCTCAAAAAATTGCCCTGCGTCTTATACATCGTAGGTGAAGTTTGAGACCTCCTGTAGGCTAGACTAAACGCTCACTAACCCAGCTTACGCTCAGTAATTCTACCTGACCTGAAATTTCAAATTGCTTTTATACAGCTATGTTTCTGCTTGTGTAATCTACAGCTAGACGGTTTTCAACAAAATATGCTTAAATACACTAAAAACTGTTATTCCTGAATCTGATCTGCTGAAATAGGGGTGCGTCTTAGAGGCCCATGCGTCTAGGAGAAGGAAAAATCCGAATCCAAACCTGTAAAACTATGTTTAAGAAATTGACATAATCGAATCCTGCTCGTGCGGAGGGGTTGGTATATATATATATATATATATATATATATATATATATATATATATTAAGTCACCCACAAACATGCTTCGGCGTTTCACGCCTCTTCAGTGTGGCTAGACACAACAACTATCCTTATATAATATTCTCCAAAAATCGGAGGGCTGGTAAATATATATATATATATATATATATATATATATATATATATATATTGTAGATGATATGGTGGTATATTTTTAATTAGACAGTGTTCAATATCATTGATAGTCCGTTTATATTTGAGTTAAGGTAGCGAGTAACTGGAGTTGAAAGCTGCGTACTGACAGTTTCTCGCCTTTGCAATCTTCAGACTAAGATCGCGTTGGTGAGAGACTGTCAGTTACCAGTTTTTGACTTCATGTCCACCTACCTTAACTTATATAAACATATATACGTATATACTAAACTCAATTCTTTCAGCATTTTGCTATCTGCAGGGGGCTGTGTGTTGGGGGTGGGGAAGCAATTAGGGTCATGTTACATTTAATGCATTTAGGGACTTAAAAAAACTTTTAATGTCGGAAGATTGGATGATTGATGTTTAAACACTAAATGGTTGGGATTGTCTTGTTTTCGGATTAATTTTTACAAACTAATTAATTAATTGCGACTGATTAATCGATTAGTTAATAGAATTGATTAGTCCTGATAGTTTCGTTACGTCTACAAATGCGTCACTTTTCAACAAAATTGGTTTATTTTCTTAATGGCTTCATTCTTTTAGTTTAGCTATTTAATTCTTTTTTTCTTAATTTCAGTTTCGCGTTCTGTTAGAGGCGCGTGAATGAGAGACATTATTCAACTCAGAAAATGATGATGAATGTTTTTAGAACTTACGGTGATAACCTTAGATCTGTTTGTAGAGGCTCACCCTAGTGAACCATAAGATTCAGGTTTCGATATTGGCTACCGATTTTAGTTTGTTTTATTTAATTCTTATTTTATTTTTTAAATTTCAGTTTTGAGTTCTGTTAGACGCACGTGACGGAGACACATTATTCAACTCAGAGAATGGTGAAGAAAACTTACAATACCTCTGCTAAAAACCTTAGCTCAGTCGTTGAAGCCTCCAACGAGGAACAATCAAGGTTCCGGGTTCGATACTGGTTAAAACTTTTAGTTTATTTATTTATTTTCTTTTTGTAAATTTCAGTTTTACGTTCTATTAGAGGCAAATGAATGAGAGACATTATTCAACTGAGGAACCACAAGGTTCCGGGTTCGATACTGGCTACCGCTTTTAGTTTCGTTATTTAATTACATTTTTTTTTCTAATTTCAGTTTCGCGTTCTGTTAGACGCACGTGAAGGAAACACATTATTCAACTCAGAAAATGACGAATGCTTGTAGAACTAGCGGCTATCATGTTAAATTAATCTGTGAAGTTCAGCCTAGTGAACCACAAGATTCTGGGTTCGATACTGGCTACCGCTTTTAGCTTAGTTATTTAATTATTTTTTTGTTGTTTTTTTATTTCAGTTTCGCATTCTATTAATGCACCTGAAGGAGTGTTTGACTTTCTTGGAACTGCCCTTATATGTTCTGGTCTAACGCCCCCGAAGGGCAAAAGGTAGCAAGTAAGGAGACGTAATCCTTACATTGGTATCGAACCTGGAACCTGACGATTCCTAGGTCCCTTTTATCATTAGGGAATATTAATAACATCTGTGGAACATTATTTATATTTACCAACCCCTCGCCCGAGCAGGATGTGACACAAGATCAATATATTAAGTGGAGTTTTTAATAGGTTTGAATTCAGAGTTTTCCTTCTCCTAGACTGGTTACCTAGCTATGGTTACAGAGCCCAGTCTGCCCTTCTATTTACTCATAGCTGGAGGAGAATTGGATTCATACTTTTCCCAAGGGTATTAGCGCAGTGTAAAATGCAAACAGCTTCGGCCAGGAATTGAACTCGGGTCGTATGCTCTTGCCCTAGCCAGCAGGGTGGATGTGAATATCATAATGAGCTGAAAACAGACAACCAACTTGATCACGTGATATATGGACGATACCATTGTATAAAGGAAATGCGAAGTATAACGGTTATCGTCGTGCAAAATGAACTCGGCGAACGAGGTTCGAATTCTGGTTGGTACGGTTTGCTTTTTCACTTTGCGCTAATATCGTTGGGAAAAAACATCAACCATTCTTTTCGCTTCTTTCTCACTAAAAAATAATGGATAAGATTGGCCTCTCTTGTCTTGGAAGGCAAAAATAGATAAGACGCAGCAGAATAGCAAGTGCAGAATGTGTGGAGATAGAGACGAATCAGTCAATCATATAATAAGCGAATGCAGCAAACTAGCACAAAGAGAGTACACGACTAGCACGACTCTGTGGGAAAGGTGATCGACTGGGAACTGTGCAAGAAATTCAATTTTGGCTTGTCTTGGAACTGAAACCGGTTTAAAGAGAAATAATTCTGAATTAAAAACCAGCTGTATTCCGCATAGAAATTGACCTTGTGTCGTACCTTGATTTTGTTTTTCTTTTCTTTTTTCTTTTTTTCTTTATTTAACATTTGTTCTTCTTTTTTTCTTTCATTCTTTTCTTCTCTTCATTCATTATTTCTTTTTTTTTTCGTTCTTTCTGTCTTTCTTTCTTACTTGTTTTTCATTCATAACTTTCGTTTTTTCTTTCTTTTTTCTTTCTTTCTTTTACGTTCTTTCTTTTTTGTTTCATTTTTCTATTACCTTTTTCTTTCTTTCTTTCTCCAATTGTTTATCCCCCCCCCAGTTCTTTCTTTCTTTCTTCTTTCTTCTTTCTCTTTCATTTTTCTTTCTTTTTGTTTTTTCTGTCTCGGTCTTTCTTTCTCTTTCTTTCTTTCTTTCTTTCTTTCTTTTTCTTTCTCTTTCATGTTTTTCTTTCTTCTTTTTTCTTCTGTTCTTTCTTTCTTTCTTTCTTTCTTTCTTTCTTTTTTCTTTCTTTAGTTTTCTTTCTTTCTGTCTCTTTCTTTCTTTCTTTTTTCTAGTGTTTGTTAATTTATCCCCTTCCTTAATTTCACATCCTGATATTTCCCTTTCTCTATTAACTTGTTCTAAATTCCCCCCTCCCTTCTTCCCCCCTCCCTTTCTCCCTCCCTTACTCTTTACTTCCCTCCCTTCCTCTCTCCTGTCTCCTTCCATCTCTCTATTTGCCCTTCCTTTCTCTCTCTTTCTTCCTCATTACCCCTCTCTCATTTCCTCTCCCTCTCTCATTTCCTCTCTCTCCCTTCTTTTCTTCCCACTCCCTTTCTTTCTAATTTCCTCCTTGCTTCGTTCTAAAATACAAATTAGTTCTATCCATTCCTCCGTCCATCACTCCCTCCCCCTCCCTCCCTTCCTTCCACTAACTCCACTCCTTTCCTCCACTCACTTCCTATCTAATTTCTTCTCTGTTTCGTTCTGAAGTGCAAATCACTTCTATCCATTACTCTATTCCTCCGTCTCTACGTCCCTTCATTCCTTCCTTCCTTCATCCTTCTCTTTCTCTCCTTTCTCTTCTTCTCGACCCTCCTTCATTCCTTCCATTCTCTCTTCCTCCCTCCCTCGCTATCTTCCTACTTTCTAACTTCACTCCTTCCCTCCACTCACATCCTATCTAATTTCTTTCCCGGTTTCGTTCTGCAGCGCAAATCACTTCTATCCATCAGTCTATTCTACCGTCCTTTCCTTCCTTTCTTCCTTCCTTCCTTCCACTCACTTTTCCTCCTTCTCTCCCTCCTTTCCTTCTTTCCACTCGCCTTCCCTCCCACTCCCTTCCTACCTAATTTCTTCCCTGTTTCATTCTGCAGTCTAAATCACTTCTATCCATTCCTTCTTTCCTTCCTTCCACTCACTTTCCCTCTTTCTCTCTCTCTCCTTCCCAATAACTCCCTCCTTTCCTTCTTTCCACTCCCCCTTTCCCCACTCACTTCCTACCCAATCTCTTCCCCTGTTTCATTCTCCAGTCCAAATCACTTCTATCCATTTCCTCCAATGGGAAATCGTCTCCCGCTTTAATCAAACCGTCCATTTACGCGCCAGTTTAGGATCGGTCGACCAACCATTTCCCAATTCTCACGTGAAGCTTCACTAGTCCTTAATTCAGACTGCCTCATTTACGCTACAATCTAATCGGCGCTAAGGAGACGTGTCTCTTCGACGCTCAATTATACCCCATGTTTGCCTGACCTGCATACAATTACTGTTTATTTGTAAAGATCGGATCTTACAATGAGGCCGCTGGGTGCAGAATAACCTTCATTTGTATTCTTTGCATTCCGTTTGCTTATTCCAGCTGACAGGTCTCAGACCTAATATACTAGCTGAAAGGATATTATTATCATTATTATTATTTATTTCACTCTATTCGAGTTTTTCACACCTGCAGAAGCCGGTGGTTCACTAGAGGCTGAGTGACAGTAAGTCTCCTCAGGTCTCCAGGACTCTTTTGAGTATTCCAGCCGATTTCAATAATGCTGTAGTCTGGATGGTCTCGATTCTTCCTCTGATTTTTAATTCATCCAGACTCCTTTCCAACCCCTTGGAGATTGTTCTCAGGGCCCCAATCACAATCGGCACGACCATAACCCTCATGTTCCACAGTTTTCTTAGTTCTCTGGCAAGGTCTAAGTATTTATCGATCTTTTCGTTTTCTTTCATTTTCACTCTGTGATCGGCCGGGACGGCAAAATCCACGAGATGACAATTATTATTATTATTATTATTATTATTATTATTATTATTTCACTCCATTCGTGTTTTTCACACCTGCCGTAGCCGATGGTTCACTGGAGGCTGAGTGACAGCAAGTCTCCTCAGGTCTCCAGGAGTATTCCAGCCGATCTCACTAATGTTGTAGTCTGGATGGTCTCGATCCTTCCTCTGATTTCCAATTCATCCAGCTTCTTTTCCAGTGATTTCGAAGGGCAGCAATTACAACTGGTACGACATTCATCTCCATGTTCCACAGCTTCCTCACTACTCTGCCCCCCCACACCGTGATGTGATTCGCATAGAAGTACCGAACATGATTTAAGATAGAATAGTTTGATAGTACCCACTCTTTCTCTTTCTCTCTAAAAAAGAACCCACGAGCCTAGAAATAAATAAACAGCCCCCTTGTAACTATACGACTTGCATATGTTGTTTCTACTAACGACTATCATTACAACTCGACTGCCGTATGCAACAATCTAAATTTAGTCAGCAAATTTAGAATAATTATTCAAGGGTTATTTTCTGCCGAAGACAAAGTTGTATTCAATCTTCATGAGTATTGAAATGTTTAAAAACTCAATTTGTTAAACATATTTTCAAGTCCTTTTTTTCATTTTTAACCCATAGACGAGACCCTAACATGTACTACCACTTCAGATCAGGGTGGACCTGGGAATAATGGCAATGAACTGGTATCCTACACTCCCAGAGATTCAGAATTGGAACTTCACTACTAGAGGCAGTTTAATGTCACACCCAGGAAACTAAGACTCTCACCTACAGCCTTCTAGCACATGTATGATAAAAAGGGTGGGAGCTTTGTCATAAGAGAAATAGGCTTGGGACAATCATATAGTTGCTAGGACTTGATTTGACCAACCGTTTAATCGGAATGGGCTTCTCTAATCACCAGTCTCGTAAGGCACAAAGTGTACCATTGCAAATCATGAACTGCTCAGCCACCAGCATTCTCTTAAGCATGTCGGGTCACCATCCACGGCCAACAGGTAGCCGTATTGGGGGTATTTTATCACTTGCAGAGGCGCAGTCGGTGTACTCTACGGCCCCAGCTAACAGCGTGTGATTATTTCTGGGGTAGAATTTTATTTTATTTTATTATACCTATTGTCGGTATTAGCCTGACAACGAGGGAGTTTATCCCCTTTTCATTAGTGGTTGACCAGGAGATTTTTTTGCTTTCCACCTTACCACACAGATCTAGATATGCGCTACTCATGCGTGGAGTTAAACGAAATCCCTTCTGTCTGTTTGTCTCCACCCTCTCTCTCTCTCTCTCTCTCTCTATATATATATATATATATATATATATGTGGTGTGTGTGTATGTGTGTGTGTGTGTGTGTGTGTGTGTGTGTGTGTGTAGGTAAATCACCTGGTTAGTTGGTGTAAGGATGATTCAAGGATGAGCCTTTTTTAATAGTGGAATATTTAAGTTGGTTTGGACCAATTTAAAATCTTAATGTTCAATGATTTTGGACAGGGTAATATAATGAATAATAGCAGTCCAAAATATATATATATATATATATATATATATATTTATATATATATATATATATGAATGAAGGAACAAATAAAAGGTTTAGCTTTTATTCATTTATTTGGGAACGATATTAACAACCAATGGTTTGCTGCTAAGCATTCATCAGGTAAACGAAATGGTCTTTTTAAAATGACCCGAAATTTGAGACTTTTTACCAATCTCTCTCTCTCTCCCTCTTTCTCTCTCTCTCTCTCTCTCTCTCTCTCTCCTCTATATATATATTATATATATATATATATAATATATATATATATATAATATATATGTATATATATATAGAAAATAAAATTTTAAAAATTTATTACATATATATGTGTGTGTGAAATTTATTTTATTTCATTTTCCTATTATATTCAAAAAGACCATGACAAAGGATGGAAGTCACCCGAAATATTGGAAAAAATAATGTGAACCAAGTCCCAAAAAACGGTTATATATTAGAACAATGTTTTTTGTTTCCTTTTTTTATTTTGTTCACTTTAAATACTTCCTATAATTCCCATGTCAGGGAAAACGTACACAGGAACAATATATTGATACACAACGTGCAAATTGCGCGATTTTGATGATGATGATGATATATATATTATATATATATATATATATATATATTATATATATATATATATATATATGTGTGTGTGTGTGTGGTGTGTGTGTGTGTGTAAGGATATGAAAACACACAATGCTGTTAAAATGAATATATTTATATCAATATGATATAAAATATTTTCATTTTAACAAGCATTGTGTGTTTTCATATCCTTTTAACTCTACTTATACCGTCGGATTCATTTCTTTTCTCTTAACTTTATATAATATATATATATATATATATATATAGACAGAGAGAGAGAGAGATAGAAAGAGAGAGAAGAGAGAGAGAGAGAAGAGAGAGAGAGAGAGAGAGAGAGAGAGGAGGGGGGAGAGGGAGGAGAGAGAGAAAGAAAGACCAAATTGTGGACTCTAATAGAGAGAAAATTGTCTGAAAATATGTAGCCGAGACGCATTGTAAAGACCATGCCCCTGGCCTGTCTTGAGACAGCTGACGTCCACTCTCTGGTTCAGAAAGCAGAGATGTTCGCTTTAATGGTATGGATTATGAGTGTCCATTGCGAAACATAATAACCAGGCGGCCACCCGAAGTTGCCACAGGTTCATCGGAGGCAGCAATGCTCTGTTCTGGAAAAAGTCACGTTATTTTACAATGGTGTAGGTATTGGAAATGAATGAGGTTACGTCTAGAAGAAGACTAATATGTAATACGGTGAATTTATATATATATATATATATATATATATATATATATATATATATAATATATAGGTCAGTTGAGTGTATATGTATGTCCGGAGGAAACTTCGAAAATAAAACAATTAACGAAATAGTAACTACATGGATTTCTTTTTTCATTTAATATTTTAGATAGTAGACATTAACATTTCTTTTTAGAGTAGCTGGATCAATGCAAGGTCTATTCTTTTACAAGGGGGTTTAAATGGGGCATCCCACGAGGATTCAACTCACGATTCAGTAATAATGGATCTGCGGGACTAACTTGAAAAAATCCCCTACCCAGGCGACGCCGGTTAGCCTCTGCTAGTATATATATATATATATATATATATATATATATATATATATATAATATATGTGTGTGTGTGTGTGTGTGTGTTGTGTGTGGGTGTGATATCATTTTGAAATATAATTTTATCATCTCTAATTTTAATATAACCTAAATCACATCTAAACCGGAAATTCAACAGACAGAATTAGTTACAATATATATCGGAATCATTTCTAGACAGAATTTCAAAATAGATAAGTTAGAAGACCCGTTAATCTTAGTTTGTTTTGAATTTTGAATTTTGAATTTTTTAACATTTTTACATTTACTAGCAACAGAAAACACCCTCCGGGCATCGTAAAAATTAATTTTTGAAAGACATTGCCTGAGAGGGTGGGAGTTAAAATTCAATGTCAGAGGGTTTGTATCATAAGTAAGACAAATCCTCATATTTATTAAAGGAGTAAAAAAAAAAAAAAATTGAAATGAAAACTGAGCCCCTCCCTGTCAAATAAAATGTTGCGTGCATGTAATAATCAGACAATTATTTTGAATATGTTCCACATCAATTTTACATAAAATCGTAGGTATTTATTTATTTGTAAACTTTTTAGTTAACTTCTTGTTACTGTAAAAAAAAAAAAAAAAAAAAAGAACTAAAGTAAAAAACAATCATGCTTCGAAAGAGTCCAGTAAAAATAATTTTATTAAAAAAACATTTTTTCCTAAAAGAAAAATTATGATAACGAAGACATGCGTTAAACGGCACTTTATAACTGGCAATATCTCGCCTATGCGACATTTAAACCAATATAAATACTATCTCACTGATACTGAGCACATTTTACTGATAAATATAGCAAACTATATTAAAGTATTTAAGTTTTAATGTAATGAAATATATTAAATTAGAACGACTAATGAATTTCAGCCCCTGACACTCCTTCTGACCAGAGAAATCAGCCCACTTCCGTGGTACATACTGCTAGTTAAGTGGCCATGGTTACACTACAAAGACAAAAAGCAAAATGGCTCAGACTATAGATACAGATATGCAAAACGCAATAAAGACTAACGAAATTAAATAAGAACCCATATAAAAAGATTACACTTATTTTAATTATATTTCAATTAGTTTCTATATAAAATCATTCGTAGGATTGATTTTAATAAGTTGGAGAATTAAACAATAATATTAGTAGGTATGCCCAATAATAACCAAGGGAGGTAATAATTTTTTTTAGATTTCTTAATTTTTAATAAGAACTCATGTATTACACCTGTTTGAATTATGTTTTAATTGTAATTTGAATTATATTATGCAGGAGTTTAAATGCAACATGAATTGTTTTGAGGCAAATCAAACACAGAATTACATAGAGATGTTGCCGTCTTAGCTCAGTCGGTAGGCTAGGAATCACAAGGTTCCTGGTTCGATGCCGGTCCTCGCCAACTCAGCGTATGAGTAGCACATGTATCTGTGCGGTAAAGTGAGGAGCTGATGGTAGGTGTGGTGCTCCACCACAGACGCTAAAATAATCTCCTTAGTCTAGCGCTTGTGAAAAGGGGATATACTCTCTCGCTGCTTGGCTGATACCGACATTAGGCCGCCCCGACGATTTTACTTACTTTATTGTTAATATAATATAATATAATATGATAATAAGATTCCATCGACGTATAAACAATGATTTTGACTATGAATTAAATACTCATTTATAAATGTACACAATTCCATGAGGGTATTGTGACGTTAGTAGTGACATAGTATCGGTTACATACAAATAGACACCGAATCTCCATTATAATATATATATGTGTGTGTGTGTGTGTGTGTGTGCGTCTCTGTGTGAGTGCGAGTATCTGAGTTTTTCATACGAGTATCAACGTGTGGTGTTCATTGGTGTCTGAATGATAGCAAGCCCTTTCAGATCTCCAGGACCCTTCTCAGTATTCTACTGATATCAACAGTGCTATAATTTGGACAGTTTCGATTCTACGACATTCTGTTGTACTAACATATTTTATTGTTTATCAGCGATAAATAAAAGTGCTCTATAATTTTATATGTATATTTTGTGAGAATAAACCCACAAATACAGAACGGTTCATTATAAGTTATATGCGAAGGCACGTCGTGTAGTGGTTATAGGTGTAGAAAATAGACTCGTCGACGCGAGTTCAAATCCTGGACGAGGCTGCTTGTATTTCACAAGGGCTGATACTAATGGGAAAGGTATGCATCCACCTAATCACCCTGCAAGCTATAGGTAAAATAGTAGGACAGTTTGTGCTTTTTAACCTTGGTATAGGAACCAGTCTAGGAGAAAAGAAAACTCTGAATTCAAACCTATTAAACCCAGCTTAAGAAATAAGGATTTGAGCTTGTCGACGCGAGTTCAAGCTATGGGTAAAATAGTAGGGCAGTTTGTGCTCTTTAAACTTGGTATAGAACACTAGTCTAGGAGAAAGTAAACTCTGAATTCAAACCTGTTAAACCCATTTCTCTGAATGTTTGAGATGAGGCTTGATGATTAGAATTATCTGCGTTATTCGGACTATTGTCCCCATCTTCATTGTTATTTATACAACGTTTCGGCCGATATGCCCTCCGGCCTTCTTCAGGTATTTCTTGTCAGACTCGGGAACCTTCTCGGAGTCCGGAACCTTCTCGGACTCGGGAACCTTCTTTTCGAAAAAAAAAACACAATATGAGTCTAGGTAAAAAATCATACATAAAAAAATAAATAAAATAAAAATCATACATAAAAATGAATAGGTAGATATTCTTGCCAAAAACAAGACATTAGGTTTATAAGTTCCCAAAATTCACGAAAGAAATACCTGAAGAAGGCCGGAAGGCATATCGGCCGAAACGTTGTACAAATAACAATGAAGATGGGGACAATAGTCCGAATAACGCAGATAATAATGTTAAACCCAGCTTAAGAAATTGACCCTGTGTCACATCCTGCTCGTGTGGAGGTGTTGGTAAATATGTATATGTATGTGCGTACATCTGTGTGAGAGACGCTCGCTCTAATGATATGGATTATGAGTATCCATTGCGAAACATAATAACCAGGCAGGCACCTCAAGTTTACCATCGTTCGTCGGAGGCAGCAATGTTCTGTTCTGGAAAGAGTCACGTTATTGTACAATGGTGTAGGATTGGAAATGAATGGGGTCACGACTTGAAGAAGACAACTGTTCAGCTGAGGGTCGGTGATTATATATCTTTAGATAGAAGCATACATACACACCGCCCACCGAAGATAAATGAATAAGACCACGTAGTTCAGACAAGCAGGCATGGGGGTAGGTAGGTAGGTAGGTAGGTAGGTAGGTATATTGATAGGTATATCTATGTAGGTATAATTGTGAAATACTGGGTTTGGAAACGCTAGATTTTATAAGAACTCAAATGTACAAACTGCAACAAAATGATAATCCTAGTGACCTATCTATCTCTCTCCCCCCTATCTCTCTCTCTCTTCTCTCTCTCTATATATATATATATATATAGTGCATATGTGCTCCCCATCCCCCTAGGGTTGAGCACTCTGGGGGGGATTTTCTAACTAAGAGCGTAAACGCAACGCTCTCCTATTAAAGTGATGGAGCACTCTATGACGGCCTTTACTTACAAAGCGATGTGTGTATTAAAACAGTTAAAATCCCCTTTGCATTCTGTACGTGATGACAGCCTGGTGGTTAAGGTGACGGACTGACACTGAACCGATCGGATTTCAATCCCGTAGGTAGCTTGCAAATATATATATATATATATACATACATCTGTATATATATATATATATATATATATATATATATATATATACAGATACAGATGTATGTATTTATCTGTTAAAACCCCGCTTCTTACTGGCAGCTGAAGATATACATATATATATATTATATATATATGTACAGATATCAGACGGTAAAATTGTCTCTCTCTCTGGCAGCTGAAGATATATCTATCTATCTATCTATCTATCTCTCTTCTCTTCTCTCTCTCTCTATATATATATATATATATATATATATATATTATATATATATATATACAGTTCTCAGAGAGGAGAATAGCCTCTCTCTTTGACTCTCTCTCCCTCCCTCTCTCTCTTTCTCTCTCTCTCTCTCTCTCTCTCTCTCTATATATATATATATATATATAATATATATATATATATAAACAGATTCAGAAACAAATTAGTGCCGTTCATATAGGATCAACTGTTAAAAGAGACGATATATAATTTGTGCACTGTCTTTCTCGTTCCGTCGACATTCTGTTTGCCCTGAACCCTGTTAGGGTTGCATGCCGTCGAAACGCACGAGAAAGTCGAAGCTTCTCTTTTTGTTCTTGTGGCACGATATCCTATTAGTTGCAATGTATATCATGACCCTGCACGATTACGTGGGTCACACCACGAGGGCAAAGCGAAAAACAATGGATCACATGTGCATTTAAAGGATAATGTTACTAAACGTTGGCATTGGCTGTTGACTTGCTGGCTGGTTGGATTTTACGGCATGTCAACCTATTGGGTTATTTTATGCCGAAGACGTTTGGTTTTATTCATTGTTAATGAGTACTCAATTTTTCTTAACTCAATTCTTAAAACATTTTTAAAATGGATATTTAATCCATAGATGGTACCCTAACAGGTACTACCACTCCAGCTCAGGGTAGAACTAGGAATAATTTTGATGAAGGGGTAATCCACATTCCCCAGAGCTCCAGAACTGGAACGTCACCATCATATAGTTTAACGTCATGACCAAGACACAAAGACCTTTTTCCACCGCCTTCTAGCACATACGATAAAAGGGTTAGGGCTTGCCATAAGAGGATGGTGTCGGGACACTCATATTGGTGATAAGTGCTGGAAGCGCGTGGTGTAATGGTTAAAATCATGGGAAATGAACTCGTCGCCCCGAGTTCAAATCCTGGATGCGTTAATTGCATTTCACTTAGCGCTAATACCCTTGGGAAAGGTATGAATCCTACTCTCCCTCCAGCTATGGGTAAATAGTTGGGCAGACTGGACTCTTTAACCTTGATTAGGCAACCGGTCTAGGAGAAGGAAAACTCTGAATTCAAACCTGTTAAACCCCGCTTAAGAAATTGACCTTGTGTCACATCCTGCTCGTGCAGAGGGGTTGGTAAATATATATGTATAGGTGCTAGGTGCTTGAAGTCATTAGTGGATTGATCAGAGAGTGGCTCCCCGAAAAGGGCCAAAGTAGAGTGCTGCGTTTCATGGACTGCACAGCCACCAGAGTTCCGTTCTTAAGCATCACAGGTCGCGCCCCCCTCCACGGCCAACAGGTGGCCCTCATGGAGGTGGTCTTAGCCCTCTGCAGGGGTGGTTTCGATGTATTCTCTGACCTCATGGTTAGCATTGGTACAAAAATAGATCCCTGTTAAATTGAAATAAAAACCTCCCTAGAAATCTGTAGCACAGGGGTGAGGGACATGCGGCCTTTTAATCCGTCACGTGCAGCATTCTGTAGCCTAGTTAAAAGAACAATTAAAATCACACAGCCCCGCTTAAGAATCTGATATCACAATACCTTCTTGAGAAAAAAAAAAAAATATCGCCATGGAAACGTATAGCACAGGATTTGGGAACCTGCGGCCTTTAAACTATTACGCGCGGCCTTCCATAACTGTTTTAAAAGACCAATTACAATCACGCATCTCCAATTTCGAATCTGATTTCCCAATACCTTCTAGAGAAGGAAAAAAAAAAAAAAAAAAAAAGAAATCTCTCTGTAAACGTGTAGCATAGGAGTGTGGAACACGCGGCCTTTTAAACAGTCACGTGCGGCCATCCGTAGCCACGTTAAAACACCAGTTAAAATCACGCATCCCCATTTCAGAATTTTATATCTCTATATCTTTTTAAGAAAAACAAAAATAACAATCTAAAAAAATAAAATAAAATAAAATACTGTTCTCATTTCTCTAACCCTAGCTGGGGTACAGGTGTTAAGCTGTGTTAATTATTATCCTATGTTACTGGAGCCCCTGTTCAGGATTGAACCTGCAGTCTAGAGATAACTGTCACTTAGAACTGTCTTAACCTAACCCCTTTATCAATTAGGCTATGTGGACTGAATAAAGGGTTAGGTTCAAAGTTCCGTGATGGCTCCCGATTACGACAAGAAGGTTCCCGATTCCGACAATAAATAACTAGAGTAGGCCGGTGAGCACATCGGCCGAAACGTTGTACAGATAACAATGAAGATGTGGACAATAGACCGAATAATACAAATAATACTAATTATCAAGCCTCATCTCAAAAATTCAGAGGAATAGTGCAGATTAAAATAAAGACGAGTACAATAGTCCGAATAATACAAATAATTCTAATTATCAAACCTCATCCCAAACATTCAGAGAAACGTTAATAAAGTTTCCCAAATCATTCTACTTGAACAAGTTTTATATCTTTATTATTATTATTATTATTATTATTATTATTATTAAGTCGTGTGATTAAGATTTTAAACTATTTAAATGATGAAGTAAACATTTGAAATAGCAGAGATGGTTGCCAATAGAATAGGCTCAGTTCTAATTAGTGATCATCCTCCACACATTCTATCATGTTTGTGCGTGTTTTTTAATATATATGATATGATATAATATGATAAGGATATATATATATATATATATATATATAATATATATATATATATATATATAGAGAGAGAGAGAGAGAGAGAGAGAGATAGAGAGAGTATTTTTCTAGTTAGCTGTTGAAACAACACATAACACATGTAGCCTAAATATAAATATTGCAGGGTATCATTAAAGATTTGGTTTCAACCGGAGGTTAACAGTTTTGAAATCAGAGTTTACCCTTCTCTTACCATACCAAAGTTAAAGAACCCAGTCTGTCCTACTATTTACCCATAACTGGAGGGAAAATAGTTTAATACATACATAGCCTGACTGATTCATCAATGACTGTATATCCTCCTTGGAACCAAATTGTTACAGTTTGGATGGAACAACACTCAGTTAATGAAATCCTCAGATCTCCTCCTGCTCTATCATCTGAGACAGAAGAACGCACTGACTACATCGACAGAGCACGAAAATCCCCACCCAATGGCGCCACCTGTTGGTTGTAGGAGATTACCCGTGATGCTTATGGACGGAACCCTGGAGGCTAAGCAGTCCATGACATGCAACACTCTACTTTGGCCCTTACTTAGTCTTGTCTGGCGGTTGAAGAGGCCGCCTCTGATCAATCGGCTGGTCCCGTTAAGGAGGAACCCTGGAGGCTAAGCAGTCCATGACATGCAACACTCTACTTTGGCCCTTACTTAGTCTTGTCTGGCGGTTGAAGAGGCCGCCTCTGATCAATCGGCTGGTCCCGTTAAGGGAGGAACCCTGGAGGCTAAGCAGTCCATGACATGCAACACTCTACTTTGGCCCTTACTTAGTCTTGTCTGGCGGTTGAAGAGGCCGCCTCTGATCAATCGGCTGGTCCCGTTAAGGAGGAACCCTGGAGGCTAAGCAGTCCATGACATGCAACACTCTACTTTGGCCCTTACTTAGTCTTGTCTGGCGGTTGAAGAGGCCGCCTCTGATCAATCGGCTGGTCCCGTTAAGGGAGGAACCCTGGAGGCTAAGCAGTCCATGACATGCAACACTCCATTTTAGCCATTACTTAGGCTAAACAGGCGGTAGGAGTAGCCGTCTCCGATCAATCGTATGGTAACGTCAAACCCTAGTACCTATATGATTGTCCTAACCCTATTGCTCTTATGGCAAACCGCAACCCTTTTTATCATATACGTGCTAGAAAGCGGTGGCTGAGGCTCTTTCTGTCATGCGTATGACGTTAAACAGCATTTAATGTTGACTTTCTAATTTCGGAGCTATGGGCAGTATAGATTACACCTTCATTGCCATTAATCTCAGGGCCCCTCTGACCCGGAGTGGTAGTACATGTAGGATCCCATCTATGAGTTATATAGAAAAGATAAGTTTAAAAAAATCTATTCAAGACTTGAATTTTAAAAACATTTGGAATAGCCACCAAGCATGAAAATAACAAAACTATTTTTTTGTATAACGCAACAACCATACTATCAGATCTCTTCAGTATTTGCAGATTAACGAAGGGTGAACTATTTTGGACCCTTAAGAAAAAAGTATCCTTGTTAATCTGTCAACCGTATCTTTAATGGAAGCCCAAAGAAACTGGGTTGGAATTGTCTTTAAATTTCAATCAATTAAATTGTTGAAATGTTATATAGCGGCTTTAAATTCACGACGCTAAATTCGTGTATGTTAGTACTGGGGTTTTCACTGTACCCAAAGCGATGTATGTTAGTAGTCAGCTACGACCGACTATTGGACTTCAATAACAACAGATACGTATGTACAAAGAGAGGACCCTTCTTTATTTTCTTCGGTGTGTGTGTGGTGATGGCGCAGAGCTTACAATGCGTGCCCGAGGGGTGATTGCTGACGGAAGACGTGAAGTGTCCTTTCGGCTGTCGGCTGGCATCTCTGGCGTCTGACTGCTGTCGGCTCGACCCTCTGCCTTTATGTATTCACGACACGCCTACGCATCTTTATCATTTCATCTGATAACGGACGTTTGTTATATATTTCTTTATCTTCACCCTGCTTCCTTGACCGGAAAGCCTCGCTTTCGTTTTCCCCGTTTTTTTAAAATATAGAATTTTATACTTTTGTTTGTCTTTTTGCCGGAAGCTTCGTTTTCCGGCCGAGGATTATACAACAGAAATACGGGAGAGAACTTTTTTTCTATTTATATTTCAATCAATAGAAATTTTGAAATGATACAAGTAATTTAAAAAAAAATCCTCCGGTCTTCTGTTATCACATCTTAATCGTCGGTAATACCGTCACGAACAACCGCCTCTCTCAGGTAAAAAACAAAACAAAAACACTAATACCTCCCACACACACACCGAACAATTCAAAACCAACAGGGGTGACAGCCGACATACGAAGAAGAAGAAGAGAAGAAGAAGAAGAAGAAGAAGAAAGAAGAAGAAGAAGAAGAAGAAACATCAGTAGATGTTATATACTCCATCATCGGGTATATTCATGAGAGTGGGACTTCGTGTGAATGAGAGAGAGAGAGAGAGAGAGAGAGAGAGAGAGAGAGAGAGAGAGAGAGAGAGAGAGAGTTGTTATTTCTTCCTTTACTGCTTCGGCTATGATCGTCATCTTGTCATATTCTACATCTTTGGTCGGTCGTCATCTTATCTAGTCTCTTCTAAATTCTTCTAAGGACTTCTTCTGGGCTTTTTCTGAGCTAACTTTTTAAAAATTAATTAACTACAAGACACTTATTTTCCTGACCAGTTTTATTTCTGCCCAAGTTCTTATTCGCCGCGCGGGAGGATCAACCTCAGCAGAGCACGTCTACTCTGCTTACATCTCTGGTTGAAATTAAATCTAACTCTAGTCCCGTGTTTCTCGTGACGTGTTCTCTATGGGTCAGATGGGGTTACCAACGGTCCTGTATTTTTCAATTCCCTGAATTCTCACTACAGGGTCTGCCAATAATTTATGCTACCACATAAATTATGTAACATAGGCCCTTCCGGTAAAAATTGGCCAATGAGAGACAAGGATAGAAAGTATTTAAGATCCATTACTCTCTTTTCGTTCTTTCTTCTTCTTCTTCTTCTTCTTCTTCTTCTTCTTCTTCTTCTTCTTCTTCTTCTTCCTTACTTACTTGTTATCGTCGGTCTGTCTTCTTCTTCTCCTTCTCCTCCTCTTCTTCTTTCCCGTCATTTTACTTACCAACGTTTCAACTGTATCACTCTTATTACCATATGATCTATATATCTATAAAAAACACAATAACAAAAAAAAATCCCCATCCTTACCCCTCCCCTTTCCACCACATTTATCTTTTTGTTTTCCTTATCTCTTTTCATGTTTTATAATCTCTCTCTCTCTCTCTCTCTCTCTCTTCTCTCTCTCTCTCTCTTTTCTCTTCTCTTCATCTATTCATTATCTTTTTTCCTCCCTGTCTTCTAACCGTCCTTCATCTTCGCAGCCATCTCTTCCCCCTCCCAACTCCAGTCTTCAATTCTTATCATCTTCATAAACACTATTGGTTTCAAGTGTCGGCCGAGCAAGCAATATCTTATCGTTGCTGACGCTTAATGCGTACAAGCGTCGATAATTAAGACTGCTAGCGACTGATACATCTCATCATGTATAATTAGATTTCAATTGGACGGAACGTGTCATCTCATAAATAGCGCGCCAAAAAAAAAAAAACAAAAAAACAAAAATGACACAAAAAAAATAAAGAGATAAATGACACACAAAAAACAAAAAGGAAAAAACAAAATAATGAGTTAATACTTGAATGTACCAAATAGCGGAAACGCGTTTAAACCACTTATGACAAATTGGCGTAAAATTCTAGAAACTAAAAAATCCACCCCCCCCAAAAAAAAACATAAAAAAGATGAAAAAACAAACCCACCCACGCTACAAGTATACGTTGGGATAATGTAGAGCTTATTACACACACACACACACACACACACACACACACACACACACACACACATATATATATATATGATATATGTATATATGTATAGTAATAATATTAGTTATATTAATAGAGGAAAAAAGTTAAGGGTCTACCTTGGTTTCAATTCAAATGATTTATTCAGACCCTACCTTACGCTTAACTGAGTCGATGTAATTCTTTAGTTAAACTAAGATAAACATATTTTTGATATGGTTAATGTGGCAATTAGATACTATACATACACACCACACACACATATATATATATATATATATATATATATATATATACATGTGTGTGCCTGTGTCTCTTTGTGTGTGTGTATGTGTGTGCGTGTGTGTGTGAGTTAATGCATATATTTATATATATATATATATGAATACCTTGGTTCATTTATTCATTTATTCACAATACTCCGTATATGTAAGAATAAAACACAGGCATCTTTATATGTACACGGATATACATGCCCTATCCCGATATTAAGCACTATTTAGTTATGAATATAGCACACGATATTACACACACACACACACACACACACCACAAATATATATATATATATATATATATATATGGGGGGGTTAATGACCAGATAAGGAAGAGGTGACGATGATTCTATTCAGGACCTTTTTAATATGACTATATTGGAAATTTGTAGTCAGGTTGGAGAGCTCGATATATCATAGTTTGATGTATATATATATAGACCAATATCAATAATATTGCAAAGAAAACACTTCACAAGACCATATAATATTAATATATATATATATATATATATATAATATATATATATATATGTTTCTTGAACATTGGACTTCACAGTCACAGGAGGTGCTGTAACTTCAGGGACACAAGGACTATTAGTCTTCCGAGACTGCAATGTCAGTGAATGACCCCATTCATTGTGTAACATCAACTTTCTGCATATGTTAAGCCTGTCGACAGGAACGGTGGCAATTTGAATGGTTTGGTATGTTTTGTTTTACGGCATATCAACCTCAGTGGGTCATTTAATGTCGATAAAGTTTTGAAATAAATTCATTCTTAATGGATACTCAATTTTTTTTTTGATAAAGACATTTTTATATTTAACCCATAGATGGGACCCTAACAGGTACTCCCACTCCGGATCAGAGTGGACCAGGGAGCAATGGTGATGAAGGGGTGCTCCACATTCCCCAAACCTCCAGAACTGGAACCTCACCATCAGATAGAGCTTAACATCATTCCCAGGATATGTAGACCCTCAGCCACCGCCTTCTAGCACCCATGTGATAAAAAGGGTTGGGGCTTGCCATAAGGGCAATAGGGTTGGAGCAATCATATAGGTGGTAGAGCTTGACGTGACCAGCTGATTTGTCGGAGTGGGCCTCTCCGACCGCCCGTGTAGCCCAAGAAAGGACCAAAGTAGGGCATTGAAAGTCATGGACTGCTCAACCACCAGGGTTCTATCCTTAAGCATCACGGGTCGCCACTCACAGTCAACAGGTAGCCCCATTGTGGGAGTCTTACCCCACTGCAGAGGTGGAGTCAGTGCATTCTAACGCCCCACCCGACAGGGTGCACGGCAATTTGAGAAAGAATAAGAATTATAGCCATGATAAGCAAATTATAAAACTCTCTTATATATATATATATATATATTATAATATAAGTACAAGATATAACCTACTCGTGTTTCACCATAGGATCTTCAGGGTTAAATCCACTGAATTAATCAAGATATTGATTAATTGTAGTCAATTACACGTGTGTGTCTTTCGCGATAAATGGTTCGTTATCGGTAAGTCACCTTTTCCATAATATATATATATATATATATATATATATACAGAGAGAGAGAGGAGAGAGAGAGAGAGAGATAGAAGAGGAGATAGAGAGAGAGAGAGAGAGAGTATATATAGATAGACAGAGACAGAGAGACAGACAGAGATAGAACTTTACACACAATATTGTGGTTTCAAATATTCTATCTTATACTAATAATTTGTACACAGCTATATGTCTTCAAGTATTCTTATCTAATACTTTTAATTTGCACACAGTTGTATGGTTTCAAGTATTCCTATCTAATACAAATGATTTGCACACTGCTATATGGTTTCCTTTCTTGTGAGAAAGACGTTCCTAGTTTTATTGTACCACTTGAAGTCCCTCAGAAAATGTTGGGCATTTACTTGGTTCAATGGCACATCAATTAATGCTGTAGAAAATTGATAAATCAAAGTCTTCTCTTATATACGCAGTAATCTATTAATAATTAAGATTCGCTTCCGGTTTTTGTCTGTAACAAAAATTACGTCACTGCTTACGTCACATTACCCAAAATCGTCATAACATAGAATAAATACATCAAAATTTGAACATGCAACATTAGACAGTCCTCATTGTTTTTTAAAACAAGTTTCTAATAAATACATGACTGGTATTATATATCTATATATAGTTTATTTTATTTTAATACATATTTAAAGTTTACATTTCAAATTGTTTTATTTCTAAATCCTTTAATGAATTTGATGATTTTACTTACTTAGGGTACAAACTCGCTGACATTGAATTTTTAACTCCCACCCCTTAGGCAATATGTTTCAAAAATCTATTTTTACATCGCCCGGGAAGGTTTTTTTAAATTTTGTACTAGTTTAAGTAAATTAATGTTTGCAATATGCGTATATGATATTATTTATTGCGTGTCCTCAGGCAAGATCGTGTGACAGTTTGAAAGCTTAGAAACCACAAGGAAGGACCATACAATTGATACAACGTCTTAAAGGAATGGAATCCCAGGATCTGAAGGTAGATTAACAGCCTCAAGTCAGAAAAGTATGCATCGTTTCCAGGCTCCCTATCCTTACGCTCAATATTCATCATATCAACACAGAGCCTGTTTTAGACATAGTAGGGCCCGGGTGCACTTTCATACGTCATCCCCAAAATTCTTCCAATTTTCCACTCATGACTACAATTTGGATTTTTCTATCTCATTATTTTACACACACACACACACACAACACACACACACACACACACACACACACACACACACACACATACACACACCCGCCCTGAGCAGTTCATGACCTGCAATACTCCACTTTGGCCCTAACTTGGACTAGACGGGCATTATTTCGGCATAACATAACACAACAGAGTTGAAATAGCCGTAAAATCCAACCAACCAACCAACCAACAATACGGTCGGAGAGGCCACCTCCAATCAATCGGCTAGTCACATCAAGCCCTAGCACCTATATGATTTTCCCAACCTATTGCCCTTATGGCAAGTCCCAACCCCTTTTTATCATATGGTGTTAGAAGGCGGTGGCTGCGGGTCTACATGTCCTGGAATGACGTTAAACTCTATCTGATGGTGAGGTTCCAGTTTTGGTGGTTTGGGGAATGTGGAGCACCCCTTCATCACCATTACTCCCTGGTCCACTCTGATCCGGAGTGGTAGTACCTCTTAGGGTCCCATCTCTGGGTTAAATAGAAAAACATGAGTTGATAAACAAAATTGTATTATCCATTAAGAATTGATTTATTTCAAAACTATATTTATTAAATGACCCACTGAGGATGATATGCCGTAAAATAAAACAAAACAAACTAACAAAACACAACAACACACACACACACACACACACACACACACACACTCACGTGTGTGTGTGTGTGTGTGTATACAAGTTGTGCACTAAAAGTATCAAGACTGAAGATGCATTTACTAAGACAGAAATGAACAATTAATGGACAGTTAATTTTTTTCCGAATACAAGGTGTGTCACAAAAGTATCGAGATTGTAACTGTATTTAGCAAATAGAAATGAACAATGACTGGAACATTTTTTTTTCAGAATACAATGTCTGTCAAAAAGTTAAAAAATCTCGATAATTTTGACACATCCTATATATATATTATATATTATATATATATATATATATATAATATATATATGTGTATGTGGTGTGTTGTTTGTGTGTGTGTATTACTTCTTCTAAAACCTCTACTGTGTGAAAAAACACAGATGACCCAGTTTAAAAAAAAAGAATTTCAAATGGGGAAACATTTCAAAAAAGAAGAAGACATCACACCCGTACTTTCAGAAATAATCTCAATATCGATGTAGGTAACTTACACACACATATTACAACACACATTACACACACACACACACACACACACGACACCACAATATTAATATATATTATTTATATATATATATATATATATATATATATATAATATAGCGTATTTTTAGTAAAGTTTTTTTTTTTGTCCTTCGTGTGAAAAAATCGAGTGAAAGGTAGCTGACTTATAAGACAAACTTATTGTGAATGTTTTAAAACTAAGAAAAAAGATGGATGAGATGATATAAAGTCTAAAAGCTGACACCAAATAACAGTTTCCGTGCGATGAAGAAACTTGTTTTGTTTTTTGTGGTGGGTCGTGTGTGTGGGGGGGGGGGGGTCAATGAAAATAGGACATCGTGATTGATGAGAAAAAAATGAGGAATGGCTTCGAGGCTTGGAGGCTTTGGTTTGCACAAAAGGGCACCTGCTGTAGATTTCTAACCAGAATTGTTTGATAAAGAATTAATGTCAAATTGAGGCAGTGATCGCGAAGAATTCTTCGAGAGAACAATAGAAATGGTAAGGATGTTTATATCAAAGAAGCCCAAAATAAGGAGCGTGTTTGGCGTGAATAGAGAGAAAGAAAGAAGGTTTTAGAGAAAAAGGAAAGAAAGAAAAAGAAGAAAAACAAAAGGAAAGAAAGACGAGAAAAAGATTAAAATAGAATGAAAAAATGAGATGGAATGGTGAGAAAAGTGAAAAAAAAAGAAGAAGAGAAGAAAAGGGGAGAAAAAAGAAAAAAAAGAAAGGAAGAAAAAAAGGAAAAAGAAAAACACTGAAAAAAAAAAAATAAAAGGAAGAAGAATGAAAAGCGGGAAAAATTAAAAAAAAAATAAAAGGATGAAAAGAAATGAATGAGTAGTAAAAGAAAGAAAAAATTTAAGGAAAGATAATATGAAAAAGTTAAAAAAAAAAATAAAAAGGAATAAGAAATAAAAAGAAAAAAGAAAGATAAGAAACCCCAAAGAAAGAAAGAAAAAAAGAAAAGAAAAGAAAAGAAAGAAAGAAGAGAAAAGAAAAAAGAGGGGGGGAAAACAAAGAGAAAAATTAAATTAAAAGAAAGAAGGAAAATAAAAAATTAGAAAGATAGAATAAAAGAATAATTATATAAATTATCATTAAAGTTAAAAAAAAAAAAAAAAAAAAAAAAAAAAAAAAAAAATAAAGAAAAGAAAAAAAAAGAAGGGAAGAAAAAGAAAATATAAGAATTAAAATTAAAAGAAAAAAGAAGGAAAGAAAAAGACCTAAAGAAAGAAAAAAAAACAAAGAAAAGAAAGAGAAGAAAAAAAAGAAGGAAAATAAATAAATATAGTAAAAGGAATGAAGAATAAAGCTAAAAAAAAAGAAAAGAATTAAGGAAATAAAAAGAGAAAGGAAAAAAAAAAGAAAAAAAAAAAAAGGAAAGAAAAAACAAGAAAAAGGACAAAGAAAGGAAGAAAAAGGAAAAGAAGAAGAAAAGAAGGAAGAGGAGAAAGAAAGGAGAGGAAAGAAAAAAGAAGGAGGAAGAGAAGAAGAAAGAAGGAAAGAAAGAAAAAAAAGGAAAAGAAAGAAAGAAAGAAGAAGAGAAAATAAAAAATATAGAGTTTTTTATTTTTATTTTGGTTTTTAAATTTGTTCGTGTTAATTTTTTATTTTAGTTTATATCTTTGTTTAAATTTGTTTTATATATTTTAGTAAAAGGGATATGTATGTTTTTGTTGAATAAAGAATTGAAAGTTAAAAAAAGAAAAAAGAGTGGAAAGAGGGAAAAGGAATAATATAAGAAATAAAAAATAATAAATAAAAAGACCTAAAGAAGAAAGAAAGGAAACAAAAAAAAAAAAAAAAAAAATAAAAAAAAGAAAGAGAAAGAAGGAAGAAGGAAAAATAAATAATGAAATAAAGAAAGAATGAAGAAGAATGAATGTAAAAAAAGAAAAGGAATAAGAATAAAAAAGAAAAGAATAAAAGACTAAAGAAAGAAAAGGAAAGAAAAGAAGTGTTAAAAAATAAATAAAAGAAAGGAAAGAAGAATGAAAGTTAAAAAAAAAAGAAAGAATAAGACGTAAAAAAGAAAAAAATAAAAGACCAAAGAAAGAGAAAGAAGCAAAAAAAAGAAAAAGAGAAAGAAGGAAGGAATAAAAAATAAAGAAAGGAATGAAGAATGAAGTAAAAAAAAGAAAAGGGATAGAAATAAAAAGAAAAGAAATAAAAGACTAAAGAAAGAAAAGAAAGAAAGAAGTAATAAAATAAATAAGTAAGGATGAAAGAAAGAATGAAGTAAAAAAAGAGAAAAGAATAAGAAATAAAAAGAAAAGAGAATAAAAGACAAAGAAAGAAAGAAAAGAAAGGAAAGAAAGTAATAAATAAATAAAGTAAAGGAATGAAAGAATGAGAGTAAAAAAACAGAAAAGGAATAGACAGAGTTAAAAAAAGAAAAGAACATAAACAGACAAAAGAAAGAAAGAAAGAAAAGAAAAAAAGATAAGAAAGAAAAGGAATGAAAGCATGAAGGAAAGAAAAAAAAGTGCTGATTTCATTTATTTTCATTCCAAGTTTATGTGTTAAAAAAAAAGAAAAAGAATTTCTTTACATATAACCTAAATTTTAGCATTATTAAATAAATCGACGTAAATTCTTTATCTTGTTGACATGTTATCGCATCTTAGACGCGAACAATATAGACTGATTAATTTTCTATGATGATTATACACATTATAATTTTTTTAATTCCATTTTATTGTTGATTTCAAAATATGAATAAATTTCTTCAAACAAACAATGTTTATTTCTACAGGTGTCACGGATTTTGAACTTATTTTGAAAGTATTTCACGAGCAGCAGCAACAACAGTTTTCCAAAAAAGAAATTAGAATTTATTCCCCTACATACATCCATTAATAAAAATACACAATTTTAAATTCAAACATTATTTAAAAAAAATTTTTTTCTATTAAAAATGTCTATATTATGTCATTATTTTTACCTAAATATTTTTAATAATATTTTCTTTATCAAATGAATCGATCTTTGATTACACTAACAAAAAGGTATTATTTTACATTTTATAAATAAAAAAAAAAGATCCCCTAAAAGAAAAAAAAAAGTAGACAACAGGAACTTTAAATAAAATTCTTAGAAAAATCAACAATTTGTATTCCACATATGAGTGATTCTTTGAGACGTTCTTTTCTACTTGTCCTTCCTCTGTCAAGTATTCCTAAACTTTCTTCCAAAGGGCAGATCGTTTCTCTTTTCGACACTTTACAAGAATGACCTGAAGAAGGCGGAGAGGCACATCGGCCGAACGTTAAGTATATTAACCAATAAGATGATATTAATAGTCCGAATAATCCAAATAATACTATTATGAACAAAAAATTCCAACAAATATTTAAACCAACTCGGGTATGTGACCTCAGCGCGAATTGATAAAATCAAATCGTAATACTAAACAGAATGGTTGTTTAATTAAGAAGAAATGTGAAGAAAAGAAAAAACAATCCAAAATGGAGGAATAAAAATTTATGATGAAGAACAAAAGAAAAAATGAAATGATAAGCAAAGAAGGAAAATGGAACGGAAAATCTTACGAAAAGATCTTAGAAGAAAAAAAAGGAAAAAAGCGAAAGAAAAAAAAAATAAATTGTGCTATAAATAGTATTTGAGGAAAGCTGAAAAAAAATCTAATGACATTTGTCGAGCAGAGGGAAGAGATTATTTAGCAGACGACCAATACAAAGCATAATGGCGAGAAAAGTGAATAAATAAGAAATAAAACAAAAGAAACTAAAAGAAAAGAGCTTATGCGAAAAATGCAGACAGAAACAAAAGAATAAAGAAATCTGTAAAGGAAGTTAGACAAGGCAGAGAAGATTTTGATTTGTGTGCATTTTTATAAATTTCCTCCTTCCGTAAAAGCGCTCAATAGAGTTTTATCACGTAATAAAATAACATAATATTGATATGATTGACGTTGCAAAGTAGATCAAAGATCTCTCCTCTCTCTCTCTCTCTCTCTCTCTCTCTCTCTCTATATATATATAGCCTAACCAGAATTGTTTGATAAAGAATTAATGTCAAATTGAGGCGGTGATCGCGAAGAATTCTTCGAGAGAACAATAGAAATGGTAAGATGTTTATCAAAGAAGCCCAAATAAGGAGTGTTTGGCGTGAATAGAGAGAAAGAAAGGAAGGAGTTTAGAGAAAAAGAAAGAGAAAAAAGAAAGAAGAAACAAAAGGAAAGAAAGACGAGAAAAAGATTAAAGTAGAATGAAAAATGAGATGGAATGGTGAGAAGAAGGAAAAAGAAGAAAGAAAAGGAAAACACTGAAAAAAATAAAGGAAGGAAAGAATGAAGGAAGGGAAAAATAAAAAATAAAAGGAATGAAAGAATGAATGAGTAAAAGAAAGAAAGAATTTAAGGAAAGAATAATGAAAAGTTAAAAAAAATAAAAGGGAATAAGAAATAAAAAGAAAGAAGAAAAGACCAGAAAGAAAGAAAGAAAGAAAGAAAGAAAGAAAGAAAGAAAGAAAGAGGAAAACAAGAAATTAATAAAGAAAGAAGGAAATAAATAAATATAGTAAAGGAATAAAGAATAAAGTAAAAAAAGAAAAGGAATAAGAAATAAAAAGAAAAGAAAGAAAGAAAGAAAAAGAAAGAAAGAAAGAAAGAAAGAAAGAAGGAAAAATAAAATATAGTAAAGGAAAGAATAAAGTAAAAAAAAAGAAAGGAATAAGAAATAAAAAGAAAACGAAGAAAAGACCAAAGAAAGAAAGAAAGAAAGAAAGAAAGAAAGAAAGAAAGAAGGAATAAATAAATATAGTAAAGGATGAAGATAAAAGTAAAAAAGAAAGGAATAGAAATAAAAAATATAAATAAAAGCCAAAGAAAGAAAGAAAAAAAGAAGAAAAGAAGGAAGGAAGGAAATAATAATAAGTAAAGGAATAAAGAATGAAGTAAAAAAGAAAAGGAATAAGAAATAAAAAAGAAAAGAAATAAAAGACTAAAGAAGAAAGAAAGAAAGAAGTAAATAAATAAATAAAGTAAAGAATGAAAGAATGAAGTAAAAAAAAAGAAAAGGAATAAGAAGTAAAAAGAAATAAAGAAAAGAACAGAAAGAAAGAAAGAAAAAAAGAAAGAAAGAAGGAAGGAAATAAAATAATAAAGTAAAGGAATGAAAGAATGAAGTAAAAAAAGAAAGGAATAAGAAATAAAAAAGAAAGAAATAAAAGACTAAAGAAAGAAAGAAAGAAAAAGTAAATAAATAAATAAAGAAAGGAATGAAAGAATGAAGTAAAAAGAAAAGGAATAAGAAAAAAAGAAAAGAAATAAAAGACCAAAGAAAGAAAGAAGAAAGAAAGAAGTAAAAAAATAAATAAAGTAAAGGAATGAAGAATGAAGTAAAAAACAGAAAAAGGAATAAGAAGTAAAAAGAAAAGAAATAAAAGACCAAAGAAAGAAAGAAAGAAAGAAAGAAAGAAAGAAAGAAAAGGAATGAAAGAATGAAGAAAGAAAAAAAGTGCTGATTCATTTATATTTTCATTCCAAGTTTATGTGTTAAAAAAAAAGAAAAAAGAAATTTCTGTTACATATAACCTAAATTTTAGCATATTAAATTAAATCGACGTAAATTCTTTATCTTTGTTGACATAGTTATCGCATCTTGACGCGAACAATTAGACTGGATTAATTTTCTATGGATGATTATACACATTATAATTTTTTTAATTCCTTTTATTGTTGATTTCAAAAATGATAAATTTCTTCAAACAAACAATGTTTGATTTCTACAGGTGTCACGGATTTGAACTTATTTGAAATTATTCAACAGTTTTCCAAAAAAAGGAAATAGAATATTATGTCCCCTACATACATCCATTAATAAAAATGACGACAATTTTAAATTCAAACATTATTTAAAAAAATTTTTTTTATAAAGAATGTACTATATTATGTCATTATTTTTAGCTAAATATTTTTTATATAATATTTTCTTTAATCAAATAAATACGATTTTGCTTACACTAAACAAAAGTATTTATTTTACATTTTATAAATTAAAAAAAAAATCCCTAAAAGAAAAAAAAGTAGACAACAGGAACTTTTAATATAAAATTCCTTAGAAAATAATCTAACAATTTGTATCCACATATGAGTTGATTCTTTGAGACGTCTTTTTCTACTCTGTTCTTCCTTGTCAAGTATCTAAACTTCTTCCCATAAGGGCAGATCGTTTCTCTTTTCGACACTTTTGACAAGAATGACCTGAAGAAGGCCGGAGAGCACATCGACCGAAACGTTAAGTATATAACAATAAAGATGAGTACAATAGTCCGAATAATCCAAATAATACTAATTATGAACAAAAATTCCAACAAATATTAAACCAAACTCGGGTAGGTGACCTCAGCGCGAATGAATAAAATCAAAATTGTAATACTAAACAGAATGGTTGTTTAATTAAGAAGAAATGTGAAGAAAAAGAAAAAACAATCCAAAATGGAGGAATAAAAAACTTATGATAGAAGAACAAAGAAAAATGAAATGAATAAGCAAAGAAAATGGAACGGAAAATCTTACGAAAAGATCTTAGAAGAAAAAAAAAGGAAAAAAGCGAAAAAGAAAATAAAAAAATAAATGTGCTATAAATAGTATTTTGAAGGAAAGTGAAAAAAAATCTAATGAATTTGTCGACCAGAGGGAAGAGTATTATTTAGCAGACGACCAATACAAAGCATAATGGCTAGAAAAAGTGAAATAAAATAAGAAAATAAAACAAAAGAAACAAAAAGAAAGAGCTTATGGAAAAGTGCAGACAAGAAACAAAAGAAAAAGAAATTGCTGTTAAAGGAAGTTAGACAATGGCAGAAGAAGATTTTGATTTGTTATGCATTTTTATAAATTTCCTCTTCGTAAAAGCGGCTCAATAAGTTTTATCACGGTAATAAAATAACAAATAATTGATATGATTGACGTTGCAAGAAGTAGATCAAAGATTCTCTCTCTCTCTCTCTCTCTCTCTCTCTCTCTCTCTCTAATATATATATATATATATATATATATATATATATATATATATATATCAGCCTGCTAATTGTCTATGTCTCTATCACACCTGCTAACATCTATTTATCTTCTATCTATCCCAGTCTGCTCTTATCTATCTATTATCTATCTATCTATCTATCTATATATATATATATATATATATATATATATATATATATAAAGATATGTATATCACCCTGCTAATATCTATCTATCTATCTGTCTGTCTATCAATCTATCTCAGCCTACTAATATCTATATATCTATCTATCTATAAATCCCAATCGGTTTCTATCTATCTATCTATCTATTTATCTATCTATCTATCTGCATCTGTCAATCAATCTGTCTCAGCCTACATCTATCTATCTATCTATCTATCTATATATATATATATATATATATATATATATATATATAAATCCAATCTTATATTATCTATCTATCTATCTATCTATCTATCTGTCTGTCTATCAATCTCTCTCATACTAATATCTATCTATCTATCTATCTATCTATCTATCTATCTATCTATCTATCTATCTCTCTCTCTCTCTCTCTCTCTATATATATATATATATATATATAATATATATATATATAACTATCTATCTATAAATCCCAATCGGTTTATATCTATCTATCTATCTATTTGTCTATCTATTTGTCTGTCTGACTGTATATCAATCTTTCTCAGCCTACTAATATCTATATATATATATATATATATATATATATATATATATATATATATCTATATCTGTCTGTTCGTCTGTCTCTCTCAACCTACTAATATCTATCTATCTATCTATTTATCTATTAATCCCAATCGGTTCATAACTATATATATATAAGTGTATTTTTGCAGCATTTTTTCTTTTATACAAGTTTTGTTGAACTGTACAGACAATTCTTGTCGACAAGTTTTTGGTTGATCCTTTCTAATTTTCGGGCCATCGTTTTGGTGTTGGCGTGTAACTGGTGTAACAATCCACCAAAGGTTTCAAAACGAGCGCTTTCAGCAATACAGTTTGCCATCATCAGGTAGGAAACGATGGTATGGTTTTGTGTAACGTTTTTAACGAGAACGAGTAGTAGCACGGAATTAAAAGTGGGAGGTAATAACAATTGGTAGTGGGAGGTTGTGGGAATGGTAGTGGTCCAAGCGAGCAATGCGGTAGTGATTTTTTGTGGGAGGGGGGCACAAGTTGTGAGAAAGGGAGGGGTATAATAGAAGGAGGATAGGCGGAAAATTATAAACATTTGAGAACATGTTGACTTGATTCAAAGTTTTTTTTTGTTTAAGGTAGGTTTTTTTTGTTTGATATATAAAGCTTCGATTGTTTGAAGTTTTTGTTTGTTTTTTTCTTTATGTAGTTGCGTGTATTTTCGGTTAGAATTTTGCGGTGGGTAGAGGGGGGCATGAATGTGTTTTAAGGTGTTGATTAATGGAGCTGGAATCAGATTAGTGTAATGTTAATCTGCGTGATAATGTGGTCGTTGTGTGGCCAATATATGTGTTATTAATTTTGGAGAGACAATCTCCTACAGCACATTTGAATTCATACACAACATTGGTCTCATTAAAAACGAGACACGACATTGGTCTCATTAAGACGAGTAGTTTTGGGGAAGATTTGTAGTTTAAAATTTTTTGTAATAAATGATCAAATTGACTTTTTTCGTAGTGTCGATGGAAGAGACATTGTTACGTATTAATTTTTCTAACGCATTTTCATCCAGTTTATAATTTAGGTGCATCTGATTACAATAATATATGTTTTGGTTAGGGCTATTGTGTGCTATTGTTTTCATTATGGTAAATATTATGGAGGGTTTTTCGGATTTGTTCATCAACAAAATAGTTGGGGAATTCATTATTGATGAGAGTTTGCTTAATATTTTTTATTTCGGAAAAGAATATTGTTTTAGAAGAAGTAAGTTTTGCACGGTTTATCAAGTTTTTTATAATGGCCTTTTTTGTATTGTGCAGAGCATTCACTCTTGTAGTTGATAATACAAGAATTGATGGAGGTAGGTTTTTTATATGGGGAGGTAGTGAATTTGTTGTTGTTAGAGTCTATCATGGCGTCAAGGAATGGAGTTTATTGTTTGTGTTAAGTTCGTATGTGAAATTTAGTACAGAGTGTTGTTGAAATGTTTGTTGTAGTTTGTGGAGTTCATTTACGTTATTAACGAGGAGGAGAATATCGTCAACGTAGCAAACATATATTCTGTTTTTTTTTAATAATATTAAAAACTTTGTTTTCAAGGTGGGCCATATAGAAATTGCTAATTGTCGGACCCAAAACTGACCCCATCGAGATACCGTCAGTTTGGGTGTATAAACTCCTTGTTGATTGTAAAAAGGGACTTCAGTTGTACAGCAGAGGAGGATTTTTTTAAGGATGTTAGGGTTGATTTTAAGAGGTGGATATTCCGGATTGTTGTAAATGTTTTGTATTATGATGTCAATGGTTTCTTTTACTGGAACGTTTGTAAAAAGATTTTCGACGTCAAGTGAAGCAATCAGTTGGTTATTTGGTGTTGAAGTGTGTAGAATTTCAATTTTGTAGATTTCAGATTGATTTGGTGGGCATATATGGCATAATAAGTTGGTTAATAAGTTTTGTTAAATCGTATACGGGGGTAGTGACTTGAGAAATGATAGGTCGGAGGGGGTAGTTTTGTTAATGAATTTTTACAGTCCCGTAAATATAACCGGGTTTATAGTCACCAATAATCTTAGGAAGTTTTTGACTGTCAACATGAGAGCGTTATTGGCTGTGATAAGTTTGTCTATTTTTGTTTTCAGTTGGTTTATGGATTTTTGTTGATTTTTAAAACTTTGATTGATCATCGAGTATTTTCTGTAACTTGGAGTCGTAGTCGGTTTTGTTAAGCACACAAAAATGTTGGTTTTATCGGCTTTTTTAATATAGATGTCTGGATGATTTCGTAATTGTTTTGCGGCAGTTTTTAACTTGTTGTTGGTAAGGTGGAGGAATTGCGGTTCTTATTAAATCGGTTCTTGATAGCCTCTGCTTTTAAAAGGACATTTAGTTTAGGGTGGGTGGTAATTTTTCCTTGTGTTTGGAGTTTTTGGATGTTTTGGTACAGTAGTTCGATTTCGTTTTTTTTATGCAGTTGGTTGTAGGAATTATATAGGTGGCAGTTTGGTTCAAGGTTCAAGAATTCAGTTTGCTCAGGTTTTATTGCTATTAGGCAGATATATTGAACCGTTATAGAGGGCATTTAGTTTTTTGTTTATCTTCAACCGGTGTTGGAGTTTGTTGTTATTGTATAAGTGTTCAAGTTGATTTTTTAGGCTGTTGTATTGTTCAGTAGTGATTAAGGCTTTTATATAAAATTAACTATATATATATATATATATATATATATATATATAATGGCTAATGTACAGAACTGAGATCATAGTAAGCGAGTTCGAATTCTTCAATCACCCATTACGTTCACTTTTTTAATACCTCTGGGAAAGGTAGGAAGTCCCTCTGTCCCACAACTCTGGTATAAGTAGTACCACATTTCTTGTATAAGGATGGCTTTAGTACTAAATAACCCACGCTGGTTGGTATGCCATTAAACAAAGAAACCAAACTATCTTGTCTATTCAACTATTCTTTTCATCTACTACTAAATGTCCATTATATATATATATATATATATATATATATATATATATATATATATATATATATATATACAAGGTGTGTAAAAGTATCGATATTTTTGTACTTTTTGACACATCTTGTATTCTGAAACAAATAACGGTTCATTCATTATCACATATTATGTGTAAAAAGAAGTACAACGTTTAAAGCTGTATTTACAAGATAGAATGAAGAATGAATGGAACGTAATTTTTTTTCAGAATACAAGGTGTTTTAAAAATTATCGATGTTTTTTGTAATTTTTGACACACCTTGTATTCTGAAAAAAAATAACGAAGAAATTGAAGGGGAATGACGAAGAGGAACAATTCAATTCAATTGATATTTTATTTCTGTTGGTTTCAGAGACTTCAACAGAATGAATTTTATTATTTTAGAACAGAATGGTATATAAATGAGAAAAAGGTAAATGGAGTAGGCGGAGCAGAGAGACAGAGAAGGGGGAAGTAAAGTTTGTCTCAGATGTAGGTAATACATATGTACAGATGGAAAAAGCAAAGGGAGGTGGGGGGTGGGTCATCGGTCAGTGAGAAAATGTTTTCTTCACCTTCTTTCTTTATGATAAAACAGAATGGTCCATTATTTAGCTGAGATTATGACACTCATATGAAATAAGAATTTGGCGAATAAGCAACACCAGATAATCAGGATTTACTTTTTTTGCATTTCATCTTGGATGATTTGGCCAGTCTCATCTTTAACCAGAGTATGTTGTAACATGATAACAGTCATGCAATTAAGGAACATGACTATTCTTAATGATAATTATTAAGGTGTCCAATGTGTAATATTGCCATCGCAGTCTTGGGAGGGGCAATGTTTTCTCTGTCTTGGAGTTTAGATGTCAGTGAGAAAGATAGAGTAAATGAAGTGGGGAAGCGATTAGTGACAGTGGATTGCTGTGTGGCTGATTGGTGGAGACAGTTTTTGAGTTAAGTCTTGCAAAGGTCGAGGACGTTGGGTATTTGGTTTCTGTCTAATTACAAAGCCACCCCATCAATTCTTTTATGTTGAATAAAGATTTTGTTAATCTTAATTGTCCTTTAGAAGCTTCTCGAAAAATTCGATGCCTGGCTGCATTTGTATTTTTAGGTGGACGACCTGGGCATTTTCTGGTGCCATATGATTCAGGGTCCTTAAGATAATTTCTCACAATTGTTCGGAATTCGACAGTTCTCTTGCAATGAAACATATAGATTTTGCTTCCAGTTTATAGGCAAAAATTTGTTCATTTTCATTAAGGGAGGAGTTCCTAGGCATTTTGCAGTAACTGTATTCAATTATGAAATGTTTAAATAAGACTCACGTGGCGTAAAATCATGATAAGAGTCTTTTTATGATCTACGCATGCACTTATTCCTCCTTTGGAATTCTGAAGTAAAACAGATATGCACATTTTCAAAACTGCCTTTTAATTATTTCCACCCTAGAAATCATACCTGACGAGGAACAACCAAAGGATTCTACCCAACACTAAGGAACACCAAGGAACAACCAAAGGATTCTACCCAACACTAAGGAACACCGAGGAACAACCAAAGGATTCTACCCAACACTAAGGACACTAAGGAACACGAGGAACAACCAAAGGATTCTACCCAACACTAAGACACTAAGGAACACAAGGAACAACCAAAGGATTCTACCCAACACTAAGGAACACGAGGAACAACCAAAGGATTCTACCCAACACTAAGGAACACCGAGGAACAACCAAAGGATTCTACCCAACACTAAGGAACACCGAGGAACAACCAAAGGATTCTACCCAACACTAAGGAACACCGAGGAACAACCAAAGGATTCTACCCAACACTAAGGAACACCGAGGAACAACAAAGGATTCTACCCAACACTAAGGAACACCGAGGAACAACCAAAGGATTCTACCCAACACTAAGGAGGAACAACCAAAGGATTCTTTACTAGGGAACACAATGGATTTCCAATGTAAAGTGCTATCATGAGCCTAAAGATGCATCAAAAATCGTAATAAATAGCATTTCAGAAAGTTATCAATTCGCTTATTCTTCCTTCAGCTATGGGTAAATAATATTGTAGACTGCGCGTTATTTTACCTTGGTAAGACAACCTGTCTAGGAGAAGGAAAACTGTGAATTTAAATAGACCTTGTTCCATATCCTGTTTTCATGCTGGGAAGGGTTGGGTAAATAGATTTGTAACATTCTAAAATAAATACGAAGATTTGTAAAATTTTATTTTCGTTTCCAGATTGTCAGTTCCCAAAAGGTTTTGTAATAATATTAAAATAAATTCTTTTTTTTTTTTTACTTTCTTTTCTTATTTTTTTTATTCATATTTTGATATTCAATGATTCGTTCTTGTTTCGTCCATTTTGATTTTTTCCCGCTTTTCATTATCCATTTCCTTCTTCAAGATTTCATTCTTTTTACTCAGGTTTTCATTTTTTTCTCACACTTACTGAATAGTCAATAATTTCTTTCTTTCTTTCTTTCTTTCTTTCTTTCTTTCTTTAAGTGTCTACTTTCCTTCACCATTTTCGTTCTTTTTTTCTATTTCTTGAACATTCAATAATTCTTTCTTTCTTCTTTCTTTCTTTCTTTCTCTTCTTTTCCTTCTTTCTTTCTTTCTTTCTCTTCCTTCTTTCTTTCTTTCCTTCCTTCTTTCCTTCTTTCTTTATTTCTTTCTTTCACTCTTCTTTCTTCCTTCTTTCTTTTTCTTTCTTTCTTCCTTCCTTCCTTCTTCTTACCTTCTTTTTCTTCTTTCTTTCTTTCTTTCACTCTTTCTTTTTCTTTCTTCTTTCTTTCTTTCTTCTTTCTTTCTTTCTTTTAATTGCCTACACTCATTCACGTGTTTCCTTCTTTCTTTTTCCCAATTTCTTGAATATTCAATGATTCTTCTTCTTTCTTTCTTCCCTTCATTCTTTCATTGTTTCCTTCATTCTTTCTTTATTTTAATTGTCTACTTTCATTCACCTCTTTCGTTCTTTCTTTTTTCCTATTTCTTGAACATTCACTGAGTCTTTATTTCTTTCATTATTTCTTTCTTTCTTTTTCTTTCTTTCTGTCTGTCTGTCTTAATAATTGAATAAATTCCTTTCTGTTTTTCTTTCTTTTTTCTCCTCATGAATTTCTTTCATTCATCTATGTGTTCCTTCTTTTTCATATCCGTTGAATATTTAATAATTCATTTCTTTCTCAATCACTGAATATCCAATAATTCTCCTTTTCCTTTTCATTCTAATCCAAGGTAAGATTTTTTCTTTCTTTCTGCCTGCTTCCTTCTCATTCTCTTTCATTCCCTTCATTTTTTCATTCATCTTTCTTTCTTTCTGTTTTGTAAACATTAAACCAAATTCTAAATGCAAGAAAAAATTCGCGTGAAAAGTTATTAAAAAAAAAACTGATTCACGAAAGACTTCAATACCCGAACAAAAAGATGGTTGATATTGGCACGGGGCTAAAGCAGAACTTTCCATTATCGGCTGAGGGGGAAATAATTTGAAAGGAAGGAAACAGAAGAAGAAAGAAGAAAAAGAAAAAAACAGGAATGAAATGCTGCTCTCCATTTTTTAAATCGTCATGTTTTGCTCTATGTCACAAAAGCAAAAAGAAAACAAAAAAGAGTTTCCCCTTCTCTTGGTCATTGATGTGATACACATTTCCCTCTTTCAAAGTTCGGATTTACGAAAACAAATTTTGAAAAGTAAAAATAAAAATGTCTGAAAATCAAGATGGTGGAAAAAAATTGTTACAAAGAAAATCTAAAATGATGTGCTTGCCTCCATTGCATGACTTTGCATGTTGTAAGTTCGTGAGAACGTTATAATAAAACCGGCTTGCGAGGAGAGAAGAAAAAAAAGCGGCATTGTTTTCTATTACTACGTCATAAGGGATGGGTTGGGTGGTGAAAGAGTGGTGGTAAGAGGAATAGTTGAGGGAAGAGGTAAATAAAGAGGAGGAGGTGAGGAGAATTAATAGCGTAAGGAAGAGAAGGAGGGAAATATGTAAAACGAGCAGTGGCATTGTATAGAAGAAGAAGAAGAACAAGAACAAGAACAAGAACAAGAACAAGGATAAGGTAGTAAAAAATGAAAGAAGAAGAAGAAGAAGAAGAAGAAGAAGAAGAAGAGAGAAGAAGAAGAACGACCAAAATAAAGAAGGAACGAAAGAAAAAGAACGTCCAAAACAGAGAAGGAAGAAAGGATGGAAGGAATAATAATAATAATATAATAATAATAATAATAATAATAATAATAATAATAAGATAATAGAATAATAATAAGAAGAAGAACTACAACAACAACATAAATAAGGAAGGAAGAAAAAAGAAAGAAGAAGAACAATATCAACAAACTAGGAAGGGAGGAAGGAAAGAAGAACACGTAGCAAAACGAAGAAGAACAAGTGTAAGAATGAATGAAGCTAACGAATGAGTCGAAGTGAAGAAGAAATATAAAATCATAAAAAAACGAAGCAGAGAAGAAGAAAAAAAAGGAAGATAAACGTTTGAACGGGCATCATCTTTTAATAAAAACGAATTGAAAGAATGAAAATTGTTTTGAGTTGAAGACAAATGAAAGACAGTTTAATAAAAGCCATCAGGTAGATGGAAGAATGGCGACAGAGAGTTTTGCCTTGAAAGGACAACGCTACAAAATTTAGCCAACTTCTTATTTTCTTTATTGCAAAATGAAAACTACAAAAAACAAAAATAACCAAAAACAAAACAAAATAAAAATAAAAAAAAGTTTTATTACACGCAACCATTTCATGTCCATTTGAAGAATGAAATTTAAAAGTTCTTTAAAAAAATTCAAAAATATCGATTTTTAATTGAATTTAAAGTTGTGGGCATCCTTCCCTCTACTAAAGACGATAGCGTAGTGTCCAGTTTTTTTAAAATCTGCAACTGCGTGAGTGGCTGAACAGAACAATTTTTGAATGGCAATCTCTGGTGCAGATAACATGGACTCCCAAAAGAAGAAGAAAAAGAAGAATACGCACGAAGAAGAATACGCACGAAGAAGAAGAAGAAGAAGAAGAAGAAGAAGAAGAACAAGAACAAGAACAAGAACAAGAACAAGAACAAGAACAAGAACAAGAACAAGAACAAGGGAAAAAAGAAAAATACGTACGAAGAAGAATACGTACGAAGAAAAACAAGTATGAAGAAGAAGAAGAAGAAGAAGAAGAAGAAGAAGAAGAATGAATTTTCTTTGAAAAAATCTCTCTTTTATTTGTGTTTCTGCTTTTTCAAAAAATCCTTCAAATTATTTGAATTTTTCTTGTTCTTAACTCATTTCAATTTTTCCTTCTTTCTATCCCAGTCTGTGTCTGACAAAATAAAATAAAATATTTCGGTTTGCGAAGAAGACATTTGACATCGAAGAGGTAAAAACGTACAAGTCTGTTGTCACTTCTAAAATAGGTAGGTGTCGTCAAAATGGACGCCTCAGGTGGTTCAAGAAAATAGAAGTATTAACGTGTAAAACCTGAAAACGCTGTGAAAAAAAAAAGAAAAGAAAAGAAATGCAAAGAAAATATAAATAAGTGTATATTTTTTGTCACCTTTGAAATATTATAGACGTCATTATTATGGTGGTTGGCACTTAATCCCCGGCGATATCCACGAGATATACCTCATTTGAGCGCTCAATCATCAGATTTGGGAGAGTAAACACTTTGTCAAAGCTTCCTGAAATAGAATATAATGCAAAAACTCTAAGTCTTTTGTTACATTTTTACTTATATATATATATATATATATATAT
>CM042163.1:86605844-86625844 GCA_023376005.1 Doryteuthis pealeii | reverse complement strand
CCATAAGATATTTTAAAGAGGGGGAGGGTTAAAATATTTACATTTACTTGTCGAAGAAAGACTGGAAAAAATTATCGCATTAACTTTTCGGGAAAAACGCCTAAAGCGCTGTTTTTTGTTTTTTCAACTAGGGACTTTCTTCGTAGGGAGGGTTGTTTTTCCAGCTATAACCGCCTAGCGTTTTTTAAGGCAGAAGGCTGGGACACAATTCTGCGAACTGCACCTATTATTTCAATCTATCTATCTATCTATCTATCTATCCCTGTCCCTCCCTATCTATCTATCTATCTATCTATCTATCTATCTATCTATACTTTCCCAGTCTCTCATATCTATCACTATATCTATCTATCTATCTATCTATCCTAGTCTGTTCCTAACATATCTCCATCTTATGTTCCTCTCTATCTATCTCTCTATCTTTCTCAGTCTCTTCCTATCAATCTATCTATCCTAGTCTGGTTTCTAACAATCGTAATCTATATATCTTTCCCAGTCTCTTCCTATCTATCTATCTATCTATCTATCTATTTTTCTATCTATCCCAGTCTCTTCCTATCAATCTATCTTTCGTTTCCAGTATCTATATGTCTATCTATCTATCTTTCCAAGTTTATTCCTATCTATCTATCTATCTATCTATCTATCTATCTATCTATCCCAGTCTCTTCCTATCAATCTATATATCTTTCCCAGTCTCTTCCTATCTATCTATATATCTATCTATCTATCTATCTACCCCAGTCTCTTCCAGTCAATCTATCTATCGTTCCCAGTATCTATCTATCTATCTATCTATCTATATTTCCAAGTTTCTTCCTATCTTAATATCTATCTATCCCAGTCTCTTCCTATCAATCTATTATCTTTCCCAGTCTCTTCATAGAATCTATTTATCTTTCCCAATCCTTCCTATCTTCTATCTATCTGTCTGTCTATCTTTCTCAGTCTCGTCCTATCTATCTCACTCTCTATCTCTCTATCCTCCTTCTTTTGGTACTCCCCGTACAACACGAAAATAAACTGAACTCAACACAATACACAAACAAACCGGTGCGAGGCAAAGCTATTAAAACGACCCGTCATTTCTATGACTTCTATTAAGTACTCTCTCCCCCCCCTCCTCTGTGTGTTTCCCAGAATTAACACTAACTAGATAGCCACAACCGCCCGCTGCAGACAACACTACAGATTCAATGCTGGAGGTGGAAGCGAATAAACTACTTGGATAAAACCGAGCGAACAGCTCTCACAACTTTTAGTGATGCCATCATGTTTGTACACAGGTTGTAGGGTTGAGATTTCCCCAATCGGCAGCTATGGCTTCCAAAACCGGAAATGCATTAACTTGTCTGCCGGAAGTAACTCTCTTCAGGTGGAGGAGGGTAAACAATGGATGCCCTCGCTTTGAGTGGGGAGTGAGTCATAGCTGGTGGTTATTCAGAGCCAGGGAATTCGTCCCCTTAACTTCGCGTCTCTAACTCGGATAGGTTCTTCGATTTTTCTAATTTTGTCTTGTTTTTCGTTTTCGCTAGAACGATAGATAGACGTCCGAACGGGTAATGCATATTGTATAGAGGAAAGTTAGTGGTGTGTAGGATAAATAAAATGGAATGAGAATAAAAGGAGACTAAGATAGAAGGAAAATAAATTGAATGAAATAGAAGGAAAATAAATGAAGGAAATGGAAGGAAAATAAAAATTGAAGGAAATGGAAGGAAAATAAAAATAGAAGGAAATGGAAAAATATAATAGAAATTGAAGGAAAATAAAATTGAAGGAAATTTGAAGGGAATAAAAAGAAAAAATTGAATGGATAATAAAATTGAATGAAATAATAAAATTGAAGGAATGAAGAAAATAAAATTGAATGAAATAGAAGGAAAATAAAATTGAAGGAAATTGAAGAAAAAGAAATTGAAGGAATTGAAAAAAGAAATTGAAGGAAATTGAAGGAAAAGAAAATTGAAGGAAAATAGAAAGAAAATAAAATTGAAAGAAATTGAAGGAAAATAAAATGAATTTTTCTACTCTATAGGTATAAAAAAAATGCAAGATAAAACAAAACGAGAAACAGTGGAAATGTTTTTAAACTGATTTGAAAATATATTTTTTAAAATGGAGATTTGTTGTCTGTCTGTTTATAACCAAAACTACGTCACTGCTTACGTCACAATATCAGTGGGAAGTGTGTTGGTCTCTCAATAGTCAAAATCATTAAAGAAATACAATAATAGAATAAATCTATATATTAATACTCGTGTTCCTTAAAAGTACGGCAGTTATCATCATCAGATGGAGTTTAGTTGACACTACCCAGGACACTCGAAAATTTAGAATTTAACCAACAAGAAAATGATTTTACGCCACATTCTGAAATAACACAGCAAGGAAATGGTTAACTAGGCTGACTAAAGATTTTCTTTTATTGTTGCTGATAAGGATGCTCACTAAGTGCTCAATACAAGAAGAATGGATGGGAGGAAGGGGGGAAGGAAAAAAAAGCATAAAGAAAGGAGGGAAGAAAGAAAGAAAGAAAGAAGGAAGGAAGAAAGTAAGAAACTGACAGATAGATAGATAGATAGAACAAGATTATTGGAGAAACCTAAAGGTGAAATATAGACAAGATTATTAGAAGAGTCCTCAATATCTGTAATAGATATATATGGAGATAGATAGATAGATAGATAGATAGATAGATATCGACTGAAATACTGTGACAGATAGATAGAATGATAGATGAATAGAAATAATAGAAGGTCGAAGAAAGAAAGAAAGAAAGAAAGAATGAATGAGAGAAAGAAAGAAAGGGAGTAAGAAGGAAGGAAAGTTAAATAAACAAATTCTTCCCAGAACATAGAATATGAAGTGAGCATTGCTTAAAAAAAGGTGTTGGTTTCAGTTTATTTTTGTGGTGTAGAGTGAGTATCACAAAGACGGATAGATAGATAGATAGATAGATAGATAGATAGAAATAATGAAAGGGTCACGAAAGAAAGAACGAAAGAAAAAAGAAGAAGATGAAAAAAGCGAGGAAAGTTCAATTCAAAATTGTCCCAAAAAACAGAAATTTGAAATGGAGCATTCCTTAAAAGAAGTAAAAAATAAATCGGGAGTGCGTATCTTGAACATAAAAAAATTGCATTCTTTAAATTCCACACGCCAAGGAAAGATGGAAGCTCATTATTTCAGTTTGCAACTATTTTTGAAAGCAATTCACAAACGGTTGATATAGTCAGAGGATTCCAAATATAGACCGTTCCATATCACGTGTCAATGGAACATACGGGTCCTTGTTACAAAAGTGGAAATGACTTGGGGTCGGGGATGGGGTCGAGGAATAGAAGATGGACAACAGATAGGGAGGGAAAGGTCTAGAGATTTGGGTAAAGAAGAAGAAGAAGAAGAAGAAGAAGAAGGCGTGGAGAGAAGAAGAAAAAGAATGAAGGGGAAGAAGAAGAGGATGAAAAAGAAGAAGGTGACGAAGAAGAAGAAGAAGAAGGGAGAAAAAGAAGAAGAAGAAGTAGGCGGGAGAGAAAAAGAAGAAGAAGAAGAAGAAAGAAAGAAGAAAGAAGAAGTAGAAGAAGAAGTAAGCATGGAGAAGAAGAAGAAGAAGAAGAAGAAGAAGAGAAGAAGAAGAAGAAGAAGAAGTGTGAGAGAAGAAGAAGAAGAAGAAGAAGAAGAAGGGCGTGGAGACAAGAAGAAAAGAATGAAGAAGAAGAAGAGAGAAGAAGAAGAAGAAGAAGAAGAAGAAGAAGAAGAAAGAAGCGTGGGGAGAGAAAAAGAAGAAGAAGAAGTAGGCGTGGAGAGAAAAAGAAGAAGAAGAAGAAGAAGAAGAAGAAGAAAGAAGTAGAAGAAGAAGTAGGGCATGGAGAGAAGAAGAAGAAGAAGAAGAAGAAGAAGAAGAAGAAGAAAAGAAGAAGAAAGAAGAAAGAGAAGAAGGTGTGAAGAGAGAAGAAGAAGAAGGCGCGTGGAGAGAAGAAGAAGAAGAAGAAGAAGAAGAAGAAGAAGAAGTTGTGGAAAGAAGAAGAAGAAGAAGAAGAAGAAGAAGAAGAAGAAGAAGAAGAAGAAGAAAAGGTTGCAAGGATATAGAATATGTGAAGGTAGTCGAAAAAAAAAAGACGTCTACAAAATAAAAAGAATTAAAAAAGAGAGAAAAATAAAGAAATATTTTAAGAAAGAAGAAAATAAATAAGAAAAGTGACGTGTATAGTCGACTGCCCAGCAGCGAATCAGTCACCGGATTTCCGGTCTGATAGTTTCTTCTTTTCACATAATAAAAGAATTGCAGTAGAAGAAAATTTAACGAAAAGACTCGATTAAATGAAGTGAATAATTTGGACCAATGATATCCAAACATTTCGACTAGAATCTTTTAGTTCTGTTAATGGTCTTTACCATTCAAAGAATTCTGCGGACAGTTAAACCTTTTCTTTTATCTTATGTTTTTTTTACATCTTATCTTATTATAATGGAGATAGTGTGTTTTTCTGTCTGTAACCGAAACTATATTCCTACTCAAGTCACAATTCTCTTAGTTATTGACATCACATTCTCCATGATTTTATTTTTATCTAAACCTCAATTATTGATAAAATTGTCTTACATTATTAATACTGTTAACTATGTCTACATACTGACACCATGCAATTATATTTATATATACAACAAAATAGCGGTTTACAGTGTGAACGGGAAGGCTAATTTGCATATTAATATTAAAAAATCAAATTTAATAAATATGTGCTTAGTATTATTGATTTCTACCTGTTTGGTTTTATCTTAATGAATATAAGCAAAAATCTTTTCAATGAATCTTAAATGAAATCCATTAACAAGATAAAATAACTGTCATTTTATTCTTTACTTCCTCTACAATATTTTATTACATTAAAACTTAAATATTTGCACCCGGGGGGTGCATATATCTGCTAGTTATTATAATAAAGATTGCGTGTCTGTCTATAACCGAAACTACGTCACCACCAACATCATAATTCCCTTTACGTTATGTTCTTAATGGCTATAGAATAATCACCATTTAATCTTAATTAGCATCTTATTTATAAGTGCTCAATACATTAAGTAGAGCATGATTATAAGGACCTACATGAGTCAGACACTATCTACCTAGGTTTCACCCGAATGGTTCTTCAGGATAATTCTGAACTAAAATATATATATATATATATATATATATATATATATATATAAAGAAATAGCAAAAGACTTCGAGATTTTGCATTTTCTTATTTCTTTACTTATAAATTTGCTCTGTGACTCTGACAATAAGAGCACACATTGAGCTCTCAAACTGCGACAGGTTGTTTAAAATAACTCCTATGTCGTAAGGAAGATTTCTTCTCTGGACTTTTGAATTATATATATATATATATATATATATATATATATATAATATAAGTTATCGGGTGGCCTCAAGTCAATATCATCCAGCCAGCGAGAGAATCTATCCCCTTTTCAATAGAGCTAGACCAAGGGGGTTGTTTATCAGTGACTGAGGTGGAGTACCAGACCTACCATCAGCTCATCCCTTTAGCAGATAAATCCCTGTGCTAATTATACCCTGAGTTGGCGAGGGCCGGTATCGAACCACGAAGAAGGCTACTTTTTCAATATCTAACCGTCTTAGGATTGCATTATACACAGGAAATTATTGTAACGGTAAATTAGTACCTCAATATTTTATTTGAGATTTTAAATCTACTCTGCGAATTGAGCCCTCTTATATGAAACTCTTTTTATATTTGCTATATATATATATATAATATATAATATATATATTATTGAAGAAATGGATACAATAGAAACCTACTCGAGTTTCATCGCTAGAATCATCAGGTTAAATCCACTGAATTAATCGAGTTACCGATTAATTGCAGCTGATAACACGTATGTTCATCGAATAAGATTTTTCGTTACGAAAAACTTATTCGATGAACATACGTGTTATCAGCTGCAATTAATCGGTAACTCGATTAATTCAGTGGATTTAACCCTGATGATTCTAGCGATGAAACTCGAGTAGGTTTCTATTGTATCCATTTCTTCAATAAATTTGCTCTACTTTGTATTGAGCACTTTGTATTTATTTTATCACGGACTTAACCTCTGGATCCTGTGCACCTCCAACAATCGTGCCCATATTCACCGGTAAGCCACCCTTTATATATATATATATATATATATATATATATATATATTTGAGTGGGAGAGGATAGCTACGAATCGCGGGGCTTGGAGGAGATTCATTTATGATAGTTGCAAGGGGCTTGAGGTAAGGAGACACGAGCAGTCCATCCTGAAGCGGTCTCTACGCAAGCGGCATACATCATGAACACATTTCCTACATTTAAGCCGGACCATATATATGACGTGTGTGGCAGGTCCTGCCTGTCCAGGGCTGGGCTTCTCAGTCACGTACGGTCGCATACGAGAGGAAGTGAATCACGTGTGACAGTGAGTAAAAACAAAGTTGGACGCCTGGGCCAGGCACACAAGTGAACTACTTTTAGAAATAGCATCGTCTGCGAGGAAGTGGCAATCTCCATATCAGTCCCTACATAAGTCAAACACTATCTACCTAGAGTCAGAATTATCCTGAAGAACCATTCAGGTGAAACCTAGGCAGATTGTGTCTGATTCATGTAGGTCCTGATAATCATGCTCTACTTAATGTATATACAATTTAGAAAACTCACCCGGTTTTTTTTTGGACACTACATACGGTACTTATAATTATTTTCAGAAAGTACGGACGTGCCGGTGTTTTCTTTTTTCAAATTGTTTCCCCCATTTTATTTAAAAAACTGAAAACTGAAAAAAATTAAAACTGAAAAAAAATTAAATTAAAAAAACTGAAAACTGAAAAAATTAAAACTGAAAAAAATCAAAATAAAAAAAATGAAAAACTGAAAAAAAATGAAAACTGAAAAAATTAAAATTAAAAAACTGAAAACTGAAAAAATTAAAACTGAAAAAAAACTGAAAAAATTAAATTAAAAAACTGAAAACTGAAAAAAAATTAAAATTAAAAAAAACTGAAAACTGAAAAAAAATTACCTGTTTTTTTTTTCCACACGGGTAGAGTTTAGAAATAAAAATTTAAGATAAACATATATGTATTATTATCTATATTTTTGAAGGCAATTACAATGCGTATATCGTTTAAAATTCGATAATTATTGAAAATGATCATGACAAGCAAACTCGGTGAATAACGCGTGCGACGAGTGGAACAACGTACAGCTGCTTCAAATTTATTAAGTCTCATCAGCGTGCTGGGTTCTCGGAGGGAGACCGTATGTATACACTGCTGCTATTATATATATATATATATATATATATATATATATATATATATTTGACACACCTTGTCTGTCAGAATATATATATATATATATATATATATATATATAGATAGATAGATAGATAGATAGATAGCTAAAAGGATATGAAATCACACAATGCTGTTAAAATGAAAATATTTTATATCATATATACATATATACTAATACCGTCGGATTCATTTCCTTATTCTTAATATATATATATATATATATATATATATATATATATATAAGGATTATTTCATTAATACCTTTTGTCTTTTATCTTTAATCCCGAACATTGCCAAGTGCTCCTGCTCGCAGTTTCCCTCCATTCTATCAGGAGTTAACATAAACAGTTATTCAAAATAACATTTTGGACAAAAACGTGACCAAATTTTCTGGGTAAACTTCAAGCATTTGCTTATTCGACGCCTGACTGCATCGGGTCACCTTGCCGGCGGACAAACTTTTAAATCAGTGCCTTTTCTAAAATAGCAGTCATCCGAAAATAGACAGGAAGATGCCCGGTTCATGAGGATCTTCTTTTTGTTGTTTTGTTTCTCCCTTTCCCGTCCCCAAGTCGATTACCCAAAAAGAGTGGGGGTGGGGGCTTAAAACAATTAGAAGTGAAAGGGAATAAAATGATGCCAGGGACGCTAGACTTTAACGAACCGTATCCAAATGGGAAAAACAAGACCAAAATCGGACTGTTCGAACACACCCTTAGCAGTCATTCGTTCTGCTCATTGATTGGCTGGCTGAGAATCAATACTTCCTTTTGTTTCGGATAAATATCTCAGCTTTCCCCTACTTTCATTTTCACTTTACCTCTTCTTGATCATATTTGCCAAAGTTAGTTTTGTTGGTTGGTAGGATGGATTTTACGGCATGTCAAACCATGTTGGGTTATTTTATGCCAAATACATTTTTTTTATTTCTTAATGCATTTCACGTAGGAATAGAGCTTTATCTTTTAGCTGGATTGAATAATTTCTTGATTTAAAGTTAATTGAATAGTTGGTTGGTAGGTTGGATTTTACGGCATGACAACTCTTGTTGGGTTATTTATGCCAAAGACTTTTTTCTTATTTCTTAACGCATTTCACGGGTGATTAGTGCTTTATCTCTGAGCTGAATTGAACAAATTCTTGATTTTATGTTGATGAGCAATATGGAATAGTTGGTTGGTAGGTTGGATTTTACGGCACGACAACTCTTGTTGGGTTATCTTATGCCAAAGACTTTTTTCTTATTTCTTAACGCATTTCACGGGTGATTAGTGCTTTATCTCTGAGCTGAATTGAACAAATTCTTGTATCTATGTTGATGAGCAATATGGAATAGTTGGTTGGTAGGTTGGATTTTACGGCATGACAACCCTTGTTGGGTTATTTTATGCCAAAGTCAGTTTCTTATTTCTAAACTCATTTCACGTGTGATTACTGTTTTTATCTCTTAGCTGAATTGAATAATTTCTTGATTTTATGTTAATGGTTGGATTTTACGACATGACAACCCTTGTTGGGTTATCTTATGCCAAATACATTTTCTTATTTCTTAATTCATTTCACGGGTGATTAGTGCTTTATCTCTGAGCTGGAATGAATAATTTCTTGATTTTATTTTGATGAGCACGGTTGCATGGGAGTAGAATTGATTGGTTGGTTGGTTGGATTTTTACGGCATGTCAACCCTTGTTGGATTATTTTATGCAGAAGATGTTTTGTTGTATACATTCTTGTTGGGCATTAACAATTTTTAGACTAAGTTTTTTAAAAACTAATTTTTGATTTATTTTTACGCATAGATGTGACTCTAAAAGTTACAACCACTCCAGGTCAGAGTCGATCTGGGAGTACTGCCATTCCCTACGTTCACTTTCACTTCACCTCCTTGATCATATTTGGCAAAGTTAGCTTTGCTGGTTGGCTGATTGGTTTGATTTTTACGGCATGTCAACCCTTGTTGGATTATTTTAAGCAGAATATGTTTATTGTATATATTCTTGCTGGGTATTGAAATATTTTTGAATCAATTTTTTAAAAGCACATTTCAAAACCGGTGTTTCGTCTATTCAACCCTTGTTGATTATATTTGCCCAAGTTAACTTTGTTGGTTTGTTGATTTGTTTTTAAGGCATATCAATCCTTGTTGGGTTATTCTATGCCGAAGTCGTTTTGTTTTATTTATTCTTTTTTGTTTTCTTTTAAAAGTCAATTTTTTAAACACTTTTTTTAAAAAACATTTTTGATACTCATTTTTTAAAAATCTATTTAACCCTAACTGCTACTACCACTCCGGATCAGGGTGGACCTGGGAGTATTTGCGATGAAAGGGTACCTATTCGAACCTTCAGAATTGGAACTTTACCACTAGATGCAGTTTAACATTTAGATTCAAATATCATCCATAGTGTACGAATTGTGAATGATTTGATAGGCAGAACCATGACTAGTTCGTAGAGAAAGAGCCACCATATCGAGAATAACTCGCCGGTTCGCACCACCATCTCTCAAGATTGCTGAACCTTCTCATCAGTGCTCGCTCTTTGTGCATCACGCTTGTCCGGTCACTATCAAAGTTTTCTATCCACTCATACATACTTCTACGCAGTAGTGTACTATCTTATGTTGAAAGCAGAAAGAATTTCAACCCCTGAAAATTTCCGACAAGATAAATTGGCTCACTTACTTGGTACGCACAACGAGTGGAGTGGCCATGTTTATATTTTAGATACAGCGATCAAACTTACGTGATTAAACTCAATCTTCTAGCACATATGTGATAGAAAGGGAAGCGTGTGGTGTAATGGTTAAAGAGATAGGACTCGTCGCCCTGAGTTCAAACCCTGGATGCGGTAATTGCATTTCACTTAGCGCTAATAACATTTTCATAAGAGATGAAAATAAATATAAACTAAACTTTTTATTTGTTCATTTATTTATCTATCTCTCTATCAAAGATATTGAGCACTCTTCTAATAAAACTGTACTTTCAATTACAACCGCTTTTTCAAGTATAATAGTGCCAACCATACTATATACACACACACACACACACACACACACACACACACACACACACATATATATATATATATATATATATATATCAGGGTGGGATAAAGTCGGTATCAGTCAGACAGAGATAGAGTCTATTCTCTCTTCATTGGTGCTAAACCAAGGAGATTGCTTTTGTGTCTCAAGTGGAGCGCCACACCTTCTATCATTTTCTTACTTTACCGCACAGATCCCTGTGCTACTTATACGTTGAGTTGGCGGGGGCCGGTATCGAACCAGGAACCTTGTGGTTCCTTGGCAGACGCTCTACTGACTGAGCTAAAGTGCAATAGTGCGCTTCCCAAAGAGCTAATTCAGCAATAGAAAATTCGTAATAGCCTATTTAGCGGCGTTGGTGTTTCGCTGTCTTCATTTCACTAAACCTGTTATAAATGCACAAAATTCGTTATTGTAGTTTTCCCGCCTCGGCCTCCATCTTTCTTATTGGCCAAGGCGCGAATGTATGGCTTTCTTTAAAACAAATGCATTTCTTAGCTAAATGCCACAGAGCGCCGATTCCCGGTCGTATTGATTCAGAAATAACCAGCAATATTGGAGAAGAAAGAATGAAACGAAAAAAAAGAAAAAAAAAGAAAAAAGAAGAAAAAACAGGAAGGGAAACGAGAACAGAAACGAGATAGAGAAATTATAGAGAAATGAAAACGGGAAAATAAGTACGCCATTTATTTCATATCTTTCGTAAATTGATAGATGCTCCATAGATGCTCAATATATATATATATATATATATATAATATATATATATATATATATATATATATATATATATGTGTGTGTGTTTGAGTGTGTGTGTGTGTATATTTTGTTCTGTTTTTCTTGTTTTCCTCTTATTTCCAATGCTTTAAAAAGACCAAACAAACAACGTTCACAAGAGCATAACACACACACACACACACACACATGTATATATATATATATATATATATATATATATATATATATATATATTATATATAGAGAGAGAGAGAGAGAGAGAGAAAGCGAGAGATTTGTATATATGTTCACAAATTCGTGTGTACTTTAAAATTCTTATAACTTTATTTGGATTTGCAAATTCTCTAAAGAGCACACACACATATACCCACTATATATATATATATATATATATATATATATTATATATATAGAGAGAGAAGAGAGAGAGAGAGAGAAGGAGCGAGATTTGTATGTATGTTCACAAACTTCGTGTGTACTTTAAAACACTTATAACTTTATTTGTATTTGCAAATTTTTCTAAAACAACACACACACCTACACCACGCCACACACACACACTATATATATATATATATATATATATATATATATATATATAGAGAGAGAGGAGAGAGAGAGAGAGAGAGAGAGAGATGAAAACCTTAGTATATCAGAAATAAAGAGAGAGAGAGAGAGAGAGAGAGAGAGAGTAATGTCGTCATGGAGGCTTAGAGTCAGTATCAGCCATAAAGCGAGAGAGTCTATCCCCTTTTCAATAGCGCTAGACCAAATAGAGTGTTTTTTATCGACTTATGCCGGGCGCCGGGCCTACCGTCAGCTTCTCACTTTACCGCACAGGTCGCTGTGCTACTCATACGCTGAGTTAGCGAGGGTCGGCATCTAAGCTATCCCACTTTCTCTAGTACTAGACTGTAAAACAACATATACACACCTCCATAAGAAGGTTGTAACTAGCATCCAGTTACCAAACAAAAAGGGGACTGTAACCGAATACAGGTCCTGTCCCAACTAACAGAACACACCCATGTCTTGCGTATATATGGATCAAAGTATCCACATTAAGACCAGCAGCGAATCTGAATCCTGGAAATGAACTTGACCAAGATACACTGTGGAATGTCCCAACCTGCTACATAAACCAACTATCAACTCAGAATTCTCAGAACTGTTTCAACTTGCAACACAGCTGAATGCTGATCACCTAACACAAATTTCTGAATAGACCAGGGATATAGTTTCTGCCTCTTAGGTTGAGCACCACATCCACAGTCAGCTTCGAACAGATCCAGTCAGTAGTACTCATGTAGTGAGTTAGCAAGGGCGGGTATTGAAACTGTAACCTTAGAGTTCCTTATTGGATGCTCTACAGACTGAGCTAAACAGGCCCTTTTGAGTCTTAGATGAATCAGGCAGACAAATCCGGCATTTCACACTTACACGAGGCTGCACACGGTCAAGCTACGTATTCTCACTTGATCACTGAAGTTAAGCAGCGATGAGCCTGTTCAATACTTAGATGGGTTACGATTTAAGCAACAACAGGTACTGTAAGCAATACGGGTCCTTTGTTTATCAAAATAACTTGATTCGGTATTAAATGATCTGAAAAGGATTGATATGACGTAAAACAAACCAACCAACTACATTAAAACACCTGTTCCCGCTAGATCGCTGAAATTAAGCAGCGATGAGCCTGTTCAATACTTAGATGTGTGACCTTTAAGCAACAGCAGGTACTGTAGTTATACGAGTCCTTGGTTAATCAAAATAAATTGATTCGGTATTAAATGATTTGAAAAGGGTTGATATGACGTAAAACAAACCAACCAACAACGTTGAAAGCACCGGTTGCAGCAGGATCGCTGAAGTTAAGCAGTAATGGGCCTGTTCAATACTTGGATGAGTGACCATTTAAGCAACAGAAAATACTGTAACCGAATACCAAAATGAATTGATTTGGCATTAAATGACTTGAGAAGGGTTGATGTGTCGTAAAACAAAACAACTAAAACAACCTCAGCAACGGAAAACTCCAAATTCAAACCGGTTAAACTCTACTTAATAATTTACCTTGTATTGACTTCTACTCATTTGGGAATGGGGTGATTAAATACATATATTCACGAATCCATGTACATATATATATATTCGCTACCTATGTCCCTGCACACCCATACAGATTTACTTGTACTCATATGCATATACATAAGTATATATGGAAATACGGTGAGGAAATTAATCCGACAATATGACGAGGTGATATTTTCAAAAATATAACAAACACAGGATGTTACAATCAGGGGAAACAATTTTATGTGTCAATACTTAAGTATCTCGGTATTAAACCATCATCACACAAAGACATTTGTCCCTCACAAAAACATTCCTTAACAGTGTTCTGATGATGGTTTTATACCAAAATACTTAATTATTGACACATAAAATTGTTTCCCCTGATCGTAACATCCTGTGTTTGTTATATTTTTGAAAATATTTTCTTCTCATAAGTAAATATATACATACAAAAGATTAAGACAAATATTCGAAGCCACCGCTATAAGCAACACACCAACTGTTAATTGTAAATACGGCTTCTTTAATATTTTCTCACACCAAGGAAAAGTCATCATAAACAGCTACAGACCAAAAAGACAACAAGACGATACTTAGCAAATAAATAAATAAATAAATAAACAAACACACACACACAAACACAAACACACACACACTTATAACAAATCCTACAAACACTTCCCTCTCTTACATTCACAACAAAAGATTAAAACAAATATTCGAAGCCTGCACCATAAGCAACACACCAAATGTAAATTGTAGATCCGTCTTTCTTAATATTTCCTCATACCCACGAAAAGTTATAGACCAAAAAGACAGCAAGCTGATACTTGGCAAAATAATAATAATAATAATAATAATAATAATAATAATAATAATAATAATAACATTTCAAACGACAAATCGAAGAGGTTGCACATGAAAAAACCTGGGCGTGGTTAAGAAAAGCAAACCTTAAAAGAGAAACTGAATCACTAATAATTACTGGACAAAATAATGCCATAATGACAAACTATATCAAAGCAAAAATTGATAAGACCCAACAACATTGTAAATGTAGACTATGCGGTAATAGAGATGAGACCGTAAACCATATATGCTAATGTAGTAAACTAGCACAACAAGAGTACAAAACTAGACACGACTGTGTTGGGAAGATGATCCACTGGGAATTATGCAAAAAATTAAATGTTAACCATACAACAAAATGGTATATGCATAAACCAGAATCTGTTCTTGAGAACGAAACGCATAAAATTCTCTGGGACTTTGAAATAAAAACGGATCACCTTATCCCAGCAAGAAGACCAGACCTAGTGTTGATAAACAAAAAAGAAAGAACTTGTCAACTGGTGGATTTTGCAGTTCCAGCAGATCACAGGGTAAAGCTAAAAGAAAAGAAAAAATGGACAAATATCTGGACCAAGCGCGAGAACTGAAAAAGTTATGGAATATGAAAGTGAAAGTGATACTAATTGTAGTTGGTGCACTTGGAACAGTCCCATAAGGATTGGAAAAGGGTTTGGAAAGTTTGGATATCAGAGGAAGGATTGAAACCATTCAGAAAAATTGCACTGCTGCAATCTGCCAGAATACTCAGAAGAGTCCTGGAGACATGAGGAGACTTGCTGTCACCCAGACTCCAGTGAAAGACCATTAGCTAAAACTGATGTGAAAACTCAAAAGGAGTGAATAATAACATAAACATAAGCCCTTCTCCTATTCACGGCCTCCCAACTCTCCAGTATGAAAATGTTCACCGTTGAAGCAAGAAATCAATCCAACGTCATGAAGAAGGTCGAACAGACTGAGACGTTATAACGTCGACATCCCTACCCACAATAAACATCCATTTTGTACAACATCCCGTGTTTGTCTACATTTCTCCACATTATATATGTATATATTACAAAAACTTACAATATGTGTAAAATGTATGCACATGTAGCCAGACGATACTGGTGCACACAACACACACACACACACATACACACACACACACATACACACGCTCATCCATAACAGTGAATATGCAGATATGATTTTTCTAGTATTATCTGCGTTATTCGGACTATTGTCCTCATCTTCATTGTTATTTGTACAACGTTTCGGCCGATATGCCCTCCGGCCTTCTTTAGGTATTTCTTGTCGGACTCAGGAACCTTCTCGGACTCGGAAACCTTCTTTTCGAACTCAGGAACTTTCTTGTCGTAATCGGGAGCCATCGCAGAACTTCGAACCTAACCCTTTATTCAGTCCTCGGGGGTATCTTGTTCTCATTCCGCTAACCATTGCTGGGGTAGAAAATTATTTTTCTATGTTACTGCCTCTACTCAGGATTGAACCCGGAATCCAGAGATAACTGTCACTTAGAACTGTCTTAACCTAACTACCTTATCCACTAGGCCATGCGTCCAATTGGATAATTTTTCTAGGCATAAATTCGTCCGAGCGAAAACGCACATGTGATTGCGCAGGCGCAAAAGGACAGCCCTCTCACGGGAGAAAACCCATTCAAATTCAACGAATTTTTGTCTCGGGGAATTAAAGCCAGAAATCTAATTTGTTTCGTTTCGTTACTTTTGCTGCTGAAAATTCCGGGTTTTCAAATTGATGCGAAAAAATGGCAATAGCGAGGGGAAATTAATAGACATTGGAGGAAAAGAAGAACGAGAAAATCTAAATAAGACATGAATATATAATTATATATATATATATATATATATATATATATAATATAATTAGGAATGAAAGAAAAATATTATAAAAGACATCATGAGAGTCTTAATAATTGTAATGATAAAGAGTGGGTAAAACGAAAAGCTGAAATGGATGGTGAAAACGAAACGAAAATCGTCGTTAAATAAATGAATAAGAAACAAAAAATTCCCTCAACAGGTGAAAAAATTGGTAGTTTGGTGGACGAAAATTGGTTTTATCAAATAGAAGGAGAGAGAGAGAGAGAGAGAGAGAGAGAGAGAGAGAGAGAGAGAGAGAGAGAGAGAGAGAGAGAGAGAGTTGTTTTTGCATATATTTGAGTGAATATAGAGTAAGAAATAGAGAGAATATAGATTACCTAAATTGGAATGAACGGAGAGAGAGGGGGAGGTGTGTGTGTGTGTATGTGTGTTTGTGGAGGTATAAAGGAGAGAGAGGGGCAGGGACAGCGGTAAAGGGGGAGAGAGAGAGAGAGAGAGAGAAGAGAGAGAGAGAGAGAGAGAGAGAGAGAGAGAGAGAGGGGGGGTAGAAATGGCGGCAGATGGGGACAAGGTGCCCGTTGAAATTTCCTTCCATTTAATATTTCATTTCTGGCTTTTGAATTGGAACAAGAATATTTGTCTTTTGACACCCTCATCACATAATTGTTATCTCCCACCTTCCTCCCTCACATTTCCACCCTTCTCCCAGTCTCCCTCTTTCTTTCTCTCTCCCTCTTTCTTTCTCTCTCCCTCTCTGTCTCTCTCTCTCTGTCATTGAACATCTTTTTCTCTATCTCTTTGTATTCGCCCCTCTTTCCCAATTATTTAATTTCTGTCTTTCTCTCTAACTTTTAAATGATCTCTCTTTTTCTGTCTCTCTCTGTCTCTCTTTTTCTGTCTCTCTCTGTCTCTCTTTTTCTGTCTCTCTCTGTCTCTATTTTCTGAGAGTTTCTGTCATTCTTTATCCTTTTCATTTCTCTCACTTTCTCAAACTTTTTTCATCTATCTCCTTTTCCTTTTGAAAGAGAGAGTCTGGGGTGATCTTTTGAAAATTGACTCCTAAGTGAATCAGGTCAGAGCGCTTGAACTCTATGTCAGCTAGTCATGGGTGAATAACTACTAGTAATTAGGCCCAAATAAATAGATAAAAGTGGAAGCTTCGAATTTTCTGTGAAGTGTACAGTATTCGAAAAACATTAAAACCGGATGTGTTCCTCTGCGCGACACCAGAGACGGAAGTAGAAGAATGAGGGAGAGCTTGATGCTTGTCAGAATTCGGGTGACCCAAGCAGTGGTAAGAACCGGTCTAGAACAAGTCTGAGAAGCAGTCAGGAAAGATTAAATCAGTCTTTTCTCTCTCTTACCGGCCGACCCACGCTGTCGCATTAAAAATATAAAACCTTATGCCTGAGTTTAAAAAAAAATTAAAGTGTTCCCATCTTGTTTTTCCCTGTTCACTTTCATGCCTTCCGACTTATGGCTGAGTAGTCACGAGGCATAAGCGGTCTTGGCAGTGACTACGTCACAAAAAGTTTGATTATTTTTTTATTGTTTATCGTAAGCGTATTTTTATCGTAACTCTCCTTAAACTTTTGAAACGTTAATAAATGTTCTTTTGTTTTCTAGTGTTATCATTACATCTTGTTATAAATTTACACATATCTTCGCTTATACACACATTATCATGATATCTTAAAAATAAAATAAACTTTCCTTCGGTGATACTCACTTGGGATATATTTGTTTATTGCTCGCAAGTGTCGTCCCATAATAGAAGATGTTTGTAACAATCTTATTCAGTTAGAATTATCCTAAAGAATCATTCTGCTGAAACCTAGGAGGATAGTGTCTGACTCATGTAGGTCCTTATAATAAAAATATCGAGATTTTTGCTACTTTTTGACACACCTTGTATTCAGAAAAAACTAACGTTCCATTCATTCTTCATTTTTATCTTGGTAAATACAGCTTCAATCTCGATACTTTTAAGACACACCTTATATCTTATATATATATGTGTGTGTGTGTGTGTGTGTGTGCAGAGAGAGAGAGAGAGAGAGAGAGAGAGAGAGAGAGAGAGAGAGAGAGAGAGAGAGAGAGAGAGAGAGAGAGAGCGAGAGAGAGAGAGAGAGAGAGAGAGAGAGAGAGGGCTGATGAAGGTAGGTTACTTTGCATTGGATATATTTTCTTGGTTATTCTCTCCCACTTTTCATAATTGACCATTATCGCAGCGAAAGCAGCCAATATTGGCAGGTTACATACAAAGGAGACAATTGATTTCGATGATGTTAGTTTCTTTGTAAAAAAAAAGACTTACGCTCCAGGCAGGTTGTTATCTACACTGTGTGTGTGTGTGTATGTGTATGTGAGAAGAGAGAGAGAGAGAGAGAGAGAGAGAGAGAGAGAGAGAGAGAGAGAGATTATAGAGAGAGTGTGTGTGAGAGAGAATAAACAAAAAAATCAACGCAAGAGTAAACCAACTAAATGTGAAAATTACGCTGGAGACTCGCCTATTTGAGATAACTTGACAAAAGATAGCCAAAATTTATATAGGCCCTATATATCTTTTATCAAATTAAACACAAACTCCAAAATATAGGGCACATTAATATACACACACAGATATATATATATATATATATATATATAATGGAGATTCGCTTCCGGTTTTTGTCTGTAACAAAAATTTATATATATATATATATATATATATATATATATATATATATAGCACTCTAGGACGGCCTTTACATATAAAGCAATGTGTGTATTAAAACAGTTAAAATGGCCTTCGTGGGTGATGACAGCCTGGTGGTTAAGGTGACGGACTGACACCCAACCGATCGGATTTCAATCCCAGCTGTATGTAGCTTACAAATGTCTAACCACACCGAAGAGACTTGATACGTCGAAACACGTGTCTGTGGATGACTCTCTCTCTCTCTCTCTCTCTCTCTCTCTCTTATATATTATATATGTAATATATAATGGATAGAGAATGAATGAGAAAAGTATTGGCATATAAGGGTGCTCAATGCTAAAATAACAGAGCAGGTTTACATTCAAATATTATATATTATGGATTTAGTTGAAGTAGCAATATAGCTCCTATTTATTCAGTTTACTTTTAAAAACAGGACGCTAAACATCTATTATGGAAGTGGCTACTTTCAACTAAATCCATAATATATACTATTTGATTATAAATAAATAAATGAATACATATATATATATATATATATATATATATATATGTGTGTGTGTGTGTGTGTGTATGTATATGTATATATGTACAAGATATGCATAAATAATATATATGTGTACATATAAATATATGTATATATATATGTGTGTGTGCGTGGGTGCATACATATATGTTTCTAAGTAAATATATATATATATATATATATATATATATATAAGAAGCCGAGTTCAATACTTCAGCGAAATATACTACACATTTTTTTCTTTCATTCCTCATATTTTACCTCATTCTGTCGGATTCATTCCAACCCCCTTTTCCTCATATATATATATATATATATTATATATATATATATATATATATATATATGATAATAGATTTGCTCTACTAACGTATTGAGCACTTTTATATTTATTATATCGCTGTCTTATCATTGTGAAATTGTATCAACTAACTATTGTGACCATTTTCACCAGTGAGTCACCTTTTCCACAAAAACCATATATATATATATATATATATATATATATAATATATATATATATATATATATATAGTCCAACACATTTGACGGATGGGAATATTCCTAGCTTCCAACATATTCTCAACGGTTGTAAGTATTCGCTTAAAAGCTCCAGGAAGAAACAACCAAATGTTTCAGGCTACAAAGAGGTGTGGTTGTTGTTGTTGTGAAGCAGCCAATGAAATTCCATGCAGAAATCAACTAATACATTTCGTAAAAGGGGGAAACATTTAAAGAGATATTCTAGAAAAACTTGCGTGAGTGAAAAGTTTCATCGTATTTCGATACGTCCTTGTTTTAGGCGCATATATCACGTGATCCGAGTGGAAGCGCGTGGTGTAATGGTTAAAGTCA
>CM042163.1:86590844-86600844 GCA_023376005.1 Doryteuthis pealeii | reverse complement strand
CTAAAATAACTGGTGCATTATATCTTTTATTCATTAATACATTAACACTGAAAACTTCATTAAATTCGGTTAATTCGCTGATTTTTGGTATTTTTTTTCTTTTGGCGGGGTGACATACGATGGTGGAATTTAGGTCCATTAAGTTTCATTTAACCCATTTGTTTTCATATCCTCTCAAGTAAAACATAATTATTTTCCAAATAACCCAGATTTTTGAAAATGAAATAATTAATAAACTTCTCGTTTGATTGTTTGGTGCTTGAGGCGCCCCAAAATGGGATCACACCCTTTTTGCACTGGCCACTGTATAAGCTTTGGTCTGTGCGTTAAAATCTCCTTGTGTCAATCCAACTTGGTGGAAGGCCAGTGAAATACTGCTCTAAAAGGACTTTGAAATAAAATTCTATGAGCGGTCCGTGGTTAAATGAAAACTCAGAGAGAAAAAAAAAACTGCTGTGAGGTTGAGGAAACTATGCCTTAAATATTAATCGGTAGACCACCGTACACACCACCAAGTTCTTATATCCTGGTCTATCACGCTGACCGACTGAATTTTCGCAGGCTCGGATAACTTTTCTTTTTTCTTTTTTTTTTCTTTTTTTTTTCACAAAAGAAAAGTTAGGAACACGATTGTTATGGGAAAACACTATTGATTGATTTTTCGGCTTCTATTTCTCGGAGGACGTCGCAAGAAAATTGCGTATTATATAAAATTAGAAACAATTAAATGGTTTCCAAAATATATACGAACTCTTTTGTGTTTGTCTTTTAAAGAAAAAACAAAGATGTTTAGAAAAGAAAAAGAAAAAAAAAACTACAAAAAAAAACTGTGTTTTTTCGTTGTCCTCAACTCATTTCTGTTCTACTGTTCTAAATAAATAAATAAATAAATAAATAGAATAAAAAATATAAAAAAAAAAAAAGAAAGAAAGAAAGAAAGAAAATAAATAAAAGAAGTGAATCGTCTCCAGGGAAATAATTTCGTCTCTTGTCTACGTGACACCATCGGTCTCGATCACTTTGGGCGTCTCGCCGTTTACTTTAATGAATGTTTAGTTCGACGCATGCGTGAATAGCTAACTTACTACGGAAGGCCATACACGCAAGAATCTAATTTCTCGACAGACTGTCTGCTATGCATTTTTAATCTATACACTTTGAAAAAAAATGTATTCTTGTTTTTTTCTTCAGAAATTATTGGTTGTTTTTACTCGTATTTTTTTTTTTTTTTGTGGAAGAATGAAAAAGTCACAGTTTTTTGACCATTTTGTTTCTCATTTTTTTTTCTTTTTCAGTTTTTTTGTTTGTTATGATTTTAGATTCCGACCTTTTAAAACTTTTTGAATGGTTTAGTCGTGTTCTCTGAAACTAGGACCGTTATTATCTTGCAACCCCCTTCTGGTTAAAAATGAGACCGTCCAAATCGTCCAAGAAGAAATGACGAATCGTAAATCCTATTCTTATTGGTGGAAGATATTCTTGTATATATATTATATATATATATATTCCTGATATATTTTCCTGTATTTTTTGGGTGCAATAATGAAAAAGATACATTTATAACAATTTTCTCTCTTTTTCTTCTCTTTTTTTTTTCTCTTTTTTTTTCTCTTTTTTTTTCTTCTCTCTTTTTTTTCTTCATTTTGTCTTTTGATATCATTTTAGATTCCGACCCTTTAAAAAATTGTAATTCCTGATTATCGGGTGTTACTGATCAGCCGAATTCTTATTTTCTTATGAGTATGCTCACCTAAGCTAAATAATGGAACGTTCAGTTTTAATTTTTATAAGAAAAAAAGGGAAGAAAAGGGACATGCCACACAGAAAGAATATAATGAGAGAAATAAACAAAGGAGAAAATCGAGAAAGAGGGTGAGCGCGTGGAAGCGATAATGCTATTCTGTTTTTTTTATCGAACATGATGAAAAGATGAAAAGAAAGAAAGAAAGAAAAAAGAGTGTGAGAGAGAGTTGAATCAAGATTAGTATTGTTTTTACATATTGAACTATTTAGCAATAGCTCTTAATTAACCATATCAAACGTTGGAGTAATTATATTATCCCCCTGTGGTATATCCAAAGGTCCTGCCACTTTTATTTTTATATTAGCATAGTTATTATAATAAAAAAAAGTAACCTATTGCCGATATCAGCCAGATAGCGAGGGAATCTATCCCCTTTTCACTAGCGCTAGACCAGAAATATTGTTTTTGCGTCTGATGCGGAGCGCCACATCCTAGACTAGCAAGTAATTTTACCGCGCAGTTCAAAGCTGAGCTGGTTGTGCCGGTATCGAACCAGAAACATTAACCAGCCAAAATGGAGTGTTGCATGTCATTGACGGCTCAGCTATCAGGATTTCATCCTTAAGCATCACGGGTTTCTGCTCAGTCACTAGGCTTCCATCGTTAAGCATCACGAATCGGCACCCACGACTAACAGGTGGCCTCATTCGGAGGATCACATAGACAGCCGGTTGGAGAGGCCCCCTCCGATTAATTGGCTAGTAACATCAAGCCCTAGCACCTGTATGATTGTCCCAACCCTATGGCCCTTATGGCAAACCCTCACACCCTTTATCATCTATGAACTAGAAAGCGGTGGGCGAGGGTCTTAGTGTCCTGGGAATTATGTTAAACTACATCTATTGCTGAATTTCTAATTTTGGAATTTGGGGGATTGTTGAGTACTCCTTTATAGCCATTACTCCCAGGTCCACTCTGGCCGAAGGTGGTGGTACGTGTTAGGCTCACATCTATGGCTTAAATAAATAAAAATAGTTTTAGATTAATGTTTATAGAATTGAGTTTAAAATAAAATTGAATCACCATCAAGAATGAATAGACCATAACATCTTCGACATAAATAACCCCACAAGGGTTGATATGCCGTACAATTCAGCTTAACTGTAACTTCTTGTAGAATGGAGAGATGACGTGTCGATTCGCGTTACGTTCTTCGCACTCGTTTCCGAATGGAGGCTGACGTTGTTAAACGTTGCTTACGTTACGTTTCTTACTTCGCATGGGGTGATGATCTGTTGATAGTAGAAATATCTAGTATACTTATCTCTTTGGACCAAAACTGCATCGGAGAGGCTGGAATCCTGGTTGTTGGGCTGCTGTTCTATTGACTGTCAATTCTATAATGTATGGTGTCTAGAAACCAGCTTAGGGAGCTGAGGGATATCTTGCCTTGTGCCATTTAGAGTTTTTTTTTAGTAATAACACAAGGCCGTTTCTTTTTCTCATGAGAATTTTATTTCCCCCAAATCACAACTGCCGAGAGCAAGGAATTCATGTCTTGCCCTCTTCGTATATTCTCCCCGAATCAATTCATGCTCTGACTTCTCATAACTTCTCTCTCCCACTTCGCTACGTCTCCTTGACTCGTCTAATGAAACCTTGCCATGTGTCTATGCTGACTCATCATTTAAAATTTTCCATTCTCATCTACCTCAGAATTCTTGCTAAAAACTTTCCGTGATAATTTGCATATCAGGTTACTCTCATGGCTCCACGTTAGGTAACATAACAAACAGCTATCCAGCCAATACCCATATAACTCCATCGAGGGGAAAAGAAACCTGTTACATTTTATGTTGTGTCATAAATTGTTGACAAGACCCCGTAGTTAGTTTGGAATAGGTTCGTTGGAGTTAAAAGCGGAGGCGGGTAGATTTCCGTTGGATGACCCGAACTGACCCCTAGAGAGGTGCGAATCTCGCACAACATTAGAAAAATGTAACTAGTTAGTTTAGTTTCAACCTGACGTGGGAGCAGAGCAGACGAGCTACTGCGAGGTTGAATCTTACCCGCGCGGCGAATAAGAATGGGTTAAATAAATCTTGACCAAGGAAAAAATGTCTTGTGGCTTAATTATTTGCATGACTAAAAAACAAAATAGCCCTTAGAAGAAGCCCTTAGTAAGGAGACAGCTAGACGACAAGATGGCGGCCAAAGAAGAAAATGGGGAAAGATGGCGACTAGAAGTAGTAAAGAAGAAATTAAGCAACAAGTAAGTCTCAAGTCTGTCTCTCTCTGTCTCTCTGTCTCTCTGTGTCTCTGTCTCTCACCCGAGTTTCCTCTCTCGATTATATACCCGACGATGTTCAATGTGGGTATACAACAAACCCAGCATAGACGGATTTATCGTCTGCATGACATGGCCTTTGGATTCACTCTGATAATTTTGATTGCTTTTCCAGGCTCCTCCAATCACGTGATCCTCTACGACCCATCAGAAAGAACCATTCGGATGATCATGTAGGGAAAACTACTGTCAATCAAACTATTTGCACTTTCTTATGATTTTCCAGTAATCCTTAAATTTAAATCATACACTACATTACAAAAATGATAAGCCGCGCCTATTCATTATGAAAGGGAAAGAAAGTGAGAGAGAATAGATGAGATGCAGTTTAGTGCGGGTACTTTATCTTTTATGGCGGTTTGTTACTCATTGTTTAATTGCCCTTTTCTTTTCTTCATGTTGTACTTATCTTATTATATATATATATATATATTATATATATATATATATATATATATATATTATATATATATGCCAACATCTACTCACGATTAGGGTGTATACAATATCAAAGTGGAGTTTAACAGCGTTTAAATTCAGTTTCCTTCGCCTAGAATGATTGCCTAAGCAAGATTAAAATCCCAATCTGCCCTACAATTTGCCTCTAGCTGGGGGATAATTGTTGGGTCATTACTTTTCCCAAGGGGATTAAAGAAGTTAAAACAAGTCAGAAAGAATAGGAGAGGTTTGAATTTGGAGTTTTCCTTCTCTTAGACAGGTGCCTAAAACAAGTTTAAAGAGACCAGTATGCCCTACAATTCACCCAAAGCTGGACGGAGAAGAGATTCGTACCTTTACCAAGAGTATAAGCGCTCCGTGATATGTAAACAACAAGGTCCAGTATTTGAACTCGTCTTGCCGTGTCCATTTTTCATGACTTTTTAGCAAAACAACCTGGCTAAAAAAGTTAACAATACAATTTTTTTTTCTTTTTGATAGAGAATTTGAGAGAACCAAAAACATAGGAAAATGTCATGTTTTAGTCAGGAACTTTTTTTCTTTCTTTCTTTTCCTTTTCTTTTCTTTTTTTCCTTTTCTTTCTTTCCTTTCCTTTTCTTTCTTTCTTTTTCTTTTCTTTCTTTTTCTTTTCTTTCTTTTTCTTTCTTTCTTTCTTTCTTTTTCTTTCTTTTCTTTCTTTCTTTTCTTTCTTTCCCTTTCTTTTCTTTTCTTTCTTTCCTTTTCTTTCTTTCGTTTTCTTTTCTTATTTACTTAGGATTATTATAATTAATTACTTGAAACAGTTACAGGGATTGCCCCTTTTCGTCTAGACAAAAGATGAAACTGGGGCGTGTGTCCTCCTCCTAGACTGGTTGCCTAACCAAGGTTAAAGAACCAAGCAGGTCCTACTATTTACCCATAGATGGGGGGAGAATAGTTGGGATCATACCTTTCCTAAGTGTATTACTGTTATATCAACCACTGTCACATGATATACACACCGAAAATTTGCTTGTACCAAAATATTGGAAGACTTTTGTTAGTTGGTTCGTTGGATTTTACGGCATGACAATTCTTGTTGGATTATTTCATGCTGAAGAAATTTTATTTTATTGATTTGTTGGTGTTAGGTTATGGGATATTATTATATTTGGTTGGAAGTCTTAATGACCTTCACGTGGGTACATAAAGTACCAGACATATTCCGAGTTGAGAAGTGTAACAAACGTGGAATTTATTACATGAGCACGCGGAAAAAAACATTTATATAGGAATACGTATTCAAATGACAAAGTAGATATATAAGTAACACATATAAGAATAGAAGATATACAAAGTGTATAAAGAAAAGATACATAAATGTAATATAAAAAAGTTATGGAGAGTCCATATAGTAATGTCACTTACTTAGCTGTTTTGGGCGGCGAAGTCCCCCACCACCACATGAAAGGGTGTAGACTCAAACGTCTAACGTGTGCTTGGTTCCTGTCCCGTAGACAAGAAAGTTCAAATTTGCCTTCTCTGATTAAATAGTCAGCACCCCCGGCGGTAGAAAACCTCAAAACAAGGAAGATAACTCTTCCAGACATAACAGGGGCAGAAATCGCTACAATGGTTATTCCTTTTTTTTTCAACCTCAATTTTTAAGCACATCTATCTAATACTCATTATTTTTGGTATATTTAACCCATACCCATGAGGTACTACCACTCCAGATTAGGAGTGACTTGGGAGTAATGGCGATGAAGGGGTACTCCACATTCCCAGAGTTCCAGAAATTACACTTGGAAGACTCTTGACTCATCATAGTGTCGATTATTAGTTTTAATCAAGATCAACTATATACCAGTTACTGTTTTCTATTTTTTTTCCTAACAAAACAAAGAAAATATCTGTTCTATCCACGGATGGAGTTCGGCTTCTCTTGCTTAGTTTAATGGCATTGGCTTTCTGCAAACTGCCGAAGAAGAACACTTATATTGACGCTTGAGTAAGAAGCTAATCAATCGTTTCATGTCAAATTCTCCTTCCAAGTGAAACTGAAAACTTGAAAGGCGTTGCTAATACGCATGCGTCAAATGTCATAAAACGGAAATATCTTCGAATATAAAAAATTAAAGAATAAAAATTCGAATGAGGTTTATTCGAAAAGTGTAGAACGAAAGAATGAAAAGAAAAAGAAATGAATAAATAAGAAAGGGTTGTAGATGGATAGAAACAGACGATTAGAAAAGTTGGAAGGAAATGACAGGGGGAGGCAGGAGGAGAAGAAAAGGAGGAGGAGAGAAAAGAGGAGGAGAGGAGGAGAAAGAGCGAAGAAGGAGGAGGAGGGGAAAAGAGGAGGAGGAGCAGAGAGAGAATAAGAGAAGCCATTACTGAAATTTAGCAAAAAGCAATGTGAGAGAGGACGAGCGTTAGGTTTTTCATTGGATAGAAGCAGACGATAGAAAAGCTGGAAGGAAATTACGGGTGAAGGGAGGAGGGAAGAATGAGCGAGAAGGAAGAAGAGCAGAATGAGGAGGAGGAGGGGAAAATATGAGGTGGAGGAGGAGGAAAGAGCAGAAGGAGGAGGAGTAAGAGGAGGAGAAAGAGAATAAGAGAAGCCATTAATGAAATTTAGAAAAAAAGCAAGTGAGAGAGACAAAATAGTTTTTTTATGAGTTGGTGAAAAAAAGAAAAAGAAAAAAAAAGAAAGAAAATAGAAACGTGAGAAGGAAAGAAAAGGTTTCAATTTGTTTGCGTTTTTGTTGTTGTTTGTTTTGATTTTCTTTGATTTTGATGGGAGGGGGTGTTAAAACAGTAGAAAAGGCAGAGAAAGCTGAGCGGGAGGAAAAGGGTAAATAAAGCCACCAGGAAACGAGCGTTTATATATGAAAATGAATAACGAGAAAGATAGTTGGTTGGTTGGTTGGTTGGTTGGTTGGTGGATTATATTTTACGGCATGTAAAGAGAGTTTGACTTGAATGCTTCTGATTTTTATACGGCTATTCAATACGCCACCTAGCGCTCCTACTGGAAGAACTATGGTAAGTAAGACCATCAGGGAACGACAGTTCCCGCTATTTTACGGCATATAAAGACGCCCCCCACCCCATTTCAGGCAGTCATTCAGGAAATAGGTTTTAGGTGTAGTTAAGCATTATATTGTTGAAAACAGATCTAGCTTGTTTGCATTACACGAAGCAGAAACATAGCTGTATAAAAGCAAATTGCAGTAGAGGCAGCAATAAGCATACACAAGACATATCTCAAAGCAGGAAATGATAGAGCAAGATTTTCCTAGTATACGGGGAGTTCTCAAACTGTTACCTCACTATGTATAAGACGCAGGGCCAATTTTTTGAGCCAACATTTTGGAAAAAAAATGCGTTTCCTATATGCCGCAAATACGCATATATAGGGAAAATAATTATGCAGAGAGATAGTTGGTTGGTTGGTTGGTTGGTTTCTTACGCATGCTAAAGAGAATTTGATATTGGTGTTTCTGATTTTATAAGGCTGCTCTGTTACTCGGCGCCCATGGAAGAAGCGTGGCAAAAAAAGGTTGATTGGTTGGATTTTTACGGTATATGAACACTTGGTTGCGTATTATTTATGGCCAAAGACGTTTTTGTTTCATTCCTTATTGTTCGGTATTTAACTTAATAAGTTAAATTTTCTAACTTCATTTTAACTATGGTTTTTTAAACCTCATTATTTATCTAGTTATCCGTAGATAGGACCCACACGGTACTACCATTCCGGTTTAATGTCGGTCTTGTAGGCAATTGGGCAATGAAGAGGGACTCTACATTTCCCCTAGTGTTCAGACTGAGACCTCAAAACGTATACTTACTAAGGACACTTAAGACCCTCAACCATCGCCTGCTAAACACATTTATGAGAAAAAGTTGGACGCAATGGTGTAATGGTTATCGTAGGTGAAATTGACACGGTGAGCGGTGGGTTAAATCATGGACGAGGTGTTGCAACAAGCGGTAATACTTCTTGGCGAAAGGCTATAATCCATCTAACCTCCTACCAGGCCCGAAGTTAGTAAATAGTATGTAAGCAGACATTGTTAAACCACTATCTTCAAGACAACGCGCCTGTTATGGAAATACAAGTGAATGTCAATTTCATGCTAAAATATGTGCGTATTTGTTTTAAGCGAATTGATATCCACAGTATTTCTTAAACAGCACGTGTCTTAAAAATGGTACGTTACATGCAGCTTATTATATATTATAATGGTGAAAGGGAAACAAGGTATATTTAGTAAGAATTTTGGTGTAATTTAACTAAACAGGAAAAAATCTTTAGGCCAATAAGAGATGCATTATCTCAAGCTTTAATTATATATAGTATATATATATATATATATATATATATATATATATATATTATATGTGGTGTGTGTGTGGTGTGTGTGGTGGTGTAATATCTAGTAAAATACAAGAGAAACCATGGACAATACACAATATTAAAAACAAAAAAGTTTTTATCATAGTATAAATTTACTCAACATCTCTGCTATGAGGCAAGATACTCAGTACGGGTTTAGTTGATATAATGGTTGAATATTTTGCGAATAGAATGGACGTAAAAAGAGACTAATAATTACTATTTTTTTGAACTTTGTCTGCCTGGTTATATAGAATATATATTTAATAAAAATAAAAATACGCTTTCGCGTGGTGTAAAACAAGAAAGATAGTGCCAGAGTCGGTGGAAGTTAAAAAAAATTGAATGTCAGAGGGTTTGTATCATCAAGTAGGCAAATCATCAAGTTTATTAAAGGAGCTAAAATAATTATATAATGGTGAAAGGAGAGAGTAAAAAATTGAGATGACTCTTATTTGTTCCTACTTTTCTTACTTCATCTATGCCACCTGGGCTGATTCATTCATCTTCTGGGCTGGTCGTTCTGTGCTTATTTCGGATATCAATTAAGCCCAAAAATTGTTTTTCATATTTTTCATTTAAAACACAACAGCCCCAAAAGGTTTCCAAACCGCCGCCGATGGGATGTCGGAAATTCTCATGAACGTTAGGAATCCCTAGCGTCTGCTCTCTTCTGACTAACAGCCAAAATTCTGGACCAACTTAATGTTAGTTCTTACGCTCTCCCATTGGCGGGAAGTTCGCGAGACGAGCGTCAAGTAAAGGTCAATAATAGTACTGTCAAACAATATACCCCTCCGCTGTTTGAATACTTTAATTCAAATCTAACACACTTACATACAATAATTCTTAGGCCTACCCACGAATTATGTAATATAATTAGCAAAGCGATTCGGTTTTCTAAACCATTCACTGACAGCAGAAATCAATGTTTTAACACAACCATACGAAAACGGTAAAATCATGCAAAAGTTTTTTTTACCACCAAAGGACAGGTAGATATTGAGCCGATTCTTTTCAGAGATAGGAGAAATTGCTTTAAAATATAGAACAAAATTCATTTCAAAAAGATTTTCTAATAAGTGTG